>OZ023138.1:24505088-24647654 GCA_963675895.2 Styela plicata
GTGAACGAGCCGAAAATACAGCTTAATTGACCTCTCGTGCAGATGTCAGTTCCGAATCCTGGGTGAAGGTTTTTGATTATCGTATTTCTCATTTTTCCTGTGCACGGACCTGGTTGGTGGAGGAAGCTGTAAGCGGCGCTTACCTGAACCCCCGTGCACCGGCAAGGTGTCCAGCAGACCTCTCGTATATATTCATCATCCCTCGCGGGATTCGAACCTGCGCCATGACGATCAAAGATGCGCAGCTCGAAACATATTCCCAACACTTTACCGATTGAGCTAACCGGGCACCGAAATGATCAAGACTTCATGTGCGAACATTATTCTTATGTTTCTAGTTACAATACCTGAATAAATCTCAACGTGAAAAGTTCCTGAAAACTGGAGAAAGAATTAAAGAAAAGGAAAACTGAGGAAGAGGAAAAATTAAAAACAGAATTACAGAAGAGAATGGAAAAATCAGAAATATTAAGAACAAGAAAAGTATATTTGAATATTGTGTCAATAAAAAAAAATTTTCTGATTCTGATAAAAGTACTGGTATTTTTCAGTGAATAAGTCCAACGTCGATATGTCAATACTTCGTACTTTGAAAAAATTTGGATTTTTTTTTCTTGATGCAAATGATTGTTCTAAGATAAGTTTCTCTCTGTACTTGGTTATAGCGGTTCAGGTATATTTAGGGTACATTTGTTATCTTGAAATGGTCAGTACTGAGCCTCTACAAATGAGTTCTCAAGTCTCAGGGGTAGAATCTTCGTCTCGCCTAAATGAAACAACTAAAGGGCGTCTAAATTTTCACGACTAAATGAAAATTTCTAAAATTCTGCTAGAATTTAGTCAAAATCACCCCTTGCATGACAAGCAATAACAATCAGTTTCACAAAACCTACAGCGACATCATAATCATGTTCGAACAAAACCACCATGCTAGAGCTTTTGGAGATTGAACAAGTAGGATCTCGTGTCATTCATCGATCACGTAATACCGAGTCACTCACGATAGCAAGGCAGTGTCGCTCACAGTTGAATTGTTAACTATATGAATGATTTGTATAATATCTTGAAACGTTCGATTCCATGTAAATGAACGAATACAACTGTTCATCCACATTTCATACTCATTAGGTGAAATCCAGCCCGAAAAATTTTATGATTTTTAAAAATATTTCTAGTTTTTGCTTTTCAACCACGAGGCCTAGAATTATCAAAAAAATCTTTTGCAACAACGACGAATGGTTAGCAAAATAACCACGACTAAATATTTCGACGTAAATTTCATTTACACAGTATTTGGACGAGACAGAGACAAAATCGGCAAAATCTAAGCGTTTGCCTGTATTTAGTCGAATTTTAGTCAAATTTAGATGGGACGAAGATTCCTATTTGACGTACAGACGGATATTAAAAATTTAGTTGACTTTTACAGCATTTAAACAAATTTCACCCGTTGTAGTCGAAACGAGGATTCCTACTTTGGTCTATTAATAAACAGTTTCTGGGTAAATTTTTATCAGTTGGAACAAAATTAGTTGATGTAATGATCAAAATGATTCAATAATCAAAAATTACCAAATTACTTTGATTGTAGTCAGAATTCAAGGATACCTGATTATTCTGATAAGGACACCACCCCACCGGGGAACTCTTTCTCTCGAGGAACTGTTTTTTTCACCATTCAGTATTACCTATTTTCTTTTTAGATCGAAGAACGAGAGCAAGCATTAAGATTACAGGCCAAGGAAGAAGAGGAAAAAATAAAAAGAACAAAGGAAAAGCATGAATCGCTGAATAAGAAGAATGATGAGTATTTGCAATCAGTAGCCCACCACAAGGTAAGATATTTTTTATTGAACTTTCCTATTTGAGCAAAATTATATGCAGCACCTCTAATTAATCATGCAACCGGTTCCATGCACAGAAAAAAATACGATAATCAAAAACCTGATTCGGAACTGGTATCTTGACAAGAGGTCATGGTTCGCCATTTATCTTTAAGCTGTATTCTCAGCTTTCCTCTCCCACAGGATAAAAATGATATCCCATCCTAAGGGACCAATAACGACCACTGGTATGTAGGGAGGTCGTTATCCGAATAATCATAATCACGTATACCGATTTAAAGTACCATTAGTTTTCGATTATTCGTGAATTGATTCTTATTAGTTAGTCATAGTTACTCTTGCTACTGTATCCTTGCATATACTGCATACGGATCCGCAAACACAAAGGCACAGAAGAAGGATAAGTAGTTAGTCCACGTCCCCCAGACCATTAGAGATCATGAAATATGCCAAAATTTACATTGTAAACTTCCACAAAAATTATAAATTTACTGCAAAACATGGTCAAATACCAGCAGTGAATTCCGAATAATGTTGAAACTAAACTTTAAGACTGATACGCAAACTGATAAGCAAAACTGATAAGTGAAATGAAATACCAGCTGCTGCACTCTAAGCAGGAAGCATGTTTAAATGGAACTGAACCACTATGGTAAAGTGCAGTGTGTGGTATGTGCCCTGGGCAATGGTAAAATATGGCAGCAATTAGAGGTATCATGATTATAACTGCTTATTTTAATGCTGAAATGGTGCCTAATGTGCTGAAAGAGAGATTACTAGAAATCAGTCCGTATAAAAGTATATAATTTCAAAGTCCGAGAAAAAGTCTTGATTTCTTGCAGCCCCAAAGTACACTCTTCACATTTTTATTAAATAAATCATCTCGATCACAGAAAGAATTGTTGAAGAAAGCCAATTCAACTCTGATGCAAAACATCCAATCTAAATCGAAACGAGCCCAGAAATTACGTGAAATATCGCAAGAAGAACAGAAACGACGACTGAAACAGATCGAAGAAGACGAAGAAAAGCATTTGACAGAAACTAAGGTATGATAGGATATTATTTTTATCCTGCGGGAGGGGAAAGCAGAGAATACAGCTTAAGCCATATGGCGAACCACGACCTCTCGTGCAGATACCTAGTTTCGAATCGGAGTGAAGGTTTTTGGTTTGCCATATTTCTCATTTTTCTTGTGCTTGGACCAGGTTCGGGGAGAATTTAACAAAAGCGATATATTCCATGAAAAATATTTTTTTTGAATGTTTGATTGTGATAAAACTGACAATATGCTTTTCCTAGATTCGTGGATTCGTGTTACTGTACCTTCAAGTTGCACGTCAAGCCGCAAAGTTTTTATTCTTTTTATAGCTACCCTTGTGAGTGGATCGCGCTGAACCCACCAGCCACTGATAGACAAACAGGGTCATTGTTCAACATGTGATGCCAACATGATAAACGCTATTTCATGGCTACGATTTTTTTTACACACTCTCTCATGCAGACATCAGTTCCAAGTTTGATAACCGCTCACCATTTTCCCTGTGCATGGACATGGTTGAAAATCTGTAACCAATCCAATCACATAAATTTATAGCTCATGGAAATTGAAACTAACGCGAAACTTATTTTTTGAACTTTTTTCCCTTTGCATGGACATAGTCTCTTCTTTTTAGTGGATCAACCCTGCCCACCTAAATTTATGATCTATGTAGATATAAGATACTAACTTTTTGAACTTATTTTCCTATTTTTATAGTTACTTCTTGGAGTTGAGTAAGGGGCATGGATTAACGAGTCAGACTCACCGGGACTCGAACTCTTCTGAAAAACACAGCAACACAAGTTGAGACATTGCGGCCATCTGCCACTTGATTGCTTTTATAGTTGCCTTTCCGAACAGTCAAATGCATTTTTCAAGCCTTCCTCACGAGAGGCAAGATAATAATAAGTCTATTATTATGTGCATAAAAAACATATACTCTTATTGTTTCACAGGAATTTCTTGAAGCGAAAGATTATCGTTCCAAAACACATCAACAATTGAAAGAAGCTGCAATACAACTTTCAAGAGCTAATGCACGGGCCGCAGAAAAAGCAAGGTCAGAGGTCAAACAAAAAGACGATACATTCTTGGAATCACATAAACATGCTGCTCTTATATCGTCTATCGGACGAGGTCCTAGAACAGGTTTAGTTAATGCATCCACTGTGAAACTTGGGTAACCTAGCTTTGCTTACTTGAGTGCTTGAAAAAGGAATTGAGTTAAAACCAAAAACAATTGTAAAACTAAAATGAGAGGCAAGATTGGAATCGGGAGCGCTCCTTTCTGCCCGGAGCAGATACTGCATCCCAGCACATCTCATAATGTAATTCCTCCCTGTTACGTTTAGTGTTTCAAGCTATAGCACTCGATGTTTTTTGTTTTTCAATCTTTGCATTTTTCCTCTCATGTTCTGACTTTTTTCTTACCATTATTAGCAGTGTGTAGTGTAGTATCATGCAGTTGTCATTTGCTTACTTATGCCCCTGTTTCATTAGCAGGGTAACTCAGTTTTGCAATTTATATAGTACTCGGTTGATTCAATCAGGAAAGCATTGGGGATATTCTTCAAGCTACGCATCTCTGATTGTCTTGACAAAGGTGCGTTCGGATGTCATGTGATGGATGATGCTTATATGCGAGAGGTCTGATGGAAGCCTAGGCGGTTCAAGAAAGCACTGCTTACAGCTTCCTTCACCAGCCAGGCCTATGCACAAAAATGAGAAATATGATAAGCCAGAAACCTTCAATCTGATTCGGAACTGATATCTGCAGAGAGTTCGTGGTTCGCCATATGATTAAGCCTTGTTCTCGGCGTTCCTCTCCCGTGGGATATAAATGGAATCTTAAACTGTCTTCACTTAAGACGAATCAACATACGAAGCACAAGCACGGCATGTCCCTCTTCTCTATTTGTTTTATCTACTTCAACATTCCTTTATATACACGTAAATGGTGGGTATTTCTTTGGTGACCAAAAACTTCAAACCACCGACACTGCTATTCAGTTGCATTTTAGATGTTTTTGGGCCTTTTTATTTTACCCAAATCAAACAATACACATGTTTTATGTTTTTTATATACATTTTCACTGTTCGTAACGGAGTAACTGGGTATTATGCTGTGATTGATTTCTGAATATATTTTTGTAAAAATAATAAAATATCGTGTATTAGATATTGTCTTGTATGTGGTCAGTGACGTATTCACAACCTTGAAAGGGGAGGGGGGCAAAAGTTGCCCTTTTTCAAGTCGAATTATGACGTTGATTATTATCTCTGTCTCTCATATAATAGGGGGCGCGGGCGGAAATTTTTCTTGGAAATAGCTTTTTTATTGCATAATGCCATAAAATGTGGCTAAAATCGCGGTCGCGTGAAAATTTTGACAGAAAGGGATTTGGGGACATAAATTAGGCAATATGTGGGCGAAAAATTTAGGCGTGCCTTGAATCAACCTCGGTATAGCACATGCAGCGAATGACTGCATTATGGCACTTTGGGTGTGGACTCTCAAACCACGACAATATAGCTCCGCCCCCCTTCAATGATGGTTGTATAAAATCGGTCTGTAGATAAGTGTGTTATTATTTTCATATATCTGCATTTTCTCACTTTTATTCAATCGTTTGTAATTTCGGGGAAGTATGCGTGGACACGTCAGTGTTTTTGGCCAACCGGGTCTTGTAGCGTATAAGCCGTCTCTCGATTTTACCTTTTTGGTCGTGTTTGTCCTGCTATCTTCATTGCTTGAGACAAATAAATAAACATACAAATAAACGATTAGTTCTATCGTTGGAGTATCTCAAACCTTCCAGGCGTAGTTTGGAATCCCGTGATGGATGATTATATGCGGAAGGTTTGGTGGACGCCTCGCCGGTGCTTGGTGGTTCATGTAAGTTCGCACTGCTTACGGCTTCCGCCTAGTGTTGGCAATTCTAGGTAAAAGGAACTAGTTTTGCTAGTATGCCTAGTTCACCGAGTTTACCTGGTTTCACGGATATCTGATTCACTTATTTTTACTGAGTTTTATCTTTTGGAGTTTTTACTAATTAATTTACTAGGTTTAATAAGTATGTTTACCTAATTTTTAACTAGGTACTTGAAAAGATCTACTGGGTACCTGGTTCAAAAAAGTAGGTAAATCAAATATTCATTGTGGAAATGTTTTTGAAATGAACAATTCGGTGATTTTACTCTTCAGCAAAGCGACCTGGTTGCCTGGCTTTTGATTTGGGTATTACTTAATTTTGAAGTGCAACTATGTTCCCGAGTAATACTGTACCTTCGATTTATATTACCAATTCGTTTTACTTCAACTAGTTATATCTGTATGAAAATTAGGTGACCAACATTACTTCCGGCACAAACATGTGTTCTTTACGTGTGTAGCAAAAAAAAATCCCAACCCATGACCCATACATAGTTCGTGTTTCACCAAATCAAATTAAGCCAACAGGAAAAGATCATATTTTCCAGTAATTGCAACCCTGTCTGTCTATAAGTGGCGCTGTTTAGGGCCTTGGACAGGGTGATCCACTCCTAGAAGTGCCTATGAAAAATCTCTTCAAAAAATTTGGAAAACAGTAATGTAATTCTTATGGAATGTTAATAAACATCCGACACAGTTAAAAATATAATTTATCGAGCTTGAGCGATACTGGGACCATGTCTGGTCATCAGCGACTCAAACCTATCATAACATGACCGGAGAATTTTTCGATTAAGCACGAACGGTCCTTTGATATATTTTCTGTTGCTCGCAAGTTTCCCTTGATAAATATACATCTTATAATACAGCGGCGCCTTTTAGCCAACATTTAGTGCTTTTTGACATAAAATGTAAACAAAAAACGCAGAAATGTCAAGAGTAATGAGACATCCAGTCGCGGCTGCATCACTTGGTAAATAACGTTGGTCTGACGAAGATGATATGCAACTGTTTGGTAATAATCGAGAGCCTTGTTCGCAAACAATGTCTAACAATATAGTGCTATTATTACGATGAACTAAGAATAATGGAGAGAAGATAATATATTTATCCGATTATTTCATCACAAACTACTGTCATATTTACAATCGGAATGTTTGTTGTATGTTCGACGGAAATTTAGGCGCCTTTGCGGGTGCGAATTTTGCGCCATTTTCGACAAATACTTAGCTTCAATAGTATTTTCCATAGGGGCAGATTCTCTGGTCCCATAAAGAAGTAGACAAGGGCGCTGGACGGTGGAGTTTGAACCCCCACTGATACACATTAAGGGAGGTTGTCATCCAAAAAATGTATAAGGTGATAGCATTTGGTAAACATTCCTGGAATATATAAGGCACTGTGATCGTGAAGTTGCGAGAAGTTACCTCAACCCGGATTTTTTGTCTGTAGCGAAATACAAAAACATTTTGTTCTCAATCAACAAAATTGTTCATATTGATAAATATGCGGTCCATCTGTGGCAAATGCCTGACAAAAATTAATTTCCTGATTGGGATATCCTGAAGCAAGGGCGGACGAAAAGCACTTCATATAAAACCTTTAAGCTAGTCTTTCAGCCAGCTATGATTATAAGGAAATATAATAAATACAGCGTTGGAAGGGAAAATGATATGTTTAGATATACACTATGAAATCGATCTATTTCAACACTTTTCTCGTAGCGTGTTAAAAATTCCACAGAACCTATAAAAACTTTTTATTGTCAGACATGGGCCGTAGAAAAATCGCGCAGTAGGCGCGCAAATCAACAGTGGCACATGCTTGACAAAACATCGCCGAGACATCGTAGTTAACGTGTCATATTCATAGGTTTCAACACTATACTTGAGCATGCTAAATAAACACAGCATTGTTCCGTCACAATTAGTATTGTTAGGAAATAATCATCGCTTCCGAGATTGTTTGAACTTTCCCGCTATTTTCAAATATTTGTAGATTGTTTCCATTGTTACGTATCCTTTATTATTCTGTCACAATATCATGTACTTTAAATAAACTTGTAACAAAAGGACATCGAAGTGCAACACCATTTATCACACTAAGTATGTTTCATATTACTAAGAAGAATATTATTTACTGGGTTCTCGGTACATTTCTGAGAAAAAAAAACTAAAAAATAGTTTGTTGGCCCATACTTAGTTGGGTATCTCAGTCCATTAGACGTACGAAAAAGGAGGGAGAGGATTTTAGTAAATGGAAAAATCTTATACCTTACTTTCGGCCACGCGGTGGTGCTGGTGGGCTACTTTAAATCAACAAAATATAATTTTTATTCGGTCAAGTATTGGACTGCTATTCTTTTAGTTTTATAACTATCTAATAAATAAACAAGCAAAAGTTTACCGCTTCAACGAAGTAGTTTGGTAAAAAGAATAAAGTTAATGTCACCTTCAGGAAATAAAAAAATCTATAAAAAGTTTTTATCGAAATTATGCCAAAACGAAATCACAACTCCTTAGCACGACATCATTACTCTCATCGAAAAAAAAAACTGGTTCCAAGATCATATGCTGTCTTTCCTACCGGAAAACGCGCACTTGGACCGATCTGGCAAATCTTGGCTCTTGTCGATCTCACCTTATCTTACAAAGTAAACAACCAAATTGATGACCAAACTGCTGAGCTTGGACCAAATCTACGCTTCCATATTATCTCATGTATACATGTTATGTAGAAATGACAGCAATACCTTCAAAAAAATTGCGGCGGTTTTGTCCGCTAATATATTTTGAAAAGGAGAATTTTATCCGGGGAGGGGTGGTGGGATATTGTCCGCCCCCGTTTTCCCACGGTGCGATTTTCTCCGTTCCCCGGCTGCATACGTTACTGTTATTATAATGTGATGACGACTAAATCGGAATTCACAAACATCTATTAAAAATTTGAACTTCAGAATCCGCCCACGGAAATCCAAATGTACCTTCGGTAGTTGAGTCATTTTTATCGGCCTTCCAAAGTGGTGGTATGGTTTGAACATTTCCATATTATGACATTTAACATAGGGCAGTGCTGCAGGTGCGCTAGGAGGGGCAGATTCAAAAACTATTGAAATATTTGAAAATTTTTGAAGGGGCATTAATTTTCTTGTCATTTAAACAATATATTGATATTGATAATATCCGTAACAATCCACCGGAGCGCCAGCGGAATCTGTATTCACAAGTGCTCATCATAAAGTTAGTTATCTTCAATTACCTAACCTTTTTATGATACTGAGGTTCCCAAATAAACCTTCTTTGTTAAAAAAAATCGCATCTCGGATTCTCTCTCTTAGATATATGACTATTGATTGCGCAGTCAATGCTCGACATGTGGCCCACGCGCCAAAGTTGTTTAAACAAAATACTTCTGCCTGGTGCGTGGGAAGTTTTCGGAGAAAAGTACTTGTGTAATTAAGCAGGCATGTGTCTCGTTAAAATCGACAGCGTATTCCCTTAATTAGTCGGTTCTTGCGTCGGTCGGTACTGGTGCCATTTCCGGAATCCATAGGCATCCAGCCTAATTCACAACTTCCGTGACAAATTTCATACTAAGCACGGGGCGTGTCACCCCCTACTAAGATTTCAGCGAATTATAACAATCATATACAATTTTATTACACTGTGACACATCAGCGCAAATATTTCGGTCGTGCGTTTGCGGTACAAGATGTCATTTCTTGGGTTTGTATTGTGACGTAATAATCAAATAACTCTGGATTATGATATAACAATATCCTTAATCTGCTATCAGCCTGGAATGCTACTGTACTGTGTCTCTGTAAAATAAGTTTGGGCTTGGATTTAGCTTTCTTGTTTTGTACTTTTTTCAAATATGGGTCACAGATGGCGCGATCCATCAGTGACCCATACTCGAAAAAGAAGACGACGAATTTGAAGCGACTTGTTGAAATTGACCCGGCAGCTTAGCCGAAATGTACTTTCAAAAATTGAGTTTAGTCTGGTTCAGTTCCCTCAACATTCAAATACAAAGAGATTTATTATTGGTGGGACAATGTAAGAATCTGACAGAATTGGATCCATCTGGTTAGAATGTGCTTATTCTGTACATTTTATAGGTCATTTCACATGGAAATATGATAACTAGGCTAAGCCCATTACGATCATTCAAAGGCCGATTTAGTGTAGAGACAGAGCAGAGTTGTGTCGTGGTTTCTGCAATCTGACGTTCCCTGCTTGAAAATTCCCCCAAACAGTTGCAAATCGATCACAAGAATTTTTTAAGTTATTTTTGTCATTTCAGCGATTGGTAACAAATCCATAGGATCATTTCGTCAGAAATATAAAGTTGCAACAAATTTTCCATGAGAGATCGCGCCCTGGAGGACCAGTCAGATATATGATATTATAGTTAGTGCAACATTTAAAGTTGTTGTCTTGGACATGGAGTGTGATTGGATACGCGATTTCATAATTTCCACAATGGAAACAAGTTGTTTAGAAAAAAATGAAATTTGTGCTATTTACATCGAATTGGTGATTCGATCCGATTCGAAAAAGTTATTCGAATTCCGAATGATTCGGTTTTGCCGGCCCTAGTTTCAGGGGTTGTTATTTTAACTTTTCGATGTACACAACAAAAAAGTAATACTAAAAACTGGCTGTCCACTGACGCTTTGGCCTCTCTGCCCTGATTACTGTAATAAAAGCAGTATATATTCCCCACGAGCTGGACTGGGTTATTACGATTTGTCTTAGCCAGTTTTCCAAAAGAAAGGAGAATTTTTTATCAGAGAAATAGTATTATTCACCGAAATCCCATCTTGAATAGCAAATATACATTCAAAGATCTTAGAAAATCCCATTCCTGTTCGATAGCCTTGTTCAAGGTCTATGTATTGGTTTCGTTTGTTTACTTTTCACGGTTTCGAAGTAATTAATAAAAGTCATTCGATGCAGATTACTGATTACAAATCTGGCAACTGGGCAAAAATTTACCAAGCAAGACAAGCAGGTGGAACCCGTCTTTTAAGGCGGGCTCTAACTACGGGTCTTGCTTGGCTTGATTCTTATTATTAAAGAATTTGAGTTTTGATATCGAATTGCTTTTCAAGTGCTTCAAGTTCACTATTCTACGTCCGAGTGCTGCTTAATCAAACAACTCAACCGTTGACATCACTGTAGGGTTTGTGCTATAGAAAGATTGTGGTGAGAACTTAGCGTTGTTTGAATGTTTGCTAAGCCGCAAGAATAAGTATACAGGTGGCAGAACCAGGAACTTTCGATATCTTTTATATCAATGAGCTAAGCACGGCCACAGAGGGTTACCAACAAAATTGACGTCTAAAGTGCTGGAGGGGGCATCATCTTCGTCCAATTTCATGAAGGTGAAAGTGGCCAGCAGGCGCATATTTTTTGTGTTGATATCTTTTCAAATTGTACGAGCGACGCAAAATTAGGAACTAAAATTGTGAATGATATTTTCTGCAGTAATTGACAATGATTTCATAGATTCAAATTCGGTGGTAAACTCGAATAATCGATTCGAAAATCAAAAGATATTAGATTTTGACAAGCACTGGCTGAGGCGTAGTTTCGCGCTACCACGGTATGTTTATTCTTTTTTGTTCGATTTTATCCCAATACACTATTGTAATCTACATCCTATTGCCGAACTTTATTCTTTTGTTTCTCCTGGTTTCTGCACCGCGACAATTTTCCATACCTTTCCAATGAAAATGTGGCCACATTCACTACAATATTCCCTACGATATTCTGTGATTTTTGGTTGCCTTCAAACAAATGTGATGTGACTTTAATTTTATTTGCCAACATTGATTTGTGGTTGAACTTTACCTGGTATTTTACAATACGTGTTATGTTAAATGGTGTGGATAGTTGATACAGTCAATAAATACCAACTATGGATACCAGCATGCATCGTGTATGTCATTATTTTATTTCCGAATTTCAATACGATACTTTCCAATGTGAGTCATTAAAATAGAGCAGAAGTATTTGAACACCCTATTATTGCTATCCAACTCGATTCGAAGCACAATTAATTCGAATCAATCGTGAATCGTTCATAGGAACAAAATCTTGTTAAGTGATCTAGGATTTTCATTTTCAACGACAAAATGCAATCGATTTTGTTCAAATTTGACCAAAATCGTCAAAATATGAAAATTGTTGCTTTTAGTGTGAATTGCAAATACACTTACAAATTATAAATTTCTCTATTTTCACAATGGGGACCAAGTTATAAGAGTAAAAATGGGACATTTGTTATTTTCAAAGAATTAATGATTCGATCCGATTCGGAGAAAATTATTTTGAATCAGATTCGAATTCCAAATGATTCGGTTTTGCCCAGCCCAACACCCAACAGCAATAAATTAATTTGGTATTTGAAAAATGATTAAATTTTGCGAGATAATTTGTTTGCTGAAGGTAGTAAAGGAGTTCTTCGACGAAAAGTTATTATTGACAACTGAACTTTTCGCCGGAAAACTTCTTTATTGGCATCAACACAATACTGCATTTAGTGGTGATTTTCCTCGTGTAAGGTGGCAGTTACGGTTCCTTCTGTGTGCTGCTTCCCTGCTTGGCTTAAATTAAATTTCCAAAAAATATAAAACTCGTAAAAAATGAATTTTATACATCAAAGTGCCGTGCTACAAAGCTTTCAACTCGCGTTATTTTTAGTTTAGAGGGTTCAACTTTGACCCTGGTCAATGAGTTCTTACCACCCAGTGGTGTCAAAAGCCTCTTATCACGAGAACCAAGTGATTTCAATAAAGTTGTTCTATCCAGTCAGAGTGGGCTACTGAAGGATTGCGCCAATAACGTTAAACGAAATCTATCCGGGCATCGTTTTGGACATCAAACTGTTCCAGCATGAACTTGATTTATGAGTTAATCCACTTATAATATTTGTGGCTGAATATGGCACGCGATTTCAAGTGCGTTTTGACAAATGAATGTCGTGTGTATTGTTTTAAGTGTGAATTTACGTCATAAGTAGGCTCAGCTATATTTTGACACTGACCCTCGGTACTTGAATTAATTTATGTATAATAATAAAAATATGGAGTAAAATTAATATCATTTTTGTGCAGATTTTGAATATCAGCAGCGGTCTCTAACACTGGGGAGTCCGACTCGTTGACGAAAAAGGTTTACTACTAACAAATAGGGCTGGCCAATTCGATTCGGCGATTCGAATTGATTCGAAGCTAAATGAACTCGACTATTCATTTCTAACGTCAAAATACAATCGATTTTGGTCAAATTTGACCAAAATCGCTTATATATTGTCGTTAAAATATGAAAATTGTTGCTCTGATCTGACTTGAGTTGAAAATACACTACAAACTATGAATTTCTTGATTTTCCAAATGGAGGCAAGTTTTAAAAGTAAAATAGGATATTTGTGATTTACGTAGAATTTATGATTCGATCTGATTCGAATCAGATTCGAATTCCAACAAATTCGGTTTTGTCAATCCCTACAAACAACAAAAAAATTCATAGTAATTTCGCAAAAACAATCTTAAATTTTAACTGAAAACTTTTTCAATGATATAATTTGGTCGTAAAACGTGGGAAAAGGGAAATTAGAAAAGAAAAATAAAAGATTATATCATATTTTTTTGATGATTTTGAGGGGGGTCGAGGGGTCGGACCCCCAATATTTGGCTTGGGAGGATTTGGACCTCCCGCTGCCGTCGCCATTGATAGTCAGGGAATTTGAATTTTACTATATTTAACGACGTTTCAATTGTACGTTCATAACATAGACAATGTCCATGTTTCAGATCCAGTGTCCAGTATTGTCAAGAGTGTTGAATTTGAATTCTAAACCGTTTCAATTTTGAATATTTCATATCCCTTAATTCCCGATCTGTTTTCCGTTTATCGAGTTATTTAGGTGCATATGAGTATATGAGTAATTAATTGCCTTATAGCAGAATGACTGCTACTTAGTTTTTTTTATTTTTTTTTATTGAAATTCGCTCAGAGCAAGGACACAGAAGAAGAATCAAACTTGAAAATTCTCCTGGAGCCACTAAAGTGCAAAGAGCTACATAAAATGCAGGGACAGGAACTAAGGAACCCCCATCCCTGATAGATGTCTATTAACGCGAGTTTTAAAGTCTTGTAGATCAACGCGATCAGGAAAGCAGCAAAAAGGCAAGGAATTCCAAAGTTTAGATATTCTTGGAAAAAAGCTTCTTGCATAAAACTGTTTGTGACATTGTGGAACCTCCACAGTGAATAGGTGCGAATTGGTTACCCAAAAAATAAGTTCCATCTGAAGAAAAATGGTGAATAACATCAACACCGCTATGAAATATGCTATGAAGTGGTTTGAAGCTTTTTCGTTCATCTGAAGAAAATAACGAATATTTCGAACAACCTGGGCTGAATGATTGACATAGATTAACGAGCCGGACTTGCTTGGACTCGAACCCGAGATCTTCAACCTGCGATGCCAACATGATAACCAGCGCGTTCGCAAAAATAATACATATGCCTCCTCCCTAGCTGGACCAATATTTCTTCTATTCATCAGGGTTGTAATTAGCAGTCAACTCAAAACTTGGCCAGGTGATCGACGCTCTAACATAATTTCAAGACTTGTGTTGAAGAACCCCTTCAAGCCATCTTGAGATTTCCAGAACATATGAATGCTTCCTCAACGCCTTGTAATTTGTTTTGAAGATAAATCTCACTGGGATGTATTTTACCAAGCATGAGCAACTGATGGATCGCGCTTGGATGCGCGATCCATCTGTTGCCCATGCTTGGTAAAATGTTAGTTTTTGTTGTAAGTTCTTTGTTAACAAAGCACTCGAATTTCAAGAGCCTTCTTAACAAGGAGAAGGTGTTAAAACCAACGCTATGCAGAATGCAAGATGGAAATACCGACATTGCTGCAGTGTGACAAGCTGCAAACAAAACTACTATAATAAAGTGCAGTGAGTGGTATCTTCTCTGGGTGGTGGTAAAACTATCTATAACGTCCTCCATTTTAAATTTGGTTGGCAAGAGTCTTGATTTGCAATCCTAACCGAAAGTGGCCGTGGTTTCTGCCAGAGGTTTTTGTTTCAGACAGTCTTGTTATAATAAAAAACAATATTTTCTTATTTTCATCGTTTGAAGGTTGATTCCGCTAGAACGGTAGAAAATACAGTCGGCTAGAGAAAGTGGCAGTGGTTACTACTCAATCTGATGTTTCGCGCTGACTGATCCTTTTTACAAATACATATCTTTACATGGATTTACTGGCGTTCTGGATATATCAACAAGTAAAAAACTGAAAAGATTGAGTTGGTGAGTCATTTTGCCAGTTTGCTTATTGTCATAATTATTATTTTTATTTTAATCACTGTGTGTTGTGGCCGTTTTGCTTTGTATTCGGTTATTCTGTTGGAAACAATATCGCGTAACAAAATCGATATATTGTGCATTAAGATCATGATATAATACTGAAGGTTTTCTTGTCTTGACTTGAATCTCCAAATGTGGACACAGCTAGACATGGTCTAGGATAGGAATATTTTACAGCCTGGGGGAGCTCCAGATTTCACAACTAGGTAATTGTCGTTTGGCTGCATTTAAGGTTTTTTTAATAGATTTAATAGTTAAAATATTCAAATAGTCAATTTTAAAAACTTTTTCTTCATAAAGAAAGTTTGGACGATACACAGCTAGGATTGCGCTCAGTAAAGGATCATGTCGTGCTGATCGCAGTTCCCACCTAATTTTTCGTTGAGCCGGGTTAGCGTTTTGTTATTTAACTATGTATGTATGTATGTTTAATCGTCTGAAAATAATTACATCTCCAATATACAATAATAAGAAACACATTATGATTGTGAGACAGGCTGTACGTACAAGACTTATTTGGCCTAAGACACAAAGTGCGACGTAAGCCTGCTGCTAAAGAAATTAAAGTGAAATATAAGTCGATAAAAAAAGAAAAACATATACATTTTAGGTAAACAACGTTGTATTGGATTTGCAGTAGAGTGTAATCATCTATGCTAAATTACCTAATTAATGCTGAATTACCTACTAATTGTTTACCTTTTTTCTTATGTTTTTGTGTTGTAATTTATTTCACGCTTGATCGGCGATAATGGATCCACATAGATAAACAAAATGAGGCTTCTCACTACTATTCATTGTATTGTGTATTTTCAACAGCGTAGAACAAATGGTGCAATGTCTACGACCCATCTATGGCTCATGTGCGATTTATCATGCAGTCATGTTAAATTCTGAATTATTTCAATCGAGCGTGTTATTTTGTCAAACATGCTTGGCAAAACATGATGAAATGCACAATCGCGCGGTGTTGGTGCGTGTCCCACATTTCTGAGTGGTTGGTACAGTCGCCATACAAAACTAGGCAGGTTATGGTATCAATCATTAAGGTATTAGAAATATTTTGTCGAAACTTGTCTGTGAAAGGCCTGTAAATAGGTAAACTGAAAGAAATAGCATAGAAGATGACATGTCTGCTGATTTAATGGGCTCATCAGTGACGATTTGGTGCGTTACTAGACATAGAAATAGCACAATTTGTATTGTTTATTTCGTTTCGTATAGACAGGTAGCCAGTGATATTTATTATTGTCGCTCATTTGAATGGATCTTCCTGAACATGACCCGTACTAGCGACTACTTTTTACCTGCGGGAGAGGAAAGCCGAGAATACAGCTTAGCCATATGGCGAACCACGACCTCTCGTTTGCCAGTTTGGTGAAAGTTTTTGATCACCGTATTTCTCATTATTCCTGTACTTGGACCTGGTTGGTGGAGGAAGCCGTAAGCGGCGCCTAGACGAAATCTCCGTGCACGGCGTCCAGCAGACCTCTCGCATATAATCGTCATCCCTGAAGATCAGAGACGCGCAGCTCGAAGCGTATTCCCAACGCTTTACCGATTGAGCTAACCGGGCACCCAGATTCTACCGAGTTCCTCAATTATTTCTGATTCTCCATTTTTTGTCATTTTGAAAACACCTTTCATGAATGAATCAGCAAGGTAGCAAATGTAGTAAGTAGTACAAAGATCTGATGCTCCAGTCAGAAATGTGTATTAGGTGAATCGGTGGAATCTATAGCAGAAAGGTTTGTGTTCGGTCACGCCTCAGCTGATATTAGTCACATTCTCGACAAAAACGATCTATTATTCTCTGATGAACCCATTACGCCTTACATGACACTAGGACGGGCAAAACCGAATCATTTAGAATTCGGATCTGGTTCGAATATTTTTTTCGAATCGGATCGAATCACTAATTCTACGTAAATAACAAATATCCTATTTTTCCCATTATAACTTGTCTCCATTGTAAAAA
Organism: Styela plicata; assembly: GCA_963675895.2. Classification (NCBI taxonomy): domain Eukaryota; kingdom Metazoa; phylum Chordata; class Ascidiacea; order Stolidobranchia; family Styelidae; genus Styela; species Styela plicata. The sequence goes on from OZ023138.1 coordinate 24,522,283, forward strand.
TGAAAAAGTTTATAGTTTATGGATTATTTTCAATTATTCGCGCTAAGAGCAACAATTTTCATATTTGAACAAAATCGATTTCAAATTTGACCAAAATCAATTATATTTCGTCGTTAAAAATGAAAATGCTAATTCATTTAACAAGTTTTTGTTCCTATGAACGATTAATTCGAATAAATTGTGCTTCGATTCGATTTGAATCCCCGAATCGAATTGTCCAGCCCTATATGACACGTGTATAAGAGAAAGTAGGCCGATTCCATCAAACTGCGACATGCGGTTTTGCCTAGTCATTACCCAAAATCCATAAGGTCTTGCTTAACAAGAGGTCAATTGAGATGTCTGGTTCTAGCGGGGAGAATTGTTTGTAGATCGTATTATTAATATTATTTTTTAATACTTTACATTAGTCTTCTTTTCATAAATTATCATAATGCGTGGGCTAATGCTATTCGTGCTACATTTGTGCGTTCTCGACGCGTTCGGTGGCGAATCGTTATTTGACATTGTCGCGAAAAAAATGTCTGAGAAAGTTGGTAACAATATCCATGCGAATAAAGCTGAGGAAATGAGGGAATCTATTAGCGCTGGAGAAATATGGGATGAAGACCGGATAATAAAAATGTTGGGGTTGGAGCAGGAGGAAGGAGTCAATGACACCGGATTCGTAGATGAGGAGCCGCCCGGTCAAGGTGAGACCTGATTAATTAAATTTGAATTTATGCTAATATGTTATTGTAGGGGAAAATTCATATATCCTAATCTAACTTTTAGGTGGAATAAGTAAATTGTGCAGCGAAATCATGTTATGCCACCATGCTGTTTTCTGCTGCGCTATAAGTAGGAGTATCCAAAATCGAAAATCAACATCTTTGATTTGACATGCAGTTAGCATACAGTATACTACAGTTACTGCAAAATAGGGATTCACAAAATCACTAAAAATCTAGATAGCTTTTTTAATTTCAATCCCAGTCAGTCGCGCTTTTCCAAATACGTTGCACCAGTCACCGGAGCGAAGAAAGAGAAATGAAGTATTTTTGTTTAGATCAAGAAGTCCCAAGCCTTCTATCAGCTTTATACAATAAGATGAACGAGCCTGGTTCAAACATCGTTCCAATGAAATGTAGGATTCCAGGGATGAAAGGAAATGTTGTGAGGATGATAAATAATAAAGGTTGTATATATTTTGTTTAACATTTTTCAAGTTTTTTTTATTTGAAATTTGCTCTAGGTGTTCATAGGAACAACAAAATGCTGAATGAACTAGAATTTTCATATTTTAACGATAAAATACAGTCAATTTTGGTCAAATTTGACCAAAATCGATTATATTTTGTCGTTGAAATATGAAAATTGCTGCGCTCCTACATGTAGTGTGAATTGAAAATATACACAATAAACTATAGATTTGTAGATTTTCACAATGATGGAGACAAGTGGATAACTAAAAATGAGATATTTGTTTTTCCATTGAATTAGTGATTCAATCCGAGACCAATTATCAAATATACAGGACATAACCGCTGAAAGCAAACGATGACAAATATGCCAAAAACAAAATAAAAATGTTAAACCAAAAAAAATTGCATACTAAGCAGAAAGAATATACAAAAATATCATGTTCTCATTCCACAGAAATATAAGTTCATTGTAAGCTTTCGGTGGAACGAGGTCTAACATCTTCAGACAAGATGACTTTAATCTCTCTTTAATCTTTAATCGCTTGTATTTTATCGTTAAAAATGAAAATTCTAGTTCATTCAGCACGTTGTTGTTCTTTTAAACGATTCACAATTGATTCGAATAAGTTATGCTTCGAATCACCCAATCGAATTGTCCGGCCCTACGAATATATATTAGATGATTTTATCATCGCATCTTACTACAGCGGTCAAGTCCTGTGAGAAATCATGAATCGAATTAATGATATATGTTCCACAGAATCACGAATCGAATACTTTATAATTCGTCGAACCACAAATCGAATAGAATAGTTTGTGATTGGTCGAATCACATGTCGAATGCTTTATTAAACGTTACGCCGAATCAGGAATCGAATCAAATACTTTATAATTCGTCGAATCACAAATCTAATAAATAATATTTCGTGATCCGCCAAATCACCAATCGAATCTTTTAGGATTCGACAAATTACAATTCAAATCGCATAGTTTGTGATCCATCAAAATTATACCATTTGTCCCCTTTCGAATCGGAGATCGAATCGAATACTTTATAGTTCGTCGAATCACGAATCCCTTAATCTATGCAACCCATGGGACAATTTATTCGACCATCGGAGAGAAGGAAGACGACCCATTCGTCTTATCGAAATGTCACAATACTTACTAAAACAATTATTGTTTTATCACAATGTATCTCATAGAAAATGTGTGAAAACATTAAAGTTAGCAAACAAAACTTGCCCGCTGATAAAATAGCACATTTCTGGCCAAGCTTGGAGGAACATTGTGTGCATCACTATTACCATCGCCGTATTTAAAGAGACTTATGTTAACAAGCATGAGCCACAGATAGACCGCATCTATAAGATGCGGTCTTCTATGGCTCAAGCTTGTCAACATAACAGTACCTTTAGGATACGATTTGAGAGGTTGTTTACACATTGGCCTATCTCGCTACATGAAAGAGTACAGATTATCGCACTGGGTTAATATATATGGGGACACGCGTGCCATAAAGTAATGTTTGGGGAACGTGATTTTTGCTCAGTTTGGCGAGTTTGCCGACCATCAAAAAGTTAGCTTAGACTTATATGTGCAATACATAAATCTCCGTTTTGTGGATACCGAATATGTGTGGCTTCGTGCTTATCAGGGTGTTCGGTATTGTTTCTTTTATATTGAAATATGATATTTAACTAATTTATATGCGTTAACATAACAAATGCAGGCCTTTTTTTTAAAGAATTTTCTACAATCACTTTTTTTATTGAAAGCAAGGCCGGATGCGCCTTAAAGGAACCAACTAATGGCCACTCAATAGCAAAGAGCTATTACAAGACATAGTACCAGCGACTGCACTCTGATCGTAAAACATCCCGAACGGAACTGAACCGCTATGGTAAAGTGAAGTGAGTGGAATCTGCCCTGGGCCATAGTAGAGTAGTAGAGACTATTCTGAAGCCTTTTTACCAACAGGTCATGGATCATCTGAGCCATTAGTTATTCCACTTAGTCAATTTTAGACCTCGAAATCTTATTTTTACAAATTTTTCAGGGCTTCGGCGCCATAATTTGTCTGTTTTGTCGGGATTTTCTGGTTCCCACCCCTTTTTAAGATTCCAAATACGGCACTGAGCAAGCAAAGCCAAGAGCAGGCCTTCTGGTTTGGACGTGCCTATTTAAGGTTTTACACCCTGGATAGGTATCTTGGTCAGGGATGGCCCGAACCCGTTACTTGTAATCTGCGATTCCAACGTTTTACCTCCGGGTTATCGAAAACGAAAAAATGTCAATTTTGTGGGCGCGATGGCCTAGTGGTTGTTGGCATCGCAGGTTGATTACCTCGAGTTCGAACCCCGGCGTGTCCGGCTTGTTAATCCACGCCCACCACCCCATCGAAGGTGTAACACCTATTTTTTCAACTCCAACACTGTCCCTCTAAAAGTGGCCGCTAGTACTTAACCTTGGTCAGGTGATTCACTCCAAGAAGTGGTTATAAAAAAAAACTGAGCCTCGAGTTGGATTGTGGTCAATTCATAGTATTTACGACAATACTCAGAAACATCACACGCACGCGAGTTTGGTTATAACAGGTGTGGATTAGAAATTAAACTATAATTTGTGGTAAGAATTAATATCCATGCGTTTCAAGATGTTAATTTTAATTTGATCTTTATTTGCTGTTCCTTTAAGTGGCCATAAAATTTATGGATTACGATTGCGCAATCGATCAGGGCGTTTATCGGAAAGTGTATTTTGTTGAGCATGAGCCACGGATGAGCATCGCCTCAGCGGTGCGATACATTCAGAGACCCATACTTATACAAGAATTGAGTGTGGTCCGGAATTGAAGAGAATTGGAAGATAGTAATGAAAGATCCTAATGTGAAAATTTGTTTTGTCAAGCATGAGCCACAGATGGAGCGCGCATGGCAGCGCTGTGCAAGAATTGAGGGAGTTGAAAGAAGAATTGGAAGATTACAATGAAAGTCTGTGACTTTGTCCATGAGCCACTTAACAAAAAATATGCTTGTGACCAGGATCCTTGTTTTTGATGGTGATGGGTTATAGAGTTGAAAGAAGAATTAGCAGTAGCATAGGCAACTAACTAGAGATGTTCAGAGTCTTGCTGTACACTTGAAGTGTGAAGCAAGCCTTTGAACCTCTGTTGTTTGGTGATGTGTAATACTAACAATTCTAGACATACGTTCATCTCCGAATTGAATATCGAGTAATATCCATTGAATCGATCATTTCCACATCTGATTCGATTTTGAAACTGGCAACTGGGCTTGAATAACACATAATTGCGGTAGGTGGCAGCATAGAATTGAAATTTTGCGTCCTGTTTGTGGGGCAAGTGTCTTTACGCCATTTCTCGTTTGGAAAAGTGAAAACACCTGCTGAGATGAATACACTATTGACGTCCATTTTTGATGTTTATTGTTTAGTCATTCACCTGTTATGAATAAGCTGGACGAATACTATCGGCACTTGGGGTAATCTATGACGTCATCGAAATCGTCATCATCATTACTGATAGCACTAGAGCTGTCGATTCTAAGTTTGCTCTAAATTAAGGTTTCGAGAAAATTGAGCTCCGTTCGGTGGCTCAGTCAGTTAAGCGCCGGAAGGCCGAAGATTCGATGCTTGACCGTTTCACCATCGAGCGTTCCCTACAGCAAGGTACTTCGCGGGTAGCTGTAACATGGAACAGAAACATAGTCACTACAAAGGTCCGTGCCTAACGGTTGTTTTGTATAAGCTCCTCGATAGGTTCACGGACCGGCCATAGCAAATATTTCGAAAACCCTGGAAAAAAAAGAGAAATGAAAATTGTAGTGATTTCTTGAGCACTTCTGGCTACAATATTTAGACTTTATAAACATTGGAAATAAAGAGTTGTGAATAGTATCCGCCCTGGGCAATAGTAACGCTATTCACAACATGCAGAAAATTTTTGTAGGTCAATTTTAAAGTCCGTACTGTGCATAGTACCAGTAGTTACACAATCATGCTGTGGGTAGGGGCGTGACATCATAAACACTTGACCCTAACAGCACACCAAGTACTGAGAAGCCATTTGCTTGGAGACCCGCACTCCACAAAACATGATTTGACAATTTCTTCGATTGCGTGCGCAATGGCCTTGGTCCCCCGCGAACCCAAACACCTGTACTTATTTTCAAATTCTTCGGGGAGACCAAGAAAACAAACTACGCAGATTGAAGATTGAGAATTTAATTTAAATTCAATCATTTTGATTGATTTGATTTTGATATAACCAACACCTGTTTTGCGTTTACAGAGATTTTTGCCAAGCATGGGTCACTGATGGATTGCGCCTACTTGGCGCGATCCATCAGTGACCCATGCTTGGCAAAGGGTTACCAAAAGATGGCTCCTTTACTAAGGTTTGGAATTGTTTACCGTCAATTTGGAACGCCTATTTACTACTTGTTGACAATTCAATAAATTTAAAGAATAAATATCACCTACAAGTTTTTTTTTCAAATTGATGTTATTTGTCGGGCGGTCGCTTTCAAGAGCCTTTTATGACTCCAAATAGATAGTGACGTCAGACACCACGTCATAAATTATGATGTCATGTGAAATTTTAGCGCAGAATTTATGAATTTGATGCCTTTGTCGTATCACGTAAGCAAGACCGTAGCCAAAGTTAATTGAAAAAACAGAATATATACAATACCCCACGAACCACACCCTAAGTGACGAACATTCCACACATAATTGAGTCCCTATGGTGGAGTGCAGTAAGTGGTATCTGCCCTGGTCGATGGTAAAACCAACTACCATTTCTCGCTTCTTTTTGGTCATCTTTTAGACACGCAGTGAATACGCTGGAACAATTCAAATTCGTACCTACGGCATAACATTATGAAAAACTATAATATTGAAGTTTCTTCTGCAATATTCTTCCTAAGACAAAATGTGGTTCTTTATATAATTCCAAGAAAATTATCGAAGATCGAATGTATTTAATCGATTACCCCACGTACGGGAAGGTAAATTTTCTTGCTAGAAGTCTGTTTGTTAGGTCAGTTTACATACGGACAAGATTTATAGATTGTAATTAAAGGTAGCGAGGTGTTATCGTTTGTGTTTATCGCCGAAATATTTTAGTTATTACATCGGTCGACCACAATATTATAAGTGTGAAAATATATATTAAGTATATTGCCCTTTCTGTGACCCGAAACAAAATATCACCTCAGTCACGCAGCATTCTAGCTCTCGTTGTAAGTGAACAAGTTCCTAATAACACGAGTGATTCCACGAACGAAAAGTTCAAAAAATTTGTTGATCGCTGCATTTTAATTGTCTATAATCTGTGTATTCATGCTGTACTATTTGTATGTATTGGAAAACCTGATGAATGTCTTTGTTTATTATATGACTTTTGTTTCCAATATTCGCGCCCCTCCGAAATCAACCTTATCACAAATCAAATCGTATATTATAAAGAGAACCTGGCGAGCATAATATTAATTTTTTTCTCCATATTTCTACTCAAATTTCACTATTTCATTTCTATGATTTATGGTTTATACAGGAGCCAGGTGTTTGTTTTTATTGGTTTTATTTCCCGGATATTTCTTCTATGTTTGTTGGTTTCTTCGTACTAGTTTATTTTATGAGCTTGTTTGCTATATTGGACCTACCTAGGAGGTAAATGAACCTGGTCGTATCAGTTCCCAATCGGAAAGAAAATTAACCAAGGTCCTCTCGTTAAGAAGTATGAGCTACTGATAGATCGCGCCGCTGAGGCGCGGTCTATCTGTTGCTCATACTTAACAAAAAAAAATGAGTGTGTTAAGAATGTACAGCGAGTTGATTTGAACAAAATCGCCATTTTGAATATTTAAATTTCGAAACAAATTCAGTAATAATAACTTAAACATGCTGGTATCGCAGGTTGAAGATCTCGGGTTCGAGTCCGACTCGTTAATCCATGCCCACCACTCAACTCAGGGTATATTACCTTGGGTAGGTTAGGCTAAGTCGTATCAAAAAGATCATATCTTTCCAGCGACTCTTGCCTTCTCCGTCAATACGTGGCCGATGGGACAGGGCCGGGGTCAGGATTATCCACTTCGAGTAGAGGATATATAAAATAAAAAATAAAATAACTGACTTAGAATTAGCTCGGTAAAATGATGATGACATATGATGAACATGATTCGAAATTATATATATTTTTGGCGAGTTTTCAGGAGCGGAGGTTCATGGTTATCATGTTTTAAACAGACTGGTAAAATGTTATCTACTCCGACATACGAAAAATATGGTTCCATGAGGTAATTTAAGCAAATTTAACCATATTTAATGATATATCAGATACTGATTGAAAAGACGCATTTAAATCTTCTAGCATAAGATATATTATATCTCTTGCTAGAAGATTTAAATTCGTCTTTTCAAGAATTTGATTGAATCTAGGGCTGGGCAAAATCGAATCGGATCGAATCGTTGATTCCATAAAAATAACAAATATGCCATTTTTACAAATGCTATTATTGTCTCTTTCACGATAATTAAGAATTTCACAGTTACGTTTATTAGCTTAAACAGGCTTAAAAATGATGCATTTTCAATGACCGATCCGGTCCAAAAGCAAAAATTATCATTTTAACGACAAAATACAATCAATTTTGCTTAAATTTGACCAGATTTGTCGTTAAAAATGAAAAACTTCACTTCATTTGGCGAGTTTTTATTCCCATGGGCGATTTACGATTGATTCGAATAATCTGTGCTTTGAATCATCGAATCGAATTGCCCGACCCTAATTGTAACCAAACTGTATCAAAAGGTTTAAAATCATGATCATCATCAAAATTATTGGTCAATATGCTGAGCTAAATCAGTTTTATTTTATCAGTTCTCACGCATACCTACCTACTGGCATCACCTCGCAGTACCGCCCACACACTCTCCTGCTATTATTTGCTTATCACCACAATTGGAAAAAATACCAAAATCCTAGGTCAGTAAATTACGCGTTTGTCTAGTATGAGCCATTGATGGATCGCGCCGAATGGCTCATGCTTGACAAAATAAAATCTCTCGTATTAGAATATAAATTATCTCAGGGCAGACAGATAAGTTAGTATAATGTCCACTAAATCAATTAATGACATCAAACACGTTTTTTTATTAAATAATATTTTGCTGATAAGGCAACAGTGTGTATTTAGAATTTATTCGGGATATTTACGGATATGGATGTGTATGGCGAAATTATTTTTCGGGAAGCGGTAGGCTATATGGTCACACCATCGCCCAGGGCAGATACCACCCGTTGCACTTCCTTTAGCGCCCGAGTTACGTTTTTGGTGTTCTATGATTTGCGTTGCTTCCTAGTAATTACTATGATTTGCGCTGATTCCTACCTTCCAAAGAGTGATTTTAAAAAATAGAGCTTATAGAAAACAGCTTTTTATTTTATAAATAGTCCTTCGTGTTGATGGAAGTTTTCTGAATATACGTAAAATCACAGCGTTATATAGATCGATGATGAATTCACCATCATTGATGACTCGCCCGTCGAGGCGCGGTACAGCAGTGCTTCTTGCTTTGCAAAATAACATTTTCTGATTCGGAATACATTTATCAAATGATTCAGAAATATATAAACGGGCAATCCCGGATGATTACCATGATTTTGCTGCGAGATACTTCGAATAAAAACTGAACCCTCTTAAATAAATTGTTGCATCATGCGTGAACCATATTAGATTAAGCATAAACTTATCAAAACATTATTTCAGTACACAAGTCGACTGATAAGTTGATGGATTTTTTGTCACCTCTAGCATTTAAACAGGTGGGAGCAATTAGCAGGCACCCGAAACGGCCTCTTGCGCGCAAACGCACCTAAGTCACGGAACAATGTTTATTCTTTTGCTTGATTTGTGCCACTGACTTGATGATATACGGTCTATGATGTGAAGTATTCTCTGTTGCCAACATAAACCCTGATACCGCTAATGTTCCCTCTGATTTGTTTGAGTGTTTGAGCTTTTAAACAAACTTCCTGGGTGTACTATTCTGATGTATTACGTATTTAGCAACATATGGAAATCTATTTAGAAAAGGCGGCAAAATATCTCCCCTCGGACGACAAAAAAAATACATTAGTTAAAGTACAACTTCTAAATTTATTAAGACTTGAGACATGACTTATGTAAATCCCCGACCTTTCATCTTATATATGAATTTATTCTACAACAATTCACAGTGTCGTTATAAGAAGAGTACGAAGAGTTATAAACACAAATGCTTGACGTTGGGCGCTGAAGTATATAAATTTAACTTTCGGATTTGTGAAAAGAAGAATTTCGATCTATTTAACAATTTACGCGCCAATTTTCCAGTTTATGTAAATCATGATATGAACCCCTCAATATTCTCAACATAAGATGGGTCTGAACTACACTTTCGAGAAACACTTATGAAATAAGGGTACTCAAAGTATACGCAAGACCTCTGGGACAAAGTATTTAAATTCTCCGTAAAGTAGAACGCTATAGTCGTGTATTTTTGAAAAAAATTACTTTGCCTTGAGATACTGTACAGAGAGAGGCTTGGTGTTTCTGATAGAAGCAACTTCTTCGAACGGAAAACGTTGTAACGGTAAATGCAGATTTTAAAATCATGATTGCGCTGTCATATAACTTACCCAGTCAGAAGAAATATTTTGCCTGAGTATCCTTTGTTAAGTATGAGTCACTGATTGATCGCCGCCGAGAAGTACAAATGTTTTGTTAAGTTCGAGTCACTGATAGATCGCGCAATCGAGGCGTTGGCCATCATTGACTCGTGCTTGACAAAATAAAATTGCCGACTAGGTTATGGGGAACACTGCGTTGGTACCAAAATAAACTACACCTCTTTGTTTTCTTTTGCGCCATATTTATCCAATTTTAGGTCGCAACCTCACCACACGTTGACAAATGCGTTGGATATCAACACGCAATTTTTAGATCTCTCTGTCACGTTAACAATGTTTATTAACCCAATAAACAAAATGCCCCTTATGATAGTTAACTTTAATGTGGGTCGGATCAATATCTCTTGTTTGCGTTCTTTGCCCTTTTTAAAACAATTATTGTAGGTGCGATAGCCTACTGGTGATCATGCTGGCATGATTGGTTGAACAGTTCGGTTTCTAGTTTGATTAAATCATGACCACCGTGTAATCAGGGTGTAATAACCTTGGGTAGGCTCAGCCAAACCGAACTGTCCATATTTTATCAAGACAACAAACCATGCCGTCTATAAGCTCTTAGTTACAGAGCCTTGTTCAAGATTCAAGGAACAAATGACAAACCGCCTGGAAATTTTTGCTGATATATTTATCATATGGTTCACTGATGCTTCTCATTACCAAGTGCGAGCAACCCTCGTTTTGAATATACCTGAACCAGGTCATCCTCATGATTGTATTTGTGGAAATTCTTCAGGAATTGACTAAAAAAAACAATTTCATCTGTAATGTCCATTTGTTAACCCCTTTAATAGAACGATAATTATAAAAATAATTACACACGCTGACGGCGGAATCGGAGAGACAAACTCCCCTCAAGAAATTGAAATTTTAACACAAATATCTTCAAAATAAGCAAAATTACCGTGCGCCTTCGCCGTGCAGTCAAGCGTTGTACAGAATCTTAGCGTTTCTGCCCCTAAAAGCCAACTGAAGGGAAACAAAGAAGTGGTAGATGATTTTACCATCGCCCAGGGCAAATACCACTCACTGCACTTTGCCACAACGGTTCAGTTACGTTTGGAAATTTTTCCACTTAGAGTGCAGTTGCTGGTGCTACATCTTGTAGTAAACTCTTTGCTATCAAGTAAGTGGTCGTTAGTTGGTTCCTTTTGGGACTGCTCCCGGACTTGCTCAGAGTGAACTGAAAAATGGTTCATTTTCTTCACAAAAAAGGCAAAAAAAAAATTCGTGAGCCGCCGGCGCGCATGTTCAGATACAAAAAAAAACTTTTAATTTTCATCTTTTGTAAATCACCCACCTAGATATGACACCTTCCGCCACTACTGATAACACGCCTAATACAATTTCAGGGAACATACTTTACCAAGATCGATGGATAACTGTTGTTGAACTCAGTTTTCCTATGAAACATGCTTTCCATGAGTACGAGAATATAACAGAAGCAATACTGAAGGTAGAAAGATTTCGGTATTAATTTTTATTTTGTTGAATTTCACCCAAATCAAGGCCTGAAGCAGCACACAATTTCCGTTACCAGCATTTGCAGTGAAATCATGATAGATGCCAAATTTTTCGTTGTAAATTTGACTTCAGACTTCAGTATTAATTTTTATTTTGTTAAAGGTCACTCAAAGCAAGGCCGGAATCAGCACACGATTTACTGTTACCAGCATTTTGTAGTGAAATCATGATATATGCCAAATTTTTCGTTGTAAATTTGACTTCAGACTTCAGTATTAATTTTTATTTTGTTAAAGGTCACTCAAAGCAAGGCCGGAATCAGCCCACGATTTACTGTTACCAGCATTTTGTAGTGAAATCATGATATATGCCAAATTTTGCGGTGTAAAATTTGACATATATTATGATCTCACTACAAAATCGTGCTGTGCTAAAAACACAATAATTTCGATTATACGTGCGGGCTTTAGAATAGTCCTAACGTATTTCCTGCGTGTCGTAAGAGGTGGCTAAGAGAAAGCAAAGAATTGGTATATGGTTTTACCATCGCCCAGGGTCGATACCACTCGGTGTACTTTACCATGGCGGTTCAGTTACGCTTGGGATGTTTTCCGTTTAGAGTGCAGTTACTGGTACTATATCTCTTAGTAGCCCTCTGCTTTTAAGTGGTCGTTAGTCGGTTCCTACCAGGCACTGCTTCCGACCTTGCTCAGAGTGAATCTTAATAAAAAAATAGGTAAACGCGATACATTCTATCCAGTTTAATCAACCAACTGCTAAGACAACTCTTGATAACCACGATTTTCAAGCATTTTGTTGCATGATTCTTGGTCGGATATGGCTTTCCGCAAAGCGTGTGCTAAAGAAGTGGCAAATGGTTATTAATTGGCTATTAGTAGGTTCCTTCTTGGCACCTCGTTTTGCTAAGAGTGAATTTCATTAAAAGAAAATGAAAAACTACCAAGTTATCTATATCGGTATAGAATATTTAAACATGTACATGATATGATGAAGCTGAAGAATATTCTAATGATATGGTACGGTCCCGAAGTTGAGCGTGAAGTTATCGACGTTATCATAATTATTTTATGTAAGTGTGGTTTTGGACCCTTTCCAATATCCCCGATGGGGTCAGGTCGATACAGATACATCTGTGTTTAACTCATTTATATTCATCTTATTTCAAGGTTTCTTCTCCGACTTATGGAGCGACCATCAGAGAAGAACTTGGTACATGGCTAATACAGAACGGTTTAATAATTTTTCCACAATATAAATATGAAGTTTATTACGTCACAGATGACGTCATAAATAAATTGAGAAAGACCAGCATTAAATGGAAATCCACCAACATAAAGTCTGAAACAGGTATGATACCAGTGCTCTGTGACGCAGTAACTGCTCATTTCGATTTTGGAAGTAAGAAGAACTTTCATTCCGCAGTTTTGGAAGAAGCCTTAATGTCACTCGTAGAAATACGGATTTTCCCACTAGTGATGAACGAACACTGATTTTATTATTCCATTTCTACGTTTAATATATGTTTTTTTAAATTTCTGAATCAAGTAATTCTGTTGTAAATGAAATAAAGCATTTGCTTTTCTTTGTAAACAGAACGAAAATTCCTGCGGAAACAGATAACTGCTGCATTGGGACATCCCGCTGTTACAAAGTATCATTCGTTCAACATCGAGAGCAAATCAAACAAAATATCCATCGACGTGAAAAGTTTGGCTCAGGAAATGGCGAAGATCATCCTTCAATACCAAGAAACGAACTTTTAGTAGAGCGGTTTTGGTGATCACCATGGAAACCGAATCGGTTATGACAAAACAATGCAAACAAATGATGTTGACCAATCCGAAAATCTTGTTGGTTTCACTTGACAGAAGACAATGCCCCTTCCCTGTGACGTCATACGTGGACGAAAAAAAAGAAGACGTCATATTACACGATTTGAACGTAAAACGTCGCAAACGATCAGTCCCAGGGGAAAAACCCAGGAAAGGTCGCAAATCAAAAGGGAGGAAAAAGAGTAAAAGTGAAAAACAATCGATTTTCGGAAATGTCCTGAACAACGTCAAGTCGTCAAGAGCCCCGGATTTAGTTCGTGGAAGGTCTTTACATACCGGGTACTCGAGGGCTGTACGAAGCACTATATGTCGTCGGTATCCTATGCACGTCAACTTTGATGACGTAGGTTGGGGAAAGTGGATAATTGCGCCAAGAGGGTACCAAGCGCACAGGTGCGAAGGGGAGTGCCCGTTCCCGCTTGGGGGGCGTTTGAATGGCACCAACCACGCAGTATTAATGACCATGATGCATTCTATCGAACCTTGGAGCTCACCCCAACCCTGTTGCGTTCCTACCGTATTATCACCGGTATCTCTTCTATACTTCGATACTTCTGGGAATGTAGTTCTTAGACAATATGAAGATATGGTCGTTAACTCGTGTGGGTGTCGATAGAGGCTAACTAAATAACTTTCTTGCGCAGCAAAATCATGATACTGGTCAAAGATTCGATGTAATGCACTTCTTGGATTATCAGTCAGATGGCGCCAGGGGTTCTTTACTTTTTGTGAACATGTTAAAATGACAATTGCAAACTACTTTGTACCTCTTTATCCTATTTCCACACTGTAACGTAAATACAGTAAATTTACTGGTCATTTGCAGTAATTGCATATTTCCAAAGTTGAAAAAAAGCCACGTTGATGAGATTTATGCCAATTATGGGCTGTTGATGGACCGCACCTTGGCGGTGCGTTCCATCAACACCCCATATTAGGCCAGAAAAGTCAATTTTGAATATTTTTTAAAACCGCCAAGTAAAATTACTGTCAAAGACCAGTGATTTTGTTGCATTTTTGTCACAGTATATTAAATAAACGATTAATAACATTTTCGAAGTGGTTTGTTCAAAATAGGTTAACAGAACTACTTGCGACAGTTTTATTACGGTTCAGTTTTATTATTCAGTCTGGCCTGTGCACAAAACTTTCGGAGGCCTTATGGCCTGTACCTGCTAAACACGAACTTTTGTAGTGAACAGTAGTTGTATTCCATATATGTTTTATCCGTCTTTAAGTGCTTTGCTGAAGAAATCCTTTGTTGATGGCACTATCAAACATAGCTTGATCAAATTTAGGCACATTTTTTTTATTTTCATTCACATCCACTTCTCAGAGTGGAAACTGTAGTCTACCCAAGTTAGTACACCTTGGGCTGAGTGGAGGGCATAGGTAATCGAGACGGACTCGCCGGGTTCGAACCCGGGATCTTCAACCTGCGATGCCCACATGTTTAACCACTAGGCTATCGCGAATACTTTGTTTACCCGGTTTTTAATCCAGGTACTACCCAATTTTAAAAGTGAAACTCTGTTACCTAGTAGTACCTTACCTAGTTTTCGGAGAATCCTTTTTACTTCATCTAGTTTAACAAAGAATAAAATCCGGCATCACTAGATCAAGCGATCAACGAAGCATTCGAAAAGCGAATATTAATTTGTGGCTTTCGAAAACTTCGTTTTATAATGTTTCCCGCGCGTTGGTAGCAAGAACAGGTAATTTCTTCCTGACCTTTGCAACCGGCACATTACTTATACGGCTTTACCAAAGCATTTTGGTAATTACGTTTATGCAGTAATGAATATTCCTAATTAAGATTTTCTCATGAGGTGTAAAAGTTGATATTTCGGGGAAATGCGTCATTTTTACATCCTCAAAGTTTGTACAGAAGTATTATTTAATTTGTAGTCCTGTTTTACCAGGCTTTGTACTTTTCGTGAGTGCGAAGCCGTTAAATTGTAATTAGTTAAGCATAGTCCAATGGTAGCGTGGCTCACTCGTGGCCCAGGAGAGACGAAAATAACTTCGTCCGCGGTTAATTAAAATCCCTTGTTTTCATTACTTGGCCCTAAATTTTGTCAAATCGCGCGCATGTTTTCGTGTAATTAGGGGTGTACCGACAAGCATGTGTGACCGCATGCACCTGGCGTACGGAGTATTTTTAAATAAATTATTGAAATAGGATTTTGGGCACAAATTTGCGGAGTGGAGTTTGCACAGATTAAAGATTTTTTGTTATCGCATTACTTTTGAGATTTAAGAATTTTGAGGTAGCATAATTAGGAATACTCCATTTTTACAACTTGGTTATATAATTCTGAATTGAAGAGGTGTCTCTGCTACTGGCTAGGCATGAGCCTCAGTAGCACATACCTAAAAACATAGCATTTGCCATTATTTTCCCTACTGAGTGTTATAATTAGAGTCGCTCATGAGAATTCTTACATACAGCGTTCGATTTTGACTTGTGATCGAACCACAACCGGCTTACGCAATGTTAACTAGGGCTGGGCAATTCGATTCGGTGATTCGAATCGATTCGAAGCAGGATAAATTTGAATCAATGGTGAATCGTTCCTTGGAACAAAAACTTGTTAAGTGAACTGGGATTTTTATTATTAACGACGAAATGTAATCGATTTTGGTCAAAAAATGGAATAGTTGTTATTTACAAAGAATTAGTGTTCCGATCCGATTCGAAAAAATTATTCGAATCAAATTCGAATTCAAAATTATTCGGTTTTGCCCAGACCTAATGTTAGCCCGAATATTACAAAAGTTCTTACTGCTTCCGTGTTATTTTTTGGGTTAAAATCCCCAAAACAATGTTTTTAAGCGAATTTTGTGAGGAAAAAAAATGAATACAAAGGTGGAATATGTTTTGGGTTAAAAAGTTTGTTTTCCGATGTTTCGTTGAAAAGTTTTCTTTGTAAATCTCATAATTGGTTTCATGGCACTTATGGTAACCGCTCGCCTGATATTTTACACAATATGAAGGCAATTAGCCAGAAGTTCCCGTCAAAATTGTAAGATTGAAGGGTTTATGATGTGTTGCTGTAAATCCGGTGCTGCCGCAGCTACTTTAAAACGATCGAAGTATGGAATTGTGTAATATTTAGTCTTGTCCATGTTGAGAAAAAACAGAATAATTTGCATGTTGAATATAATTCTCCTTATTATTCTATATTTTTGATAAAAATTCATTTCGTTTTTCATGAATTATTGAGAATTCATGGTATATGCCAAATTTTATCAGTAATATGCGGCATTAGTCATGATTGTGCCGCGGAATGGCAAAAACATCGCTAAAACCAGCAATAAATCACCATGGTTTGAAATCTACAATTGGTAAAAGTCCTAATATTGAAATTAAAAATAAAACAACAAATTAATTTATTTTAAACAACATAACCAACCTGTTCTTGACCCAGTTAACCTGGTAGCAACACTGAAAACAAATTAGTTATTTCGTCCAAAAATCTCTGCCAAAATATTTTCACGATCATTAGGTTTCTGCAGTAAACAACAACAGTAAATTTACAGCGAAAGACCACTCTGGAGGTCTCGTTAACAAAACAATCGCAATGATTCCGTTTGAAACGGGCAATAACCTTAAAATGCTTGTTATTTGACTCAAGTTTTTGTTCCTCATTTTTTTTTTTAATTTGAGAAGCCACCCGCTAATCGGTGATCTACAGATACAACGCGCCATGCGGACATGGCCCATCCGTGACCCACTCTATATATTACGTACGCCACACTGTAACAGATATTTGGTAAAATTACAGTCCTTTGACTGTAATTCTGCTCGGCGATGCTGGAATGCACTAATAAAATTCCCCTTTTGCTCAATTACTGTCCATCAACAGCACATGATTGAAAAAATATGATCAACAAGAAGGTTTCGAATTTCGGGAATACAACTACTGCAAGTAAACGGTAAATTTACTGGACTTTGTCAAAGTATATGAGTAAATTAATAATCTGGTTATCTGTTTTATCAGAATTTTCACGGGGTACTGGTCAAGATCGGCACCTGAATAAATTTTGTGAGGTTTTTGCCGTCGAGAGCACCTGTTGTATACAAAACATGGACCAGCTCAAGCTGCGTAACGCATTACTGTCTCGTGGCAAATAATCAGACCTTGTAATGGCGATTATAGGGCTGTTAGTTCCTCATCAATCGAGGTTAATCTAATTACGGATCCCCCGTGTATCCTGGTTACCTTGTTGGTAAGCAAAAGCTGGATTTGGTTGATTTTAAAGTGGAGGACACCCTGAGTATAAAGCAAATTTTTAACAGCAAGATCGGGCGAAATCACGATTTTTTACGTTTTGTTTTTGGTAATGGGCGATTTGTGGACACTTTGCGATGAACTAGCTGTTCCCTGTTCTTGTTCGCATGCAGTCATCAATCGCTATGTGACTACAGCCTCACAAATGAGATATGGTGAGAGAAAATTAAAATAACCCTTTTTCCCGCACTTGAATTCTTGAGTGGTTACTATGTAGGGCTGGGCACTTTCAGACCACGTTTTAACGGGCCGGGCAATTCGATTACATGATTAGAATCAATTCGAAACACAATTTATTCGAATCAATCGTCAATAGTTTATAGGAACAAAAATTTGTTAAATGAACTAGAAGTATCATTTTTTCTATTAAAATTGTTGTTCTCAGATATGGAGTATGAATGGAAAATATACCAAGAGCCATAAATTTCTGGATTTTAACAATGGAGACATGATTTAATATTAAAAATGGGATATTTGTTATTTACATGGAATCGAAAAAAATTATTCGAATCCCGATTCGAATTTCAAAAGATTTGCTTTTTGCCCACTTTTAGATATAACTTTTATTTATATCGTTGCTGGGTCAATTTACCAGTATTAGGTGATTCGTTCGGAAAAAATCATATTGGATTCGAAGATGACAATTTATTGTGAAAAATCAATGGTTTTCATATCAATATTCCGATCGATACGTATTAACTAAAACTTGTTTTTGAATGAAATAGAATTATCATTTTTTCTGAGCTAAAATCGCATTGTTTTAATGAAATCTGAATTCACTCGGGATAAAAGAAGGGAGTATGAATTGAAAATATACTCCAAAAGTAGCCTAAGTAACTAAAAACTCCTGAAACGAAAGTTGATAAACAGTGAAATGGGCGATGAAGTAATTTACTCCCCCTCGTTTCGTTTTGATGACGTACTTTCTTCTCAAGAATCTTTCAACCAAGACTTATTTTTCTTCCAAAAGCAAAGAATCTTGTTGGATGTCCTAGTAGCGATGCGGATGATCGTTCTGCCATTTTGAATTAAACCAAGGTTGTAATTATGAGCACCTGTGATTGCATAGGTATCTTCTTCAAGAAGTATCTTCGCAAACAATCAAATAACCCGAAGTTGATAGACGTGTCGATTAAATGTGTTTGGGGAATCTTTGAAGTTTGTACAAACATCATGTTATCAGAAATTAAGTCATTAGTGTGATAACATACTGAATGAAGCATTGTATAAATGCCGCAAAAATGAAATTAAGGCCACGACAAATCGAAATCCCAGGTTTTAAAACAGTTCAAATGTGGAACAGTTGATGCACGCTTGGGGCTAGGCAAAGCCGAATTATATAGAATTCGAATATGATTCGAATAATTTTTTTCGAATCGGATCGAATCACTAATTCTACGTAAATACCAAATATCCCATTTTTACTATTATAACTTGTCCCCACTGTGAAGATAAAGAGATTCATATTTAAACGACGAAATATAATCGATTTTGGTCAAATTTGACCAAAATCGATTGCATTTCGTCTTTTAAAATGAAAATCCTTGTTCATTTAACAATTTTTTGTTTCTATTACCGTGTCACGAATGATTCGAATAACTCGTGCTTCGAATCACCGAATCGAATTGCCAAGCCCCATGCACACCGAAGGTTTGCAACAAAGTTTGTGATTTTACATTTTACATCATTAAAATACCAGGCATCGTTCTCTCCAAATGCTCTCGTGAACACAATATGCCCATTATGATGGGATACGTGACCTGCTACAACCGGTAAATTCTGCAAAATTCTATTTCAACTCGAGCGCTGATGGATTGTGATACCAAGCCAGGGTTCGTCAGTGGAGCATGCTTGGTACAGTTACTAATAAGAATGGTCATAATGAATGTTAATGGGTTTCGCGGTTTAGGTTGGTACTTTTGATAAAGTTGGTGAAGTGAGAACACTTCAGTCCACCCACATAGGAAGTAATGATTTTCATATTATAGATTGTGTTTTATTGAGTGTGGGATTTTATAGAAAGATGTCATTGTTGTGCGATTTTTGAGTTGACTTTGCGGATGTAAGTTTCGAATATTTTCGAATCGAATCTTGATTAGGGCTGGGCAATTCCATCCGGTGATTCGAAGCACAATTTTCAAATCGGTCGTGAATCATTTATAGGGAAAAAACTTGTTAAGTCATTTTAACGACGAAATATATTCGATTTTGGTCAAATTTGACCAAAATCGATTATATTTCGTCATTAAAATATGAAAATTGTTGCTCTTAGTGTGAATTGAAAATCCACTGCAAACTATAAATTTCTTTATTTTCGCAATGGGGACAAGTTATAATAGTAAAAATGGGATATTTGTCGTTCAAAAGGATTAGTGATTCGATTCGAATCGAAAAAATTGTTCGAATCAGATTCGAATGCCAAGTGATTCGGTTTTGCCCAGCACTAATCTTGATGGATTGAATATGATTTAATTTATAAAAAAACTCATTCCTGACCCTTTTAAGATATCATACTAGTTTATAAACCGAAAAAAACATATTCATTATTCAAATTTAAGAGACCGAATCATTTAGAATTCGAATCTGATTCGAATATTTTTTTCGAATAGGGTCGAATCACTAATTCCACGTAAATAACATTTTTTCCCATTTTCAGTATTGCAAATCGTCCCCATTCTGGAAATCAAGGAGTTCATAGTTCATCGTGCATTTTCAATTCACAATCCATGTCTAAAAGCAAAAATTTTCAAATTTTAACGACAAAAATATAATCCATTTTGGTCAAATTTGAATAAAATCGATTGCATTCTCGTTAAAAATGAAACTTCTAGCTCACTCAGCAAGTTTTTGTTCCTATGAACGGTCGACTATGAATTCGAATACATTATGCTTCGAATCGATTCGAATCTCCGAATCGAATTGCCCAGCCCTATGTGTATCCTATGTCCCTGCAGTAATTGTTTATTTCCAAAATTTGAAATCGCGTTTTTTAAGAGATGTAGGCACACCTCGCTGGTACGTCCCATCCACAGTTAAAAGTTCATAATCGACCCCGAAAAGCTTGTTTTCTAAACTTTTAATCTAAAAAGCCTTGAAGGTACCGTATTTAGAATATTTCTAATATATTGCCTGCGTGTCGTGAAAGGGAACTTAAAAGACGCAAAGAAGTGTTAGATGGTTTTACCAACGCCCAGGGCAGACACCACTCTCTGCACTTTACCACGGCGGTCCAGTTCCGTTGGGGATGTTTTGCGTTTAGAGTGAAGTTGCTGGTACTACATCTTTTAGTAGCTATTGGCTGATCTATTTGGTATTATTATTCTCTGCTATTAAGTGGCCGTTAGTTGGTTCCTTTTAGGCACTGCTTCCGACCTTGCTCAAAGTGAATTTCAATAACAAAAATATAAAAACAAATCACCAATCAAAATTACTGGCAAAAAGCAACGATTTTACTGCATTTTTATTACAGTGTATGCATAAGAATAGTTTGTTCTTTTAACTCTCATTTCCCAACCACTGTTCGTGCTGCTGACTAATGATGACTGATTAGCACTTAATAACCGAACCTTAATTTATTTGCTTATAATTACCAAAGTGTAAACGTAAACAGAATTGTTTGGTTTCTTCGTGCGAGTTTTCGCTTACTTATACACTGTAATAAAATATGTAGGAAAATCAATGGTCTTTGACAGTAATTTTACTTGGCAATATTAAAAAAAAAATTCAAAATTGACTTTTTTGGTTAAATATGGGTTGTTGATGGAACGCACCGCAAAGGTGCGGTCCATCAACAGCCCATAATTGACATAAATCTCATCATCGTGGCGTTTATTTAACTTCGGAAATATCCAATTACTGCAAATGATCAGTAAATTTACTGTACTTTTGTTACAGTGTAACGGAAAATGCAACTTTGCGGACACGGTGGCTTATATACGAGGAACGAAAGTTCTCAAGCAGATTAAGGTTAGAAAATACTCAACTCAGCCCCACATTAAAATTCCTTTTCTACCTCCCCCTCACCCCTTCGAAATAAATGTAGTGGATAAAGTCGGCTGTATATTTCCCATTTCAAATCGAATTTCTACTCGTTTCCATATTCTCTTGTGAATACTTCCAAATCTAACTATGTTTTATAATTCAATGGAAGCGTTTAAAAATGGCTATGTTTTTCACGTTGGCCAACATTTTTGTTTGAAATCGCAACTTTCCCGATGGGTGATTTCTCAAAACACTTAATAGAAATTCTCGAATGGATTTTTTTTATAGGAGATAGACGGGCAGGGTTAGAATCGCTAGGAATATATGACCTTAGGCAAATTGTTACAGTAAAATGGAATATTTAGTATTTACATCGAATTTGCATTCCAAATGATTCGGTTTTTCCCAGTTCCTTCCCAACAGTGACTCGTACTCGACAAAGCATGATTTGACATAATATTTCGACGTGCTCATATCATTCGGAGGACGATATTACTCTTCTAGGGCGCTGTCCACATAACCTATTAAACGGCAACGATCGGGGAATTCCTGATTCGGCAAACTATGGCCGATGGTGGCCGAGTGCGATTTCTGTAAACGTGATACACACGTCCCCGGTACGATGGCCGACGGCTACAAATTGTTTAACACTCTGCGATTGATATAAATAGCTGCATAACAATATCTTAACAAACTCCGATCCTAATTCATTAAAAATATATATGTTATGTTAGGATGTGACATACATGCTCTTCCTAGTACCAGTACTTTGTAACGGTATCATGTGAATATTCAAATAATACGGTGCAGAATTATCTCCCCAGTCTCAGAGAAAATCGATTATTAGCATCTACTCTTTGAAAAACTTACTAACAAGTCAATACAAACTTCAAAATCTGCAAGAAAAAGTCAGTCAGTCATACGGCTCTAAGACAAAGTTAAACAATTTCAATTTTGTCTTAGAGCCGTAGCAGCAAGAAATTCAGCCGTACCAATCGCTCCGGTGAGCAAAAATCGGGGATGTGTGTATTGGGAATCGGCGACAACCGTCGTAAGCTATCGTAACCGTGCATGTGTGCATCACCCCTAACGCTTCCGGTACCTCTGCCTTACCCTCGTCGGAGTTCAAAATTTTTTTTGCGAATTTGGTAGTTTTGCTTTGATTTCTATTGAAATGTGTTTCATATATATATATACATCATCGTTTAAGTAAGATAATAAAATATTTTACGACTTTTTATTTATTTGCTAAAAACCCATCACGTGAGAAAATTCCCCATAAATTTTGCTAAATAGATCGGGACAGCTTAATTAGGCGAAAAATTGCACAATTATTTGGGGATATAAACACAAAAATGGGGAAATTAAACAGGGTTTTTATATAAAATGTTTCAAACAAAATTGGATAATAGTTCTGGAAGCCGGAATTTTTTATTTAATGGGATATTATTATCAGTGTTGATTTGGGTTCCTATTCGTCGCAAACAAAAACGGGAAAAAATAGATATTTTATTGTTGAGAACTAGGAAAAGGTCAGTTGCTTCGAAAACCTATGAATGGTTGTTAGTTCGTTCTTTTTGATGATACTCCGGGTCATGCTTGAATGATTTTCGGTAAAAAAATGTATTTGCTTGATTTTTTTGGTTAGCTCTGCGTCGGTCGTGTTGCAATCGTATAATATACCTTTATTGTTTTGATTTTTTTCTCAAAAGAAAAAAAAAGGGAATTTTCATGCGCTTGTTGATTTTGGAACATTAAAGAAGGTAATTCAACATAACAACTCTTGCAATACAGACTTGTTCTATTTTGTTTGTGGATAGAGTTGCCAGATTTCAGAGTTGAATTCATCTGGATAAATGCCACACGTCGAACTGGACAATTCGATATGGTAATTCGAATCGATTCGAAGCACATGTTATTCGAATGAATCGTGAATCGTTCACAGGAACAAAAACATGCTGAATAAAATAGAATTTTTATTTTTAATTACAAAATGCAATCGATTTCGGTTAAATTTGACCAAAATCGATTTTATTTTGTCGTTAAAATATAAAAATTGGTGCTCTTAGACATGCAGTGTGAATTGAAAATACACTGTAAACTATAATTTTCTTGATTTTCACAATGAAGTCAAGTTGTAATAGTAAAAATGGGATATTTGTTATTTACTCGGAATTCATGATTCGATCCGATTCGAAAAAATTATTCTAACGAGATTCTAATTCCAAAGGATTCGGGTTTACCCGCCCCTACATGTGACCTTATGTCATTATTTTGAAAGAAAAAAGCACCAATTTTAATTTTCTGAATTATCAAATTGAACCCTTTTTCTGGCATATCGAATACCTTTTCGATTATTTTTTTCAACATTTCTATTAAACACTTAAAAGCTAAATATTTTAACCAAATATGAACATTCGTTATTTAACGACCATATTTCCCACACAATTGAAAAGAATTCCGACCCATATTCATCCGTCGATGACGGTGATTTATCATATCGTATTAAATCGCACAATTGTATTTTATACACTGTTGAAAGTGTGGAGTAATATTACAATGCATTCTGTTGTTATTCAATAACGCGGGATCAAAAATTTGTACCGATTCCATCTCTATGTCATCAAACTCCGATAAAAGCGATTGAGATTTTGAACAAAATATTTTTATTGTAAATCAATTATCTAGCCTGATACGTCGCTATGGAAATAGGAAGGCTGGTCAAAACCGAATTATTCGAAATTCGAATCCTATTCGAATAGTTCTTTCGAATAGGATCGAATCGTTTATGAAATAACAAATATCCCATTTTAACAATTTCTACTGTAGTCTCCATTATGATGATCAGGAAATATACAGTTGCAAATTACAAATATTACCTAGAACTGACTTGAGATCAATGTATTTTCATTTCAACGACAAAATACAACCAATTTTGGTGAAATGTGACCAAAATCGATTGAAATTTGTCGTTAAAATGGAAAAATGCACTACATTTAGCATACTTTGGTTCCTATGAGCGATTCACAATTGATTCGAATAATCTGTACTTCGAATCGATTCGAATCACCGTATCGAATTGCTCAGCCCTAAGAATAAGGGTTCGGTAGAATGTTTGTCCAAAAACCAACTTGTCGGTCAATATCCACGAGTTAATTTTGAATAAAAATATTTTAATGGGTTATTGACAACTTTTGTCAACTACTTATCCCTCCTTATTACGCTCAAAAGTTTTGCCAATTATGAGTCACAGATGGACCGCGGCATTGTGACGCGGTCCATCTGTGACGCATATTTGACAAAATAAAATTTCTTAATTCCGCAACGCAACTTATCTCGTTCTATGAACACCTTGATATAATAACCATAAAATTTCAGTTGCTTTACCAAAGTTTACCAAAGTCTAAGTAGAATCGCCAGTTCTAGACTTCCTTAATTGACCAAACAAATCCCTGTTTCGGGTGGGCGTAAACACAGGGAGCACTTAGAGCCAATACTAAATGATGGATTGAGGATATTTAAGCTCAATAAATACGTTATAAAATCGATAAAATTCTTTCTGGACTCTCAGGCATGTGAACAGATTTTTTTATGTCTGTGTTTTTCTTATTTATCAAAAGCGGAACCATTGTGGTTTTCGTGGTCATCCATTTTATTTTGAAATTGGTATATTACTTCAGGCAAGGTCGGGATCATCGACCAAAAGGACCTGACTAATCAGTGATGACTAAGGCTGTCGGAAATATTCCGTTCGTGTTTCGAGAATTATAAATTAATCGATTTAGTTCTTTCTCCAACGATTCGAAAATGTCGTAAAAGTTTCAGAAAATATTTGTAAATTTTGATGCATTTTACGATTTCCAGACAAAATGTCGTTGTTTGTTCATTATGACACTCTGACTCGAATATTCGGTTCAATTTCGAAATCTCCAGATATTCAATGTTGGCCATCTGCACTAATGAGCAATCTAATTAGCCGAATATAACATTTGAAACCAGCAACTGCTCATCAATCATTCCACACAGAACTAAACCGCTATTGTAGAGAACAATGAGTGGTATCTGCTCTGGGCGAATGTGCACTATCCACTGCTTCCTGATTTCTTAGTAGTTGCCTTTACGACAGCTAGCGCAGAGTGCTCGTTTCGGTTTTTGCGTTTTTGCTTTGTAGGCATGTGAACACGATTAACACAAAGCAATGCAGGCGTCTATTGCCGTTTCATTCTCTTACCCGAAACGTAATGCAACGCATCGAGACAACTTCGCATGTATTGTGGTAATTTACACCAAATCAGAAGTTTTCTTTTGTTAAGCATGAGCCACAGATGGTTCGCGCCTAGGCGCGATCCATCAGTGGCTCATACTTGATAAAACACGTGTACTCCTCGTCGGCGCGATCCATCAGTGACTCATTCTTGACAAAACATGTGTACTCCTCGGTGGTGCGATCCATCAGTGACTCATACTTAACAAAAGATGCTTTGACAAAAGAAATTCGACTGACTAAGCAGGCTTGAATATACATCGGGTTTTGTATAATAATTTCTCATGAGAGCGTCAACAAAATGGCATCTGAGTGAGAAGATTTTCTCCAGACTATTACGTCATTAGCGTGTACATGTGGAATGATATTCCCGCCTCTTCGTTGGTTTCCATACTTGGCCATACAGTACATGGGTATCATTATGAAGTGTAAAGGGTCGAGGACTTCCTACGGGGATAATTTATTCGGAAGCTTTGTTATTTCTGTGTGTACTAGAAATGAGCTAAATATAATTCGGAATTTGGGCTTTCCCATTGAGAAAAATATTACTTAAACATGTTTTATTAAATATGTGTCACTGGTGGATCGCGCCGACTAGGTGTTGACTTATGCTCGACAAAATAAAACTCAGAACTGGGATGCCATAAAGCAACGATAGAATCACGATATACTCTTAATCCAAACCAAACCTCGACTTCGTTAAATTATAAGAAATCAAACCGCAAGCCTATATATGTATATATTTTTATAGCCACTTCTTGGAGTGGACCACCCCGCCTAGGGCCCTGTACTAGCGGACATGGTTAGAATTGCCGGAAAGATATGAACTTTTCCAGTTCGGCTTACCCTACCCGAGTTATTACACCCTGGGTTGAGTGTTGTCATACACACTTGGTCACTGTGGCTGGATTTCCATATAGAAAAAACTGTAAAAAGAGATTTGTTTGCAAAAAATCTTGCAGATGGAATCGGTTACAGGTTTATTCTCATTTTTGTGTTGAATTATATTAGAGCACGTATACCAAATTTTTCGCTGCGAAAAAAAAGTGAAAAACATATATATTAGTGTTTAAAGCATGTGTAAGCATGTAATCAAATGTGCACCATGTAATCAAATCCAACATGATACTTAGTCAACAAAATATCTCAATAAAAAATTCAATTTTTCCAAGAATGAGCCGATGATTGATAAACTGTGCCTCGTGGTTGCGATCTATCAGCAACTCATACATAGGGCTGGGCAAAACCGAATCATTTGGAATTCGAATCTGATTCGAATATTTTTTTCGAATCTGATCGAATCACAAATTCCATGTAAATAGCAAATATCCCATTTTTACTGTTACACATTGTCTCCATCATATGCGGTTATCGAGAGATTGATAGTTTGTAGTGTTTTTTCAATTCACACTACATTGCCTAAGAGCAACAACTTTCATAGTTTAACGGCAGAATGCTATAGATTTTGGTCAAATTTGACCGAAATTTGATAGCATTTTGTCGTTAAATATAAAAATTTTAGTTTATTTAGCAACTTTTTGTTCCTATTAATGATTCATGATTGATTCGAATAAATTGTGCTTCGATTCGATTCGAATCACCGAATCGAACTGCCCAGATCCACTCATACATAACTAAATGTGTTTGGTCCTTATTTCTCTGACCGGGTTATCACTCAAAAACGTTTTAAAATAAATAATTTTGCGCGCATGTTAATTAAAATATATTGCAGTTTAATGTTTACAATGCTTTTATTCTAGAAATATTGTTAAACAAATTTGCTGAATGTTTTACACATGTCGTGTAAGATGCATCAATCTTATTCTGAGTAGGATGGAAGCTGTTTACAAGTCACTAAATCGGAAATGTTGGGCATTAGTTATTTCAGAAAAATGTTAAAACATGCATTTCATTGGCGGTTCGGAATGAGAAACAATAATTTTAATTTTTTAAAACAAAAAATTGAGTTGTTTTGCTTTTGACTGATTTGCTTTGTTTTATATTAGCAACCCTTGATTGTAATGTATGGGGACAGACCAATTGGGATTTGCACAACAAAGCTATGTTCAATGAAATTTAACGGAAACTGAGAAGGAATTTTTTGAGTTGTTGTGGTAGATATCACTCGTCTTTCTTTTTGGTTCCGGTCTTACCCAATATATTATACCCTGGGTTGAAATGAAGGCAAGGCTTTCTTAAGCATGTTTACCGGGACTCAATCTTGAGCTTTGTCAACTGACAGGTCTCACTTGACAAGCACTGGATCATCGTGCCCAGCACGGGGCTCAAATATCGACTATTTTACGCACATGGTAATTAAAATATATTGCAGTCTAATGTTTACAATGCTTTTTAAATGCAGAGGTATTGTTAAACAAATTTGCTGAATGTTTTACGCACGTCGACTGAGATGTATCAATTCCAATGCTAAGTGTGATGGAGATAGTTACCCATCTGTTGTTGAGTGATGAAATCGGATGTAACAACTCGGATTCACCACAATTAGGACTGGGCAATTCGATCCGGTGATTCGAATCGATTCGAAGCACAAATTATTGGAATCAATTGTGAATCGCACGTCGGAACAAAAACTTGCTAAACGAAGTGGAATTTTTATTTTTGAAGTCTGTTAAAGCTAATATTTGTGAATCGTAAATATAAATTTCTTAATTATTTTTTAATGGAGACAATAATAGAAATAGTAAAAATGGAATATTTGGTATTTTTATGAAATTACTGATTCGATCCGATTCGAAAAAATCATATGAATCAGATTCAAATTCCAAATGAATCGGTTTTGCCCAGCCCTAATCACAATAAAATTTTTTGAAAGAATCATATTTTATCAAGCATGGATCAATAAA
Source organism: Styela plicata (assembly GCA_963675895.2). Classification (NCBI taxonomy): domain Eukaryota; kingdom Metazoa; phylum Chordata; class Ascidiacea; order Stolidobranchia; family Styelidae; genus Styela; species Styela plicata. The sequence continues at coordinate 24,550,943 of OZ023138.1, forward strand.
AGATCCCGTCCACTCGGCACAGTACATCTGTGGCTCATGCTTGACAAAACAATATCCTTAGCGGTTTTTGATGAATAAAGCTCGTAGCGCAAAAAGTTCTCAAATATCGCATTGTTAATACGGCTGGGCAAAACCGAATCATTCGAATCGGATTCGAAATATTTTTTTCGAATTGGATCGAATCACAGGTGTATGTAAATAATGAATATCCTATTTTTAATATTACAACTTGTCTCCATTGTTAAAATCAAGAAAGTTTTAGATTTTACTATATTTTCAATTCACATTCCATATCTGATGGCAACAATTTTCATATTTTAACTACGAAATACAATCGATTTAGGTTTGACCAAAATCGATTGTATTTTGTAGTTAAAAAAGACAATTTTAGTTCATTTAGCAAGTTTTTGTTCCTATGAACGATTCGCGATTGATTCGAATAAATTGTGCTTCGAATCGATTCGAATCACCGAACCCAATTGCCCAGCCCTATTTGGTAAGTCTTTGTATTACGTTATTCAACAATATAGGTTCGTTTTCGGTGTTTTAACAGGTTAAAAAGATTTTATATAGATTTGTCCAGCCATGTTTTGCTGGGGACTTATTGATCGCTGTCACCCAGGGTACGGCCTGACAAAACCTTGTAGGTGCGGGGTTGAGAATCGTCTCTAAGGTATTTTCCGCATGACGTAAGAGGCGAATAAAATCGAAGCAAAGTGGTAGATGGTTTTAGCATTTTTCTAAATGATTGCGCCTTTTCAGCTTCCGCAAAGAGTCTTGCTGACTGGCAGTCCTTTTAGTAGTCCCGTCTAACAAGATATAATTCCGACTGGGTTTTATCAAAACGGGAAAGTGTTCCTTGGCTTAAAATTCGCATCAACTTTCCTTATGTTTTGGTATTTGTTGGATTGTTTACGCCGTATTAGGAATGAATTTTTCGCCTCAATATGTATGGTGGTGCCGCCCAATCGGTTTGGAATAAGAATAAGTAGTTTACATGACCTTCTCGTGCAGACTGTTTCAAAGAATTCAACATAAAAATATTTTTGTGTTATTTCACTGATAAATAAGATCATCAATCATATCAGTGATTGTCATTTAATGCTCAATTATCCAACCTTAATTTTGTAATAAAACGGTCCGTGATCTTTAATTTCACCCACGCATTCTTCGAGGTTTCACTGTCTCTTTATTTTAGTTGATTAAACTGAGCTAAGTTCTCCCCAGCTGTTTTTTAATAATATTGAGATTTACTCTGAGCAAGGCCGAAATCAGTGCCTTAAAGAAACCAAATGAAGGTCACTTAGCAGTAGTAGCAAAGAAGAACTGTAACAAAAATGCAACAAAATCTCTGTTCTTTAACAGTAATTTTACTTGGCGGTTTTGAAAAAAAATTGAAAATTGACTTTTTTGGCCAAATTTGGCAATAAATTTCATCAACATGGCGTTTTTTTAACTTTTGGGTATTTTGTCAAACGAGAACGGCAAATGGAACGTGGGGTATCAGTGCTATAAATAGTCCGTCGATCAATGTCGCCCATACTTCATAAAACATATTTGGGCACTTCATCCAGTACACAAGGGGCGCTAGTGTGTTGAATGTTGTAATAGTTAGGTTGTAAGACGTTTTTACGAAATGAAGAAATAACAAAAATTGAAAGATAGCTAACCTTAGCATAAATGCCGTAAAACAACATCATAAAAAACGCGATAAATTAATTACAGACAGGTAGAGCATAAGACACTCGCCTTGCATGCTAGGTTTTCCCCTATGAAATACATTTATTTTTAAATTAAATTCGGTCCAATTTATTTTATACAATTTTTCCGAATCTGTTCGTATTTAAAGCGTTTCAGAAAATTTCAAAATTTTTAAATATCTTGCCGAAATTTCCTGAAAAAACGTGTAAACGTATGTAACATAATCGGTGAATTTCTGTTCAAAAGCTTTTCGTATCACAGAAATGATTATTCGAATCATCCGAACTAGAAACGTATCCGAATCGATTCGAATCTCGAGTTTAAAAGAAACGTTTCCTAGCTCATGTTCGACGGTACTAATACTTACCCTCACACGCATTTGCGTTTATTGGATAAGAAATCACACTTGACGCTTCCATACTTGCATAAAATCATAAAAAAATTCTTCTATACAGTATCCCCGATACTATGTTGTAGTTTAACCGAGTTTAAAATGAGGTTTTGATTGTTGCATGACGGTACATCTGATGACACGTTCAGCATATTCCTCGCCCAGGTCGTTTGAATCGAACAATATTTGCAAGAGTCTCACTAAGTACCTATCCGGAATTATATATATAAAGTTCTGTTTACCCACACTGTAACAAAAAATGCAACAAAATCACTGATCTAGATTGAGATTAATTTTGCTTGGCGGTATTGAATAAAATCAAAATTGGGCGGATTAATTCGCCACTCCTCACACCATAAGAACCCACTTAGAATCATAACTATTGGGTAAACGAGCAAGGATTTCATACCTTTTTCTGGGCGATGCGTTTTTTCTCTTTGATTAGTCACGCAACGTCAAATAACGTATTTTTTTTTATCAGAGGGGGTTACGGACCCAGGACTCAATTTTTATGAAGTCTCAGGTCGAGTCGCGTCTGCATTTTGTCAAGTGGACTCGAGTCAAGTCATTGGAAAAGGTGACTCGAATCGAGTCTCTCCAGCTACGCTATGTAGTCAAGCTTTTGCAATCATTCATCGGGGTGGATCACTCTGATCGAAGACTTGTACCAACGTCCAACCTACACTGTAACAAAAGTGCAGTAAATTTACTGGTCATTTGCAGTAATTGCATATTTCCAAAGTTGAAAAACGCCATGCTGATGAGATTTATGCAAATTATGAGCTGTTGATGGACCGCGCCTTCGCGGCGCATTCCATCAACACCCCATATTGGGCCAAAAAAGTCAATTGTGGCTTTTTCCAATACCGTCAAGTAAAAATACTTTCAAAGACCAGTGATTTTGTTGCATTTTTTTGTTATAGTATACAGTGTATACAGTGTAGTGTAGCGTATACAGTGTATATGCATATATTCCCACCGTTCACTGCTCTTACACACGAACATAGTTGGACTAACACACGGATTTCGATGGAGTTATAGTTAGGGCTGGGCAATTCGATTCGGTGATTCGAAGTACAGATTATTCGAATCAATTGTGAATCGGTCATACGAGCGAAAACTTGCTGAATGAAGTGGAATTTCATATTTTTACCAACAAAATGCAATCGATTTTTGTCAAATTTGAACAAAATCGATTGTAAAAACCCACAATAGATATTTTCTCCAAATATGCTTGAACCTAGAACAGTCATGTAAATTCTTTCCAGAAGTGCTTCGTTCTGATTTCTAACTTTGTGCTGCATTGTTTATCAGTGATTACTGTATTTACATGTTCGAAACCACTGTACATGGAACAGAATATCATAAGGTCATGTATGTATGTATTTGTATACTTCTTTTATAATCTTAAATGCCAAACCACAGCGAAAATACAAAAGAAGAAGCCCCATTGATTTTTATCAACATAAAATTTCTCGAAAGTTCCTGAAAATTCCCAAAGTTCTCTAAAATTTCTGTTAATTCCCGTTTTTGCCAGAATTTCCAATGGTAAATTACCTCCCATGATAATTCCCGCAAGAAATCGAAACCGCAAGAAACGAAAATTCTAAAAATATTTAAGAAAAATATTTGCTTGGTAGTCACGTTTGCGGCAGAAGATAAATGCAATCAGTGTCTTATAGAAGAAAACATTGGGTTTCGTTTTTTTGTTAAAATCCCTCATTCATCAAAAAAGTCTGGAAAGGTTTGATTTGTTTTGACGCATGTTTAGTGCTTCAAGTTATATCGTTACAAATTGGACCAAAATTATCAAGAATCGTGCTGTATTGGTAACTTTTAATATGAACCGAACACGGGTATATTGCCATGCACGGGTCGTTGATAAACGCGCCCTTGAGTACGCGTTTATCAACGGCCTACACAAGACAAAGTCATACATATCGAATCAATTTTGTAAAACAATAATTACATTCAAATTCAAGTTCCAAATTCGGATTTTTTTACAGTGAATAATCAATCAGGCATGACAAAGATTTTGCACGAAACTAAGCCCGTTTGAAATTGTCTACGAAAAACTGTTTTGGGCCATAAATGTATCGCGTGGGTTGAGTGCGGCCCTTGTGTATACGTCGTACGCGGATCTTCATAAAGTATTATAGAGATTACATGGGCGCAAAATTGCTTTAAAGACCGATAAATAGTATTCCCAACCGCCCATAACAATGTTTAACCTTCACAGTCTTTGATAGGCTTTGAGAGTTGGTTATCTTTTTAGTCTTAGCCTTAGCTTCTATCTGTGAAGATGTGAATCATATTCCGCCAGGTATCGATAGAATAGCAAAGTCGTTGATAAAACGTTTAAGTACACCAGTGATTGCCATGTTGGTAAACTTGAAATCTTAGGTCTTGCTACGACAGACATATTTTTTATTTACTTCCCTTTTTTTGAAACAAGAATTGTTGCAAGTAGTCGACGAGGGCCAGAAACATGTAAAGACATGGAGAGTGGTATCAACCAAAACAAAAACGGCTTTATAAGTTTTATCAACCGGAAGTTTGCTGAATTTTTTCAATCCATTATTCAAAAGAACCGGGGTATAAGTTTCTATATAAATGCAAAATCGCTACAAATTCATATTATAAGATATAGGATGAAGTAAAGAGTCAAAGTCATGCAAAAGCTATGCTATTTTTTATTCCATTTCAGCATGAAATTTCCGAATGACTAGACCGTGGATTGGCCCTGAAAACTAAAACTTATAAAATATACCTTTTGAGATTATGTGATTATCTTTTCTTAGTGGCTCATTAGTTTGATTAATCATAGTAAATTCGTGGCTACAGATTCCTTGTATTGATAATGAGAGCAAGTTATAATGGTGAAAGCGGACATTCGCTGTGTATATATAGGACAAGTGGTTACGTATCTTTGGTAAAAATATTCGAATTAGATTCGAATTCGAAATGATTCGGTTTCTCAGGCCTATGTGCGAATAATTATATGTTGGGGTTTTTCCGAATATGATTTTATTTGAGAAATTTATGTAAAAAGTAAATAACACTGTAACAAAAGTACAGTAAATTTACTGGTTATTTACAGTGATTGCATATTTCGGAAGTTAATGAGATGTTGATAGGATTTATGTCAATTATGGGCTGCTGATGGACCGCACCTTCGAGGTGCCTTCCATCAGCAACCCATAATTGACCAAAAAAGTCAATTTTGAATTTTTTTCAATACCGCCAAGTGAACTTACAGTCAAAGACCAGTAATTTTGTTGCATGTTTTGTTACAGTGAAGTTAGTGAGCGACCGATTGAAATTTTTAAAATATGTCGGTGGGTAAAGTCTCAAGATTTTTTCTCAAGATTTTCATCATAACTTCATCCGACCCAATTTGAATTCAAATATTGGGTATTCGAACCCTTCAAAATCTCAAATCTAAACCCTGTTGCACTTGGATCTAATCATCATTTTTATATGATTTCTTACCAGTAGAAGGGGCTTATACCCTACAACCGTACGGCGCTAATATTTGTAGTGACTGTGTATGTGTTCCATGTTACAGCCACACGCAGATAACCGAAAACCGCACTTATACCCAACAATCGTTAGGAATGGACGATTTTGTGACTGTTTGTGTGTTGTATGTTGCAACTGATTATAGGGCTGGGCAAAACCGAATCATTGGGGTTGGTTTCATAAAAATAACAAATATCTCATTTTTACTATTACTATTATAGTCACCATATTAAAAATTAGGGAATTTACAGCTACATATTACAAATGTTAGCATAAACTGACTTAAAAGCGATGTATGTTCATTTTAAGGACGAAATACAAACGATTTTGGTCAAATTTGTTCCTATGACCGATTCACAATTGATTCGAGTAATCTGTACTTCAAATCACCTAATTGAATTGCCCTGTCTAGCGTTGAAACGGTCAAGCATCGAAGCTTTGACCTTCCAAAATATACAATCGTGCTCAACCGACCGATCCACCAAGCAAGAAAATCTAATCACCTTGCGCCATCGTCGCCCAAAGCCGCTTAAACAGCCGGGTTCAAAGTTTGAATGTTAATGATAAAAAAATGAATAATGTTAATAATGACGCGAATAAAGATCATGACAGTCTCAAGTGCGCACTTTGCATCACAATTAACTTTGGCAGTTTAATTGGTTTGTTTTGTCTGCAGATGTTTTGATGATTTTATTAAAAAATATGCTGTTTTGTGAGCAAAGGACTTTGTCTTGGAGTGCGGATTTGGACGAACCTTGTTGCGCGAAAGAGGTTGGTTGCAGGTTTATTTCTGGAAATGTGATAAAGACAGGCGTTGTTCTGAATAGTCTAAAACTTGAAAAACATTCGTATTTTACGATACGATACATGTTTCCGTTTACAGTATATGCCAAAATAGGCGGTATTTATAAAAATCCCGTCAGAAGAACTCGGCCCATTCCTTCGGTGATTCTAATCGATTCGATGCACATTTTGTTCGAATCAATCATGAATCGTTCATAGAAAAAAACTTGCTAAAGGTAATAGAATTTTCATTTTTAACTACAAAATACAATCGATTTTGGTCAATTCGACCAAAATCGATTATATTTTGTCGTTAAAATATGAAAAGTGTTGCTTCCACTACAAACTAAAAGAAATCTTGATTTTCACAATGGAGACAATTTGTAATAGTAAAAATGGGATATTTGGTTTTTTACATGGAATATATGGTTCGATCCGATTCGAAAAATTATTCGAATCGGATTCGAATTCCAAACGATTCGGTTTGCCCAGCCCTAGTGACAAGACAATATTACTGAAGCGTCAGTCGAAAGCCATTGCCTCCACGAATGTGACTATTTCATTAAAAAGTAGAACTTATGACTGTTCAAGTATTATGTAGCTATATAACCGACCCTGGGAGACTTTCTTGGACGCGTACAAGGGTGGGAATTTATGAAAAATCGAACATTTCAGCATGCGGACCAAAACTGAATATTAAAGCGTAGATCACTTAACCTATCAGGTAACCTGTGAATAGCCCTTACAGATAGATACATGGGTTTTTCTGGATCTCTGAAATCTTAAAACGTACAATGATCTTCAATTTATATATTAAAATTAACCACTCTAATATATCGGGGATGGCAACCAATTAGGACTGTCCAAAATATTCGATTCGAATCGAAATATTCGAATCATAAATTATTCGATTTCTGCAACAATTCGAAATCAATAAAAGGATGATTAAAATTTTTTTAAAAATATATGTGGACGTTCACTCAAATTATAAGTTGATAAAAAGATGTCCTTGTTTATTATATGACTTCTGATTCGAATATTCTATTCGATTCGGAGAAAAAATGCGATTCGATTCTAAACCAAAATATATTTGATTTTGGCCACCCCTACCTACTACCGATCCACTAAGATTTTTGTTGTTGTTTTTGTTTTTGTTGTCTTTTTGATTTTCTTCCGCTTGTAAACACTTCAAACTTATTGTCTGCACCTGTTCTTTATTACATGCAAGTGTGAAATCTGCAGTGAAACTATAATTAGAAAACGTGGACGTTGGGACTTGAGATTTTTAGAATATTTTAGTCTTTTCGCGTCACGTTTATGGTGTGTTAGTTATAGTGATAACAAATAATTGTATTGTGTTCGTTAGTTAGTATTTGAATTAGGGTTTTCTTTATATTTTTATATTTTCCTTATATATATTTTATTATATTGATCTGGGGAACGTGGACTAACTACTTATCCTTCCTCTGTGCCTTAGTGTTTACGGATCCGTATGCAGTACATGCAAGGATACAGTAGCAAGAGTAATTATGAGTAATTATGAACCTCTCTATATTTTATTATATTTAGATATTTTTAGGTTTTTCCAATTATTTGCTATGGCCTGTCCGTGAACCTACCAGGGGGGCTTAATACCCAACTACCATTAGGCACGGACCTTTGTAGTGACTGTGTATCTGTTCTATGTTACAGCTACCCGCGAAGTGCCTTGCTGAAGGGCACGCTCAGTGGTGAAACGGTCAAGCATTGAACCATCGGTCTTCCGGACAATGCGATCGGGCTTATATTTAATCTTAAACAGCAATCGAAATTCACTATATAAATAGAATAATTTTTAACATATTTCAGACGAATGAAATTGACATTGATATTTGACCATATTTTGCAGCAAAATCATGATTTATGTCAAATTTTACAACGTAAAATTTGGCATATATCATGATTTCCCTACAAAATCAATTAATTTAAAAATACTCGAAAAACGAAATAATTACTTAATCAAAATTGTAGGATACCTGCCCGTTTGGATTAGGACATTCTTAGTTAGGATAATGTACTAATGTCCTTTTTAATCCATGTCTATTCTGGCCGAAGTATCCACAAAGTAATATAGAGCTACGTTCTAAGCAAGGCCGAACAGGCATGGTAAAGTGCAGTGAATGCTATCTGCCCTGGGAAATGATGTAAACATCTACCACTTCTTCCGCTCTCTAAGCAAGGCCGAAAGCAGCATCCAAAAATAGCCAACTAACGGTCACTTGACACCATGACAGAGAGCAACTACAAGATGTAAGTGCGAGTAACGCAACATCCCAGACAGAACTTAACCACCATGGTGCAGTAAAATGTAGTGAGTAGTATCTGCCGTGGGAAATGATGTAACCATCTAGAAACTTCTTAAAATTATTGCCGAGAAATTTTTCATCAAGAAAGACCACGCTTCGCACTTGATCTCTTATTTACTAACAGCGTTTGTGTTGGAGAAATATATGTTACCATGACTTCTAGAAACTACTGCACTCTACCCAAGTGGTTCATTTATATAATTTCCGCTTCGGGTACAGCGGTGTGTAGTTATTTTGTGTACTTCTTCTGACGTTTCCTGGAGCGAATTTTAAATGACAAAAAGTCTATAAAGGTATTTCATTCTCTGTGTTTTTGTCCTGCTCGTTATTGGCGTGAAGGAAGTATCGAACTCGAACTCACATCAAACAAAAGCAAAATTATCGCTCACCTACAGCGCCAAGACAACGTTACGTAATCTGAGTGAGGTTAAGGGCTTTCTATTATCCACCTTTATTGCGAGTCTAAGTCTTTTATTCTGTGGAGATGTTGGCCACCGTCACAAACCACAATCGTTGCCGCAGAGTCAGCAAATTTGAATCAAGTCCAACAACAGGTTACGCAATCTCTCGAAGAGTTTTGCGCTCTAACGCTTGTCGACGCAGAGGCGTGTATTGTCAATTCCATAATCGAAAAATGCTTTACATCCGTATCCGAATTTTGACAATATTTTGAAAAAAAACACATACTTTTTATATATAGCGAATGGTTGCCAATACATATGAAGATCGCCTGTGTAGATCTACAAATATTGGCAACCAAACATCGCCTATGTTTTTTTTAAAGAAATTCACTCTGAGCAACGCCGGACGCAATGCCAAAAAGGAATCAACTAACGGCCACTTGACGACAAAGTGCTATTAAAAGGTGCAGTAACAGCAACTGTACTCTAAACAAAAACATTCCAAACGGAACTGAACCGCCATAGCAAAGTGCAATGAGTAGTATCAGCCCCGGGCGATAGCAAAACTATCTACCATTTTTTGCTTTCTTTTAGTCCCCCTTTTACGACACGCAGGAAATACGTTAGAACTATTCTAAAAGCCTGTACGTACAGGGATTATTTCACCAGTTGACTCTGTAGCGTACACTACGTTTGATGTTTCTGGATAAATAAGCTTTTGATTGTCTTAATCGGCTTGTTGCGGCGTTTTCCATTCAAAAATAACCAAAATAATTGTTTCTTAACAATTCTGGGTCCTCGCCAAATAGGGAATAAGTCACGATTTGATGGTTTACATTCGCCTGGGTCGTTGACATTGTATTTTCAAACAAAAGCCAGCATTTATTTGCCTTCTTTTTTTCGCGGGGAAGAAAAATCGGGAAATTAAATTTATCATTGACCGCGCAACCGTTTACTAAGTGGAACACGATACTAATTTCTCTCTATTTCTGCCAAGAAAAATTGTGCGCGAATAACTTATCGATTTGCCAAGCATGAGCCACTGATGGATCGCGCCGTCGAGGCACGGTCCATCTGTGTCTCATGCTCGACCAAATGGATTTCTCGTTTAGTTACAACCAGAGAGCTAAAAATAGAAACCCCGTGGTTTAAAAAAATCGGAAGGGAAATCGTGACAAAGATTAGAAGGGGAACACTTGAACTCTGCAAGGAAATAGTCGCCCGCACGTGCAAATGCCAAATTAACAATCGCAAAACTGTAAATTTTTTTTATTTACTTCTTTAGACAAATCGACAAGACTTTTATATCGGGATTTTTCGAATTTTTGTGTACTTCCTCTGAGTTAAGTTATTTCATTCTCCGTTTTTTCAGTGATGCTCGTTATTGGCCCGAACGGAGAACGCACTCGCCTGACCTATGGGTATAGTAGGCATGTAGTAATGTTGACAATGCTAGGTAAACGTACTTAGTATATTTAATTCTCCTAGTTCATTTTCAAAGTACCTAGTTCCAAAAATGTATAAAAAATCTTGTCTAACTTATATTGATTTTTCTATTTTTTTACCTAGAGAATTTACTATTCTGCAACTAGGTACCGGGTTGAAAAGAAAAGATAAATCGTATTTTCATCATGAAAAAAGACTTTCAAAATAGACTATTTGAAGATTTCATTTAACCTTCAGGTCTATTAGAAATACTTCAGATGCAGCAAAACGACAATGACCTAGTTACCTGTCTTTTAATCTATGTACCACCTAGTTTTGGAAGTTAAAACTAGTGGGCGCGAAGGCTTAGTGATTAAACGTGTTAGCATCTCGGGTTCGAGCCCCGGCAAGTCTGGCTCGCTTATCCATGCCCACCACTCAAATCGGGATGCAATATTAACACGACATTCCGAACGATACGACCGCGCGATCATGGTTCGGATAAACCACAGTTACAACGCCGCCGCTAACCGTATCCATGCAATATTCAAAAATAATTATGTGATAACCTCGATTCTCGATTGGGGCTGGGCAATTCGATTCGGTGATTTGAAGTTCAGATTATTCGAATCAATCGTGACTCGGTGATGGAAACAAAAACTTGCTAAATGAAGTAGAATTCTTCTAATTTTAACGACAAAATGCAATCGATTTTGGTCAAATTTGACCAAAATCGATTACATTTTGTCGGTAAAATGAAAATTCCCACTCTTGGACTATAGTGTGTAATTGAGAATGCATCGCTTTCAAGTCCGTTAGGCTAATATTTGTAATTCGTAACTGTGAATTTCTTAATTCTCATAATGGAGACAATGATATTAATAGTAAAAATGGGATAGTCGTTATTTTTATGATGAATCAGCGATTCGATTCGAATCGAAAAATAATCCGAATCAGATTCGAATCACAAATGATCTGCTTGGTCCAACCCTATTCCCGACCTAGAATTGATAGCTTCACGAGAGTAAGGGATTCGCCGTATTCTCAGCTTTCTTCTCCCACCATCTCATATACTTAGAGTCTATAACCATTCCAATCAAAATGATTTATGTCTGATGATTTTCGTTAAACATGACTCACTCACAAATCGCTCAAAGCAAATTCGTGTGTAACAAAACTTAAGCTAAAAATATCTTTTTTGGAGTTTTGAAATTAATTCGGATTTTTTGAAAAGCGAATGATATCTGCTGTATCTTGCAGCCTAAATAAAATAAATATTATGATTTTTACACAATTTTTAGTCAATTTAAAAAATCCCAATTTCCATATATCTGGTTTCTAATAAAATATTCTGACTTCTTGTTTATGCGATGATTTTTTACGCGATTTTGATATGCGATTCTTTGTTGTTACGAAATTTGTACGATTTTGCATTGCAAATCGCTAATTTCTTTTCTTCATAATTCTGCGATTAAGAGAATTTTATTGTAGAAATAAACTTTCACGCCTTCATCGCGGTTTATTACGCCATTGTTTGCTTGTAAAGATATTAAGCGCGCTACCAAAGCAAAATTAGCATTGCGCACAATCAATACCATACTCATCGCAATAATGTTCAGCCAAAAGCCATCGCGATACGCGCTCATGCAGAAATTTTATTTTGTTGATTATTTGCCACAGAAGAACCGCGCCTTTGCGGCGCGATCCATCAGTGAATCATGTTCTGGGGGGGGGGGGGGGGGGGGGGGGGGGGGGGGGGGGGGGGGGGGGGGCAAAATCGAATATCTGTTAAATCAGAATTGAATCGGATAATTTTAACGAATATTCGAATTAGAATTATTATAATAAACAGACAAAAACATGTTCTCAGAATATTGATAAAGGCACCGAAATATAAATCTATTTTCTGAAAATGTATACTTTTTTGAATCTCTGGGAAAATCGAATCGAATATTTATAATTCGAATCGAATATTTTGGACAGCCTTACCCATGCTTGAGAAAAAAACGTTTTAACGAACTTTTTAGATGCTCAACCACCGTTCGTACACTTTTTTACCGAAAATTAAAAATAAATTCATTTTTTGTAATTATGTGCCACATACGGACCATTCCTTGGCGATGCTATCCATCCGTGACCCATTCTTGGCATTTGATTGCAATGTTTACCCAAGCGTGACCCAAATTTGACGAATCATGTTTAGACAAAACGTAACTGATTGTGAAAAAGCGGCGATTTGGCGCCGAAGGATGACACAGTACATATGGCGTCGTCTGGTCGTGTCTGCGTCTATTGTGCGACCACAGATAGGGCAGAAGAACATGCCAGCCAGACTTTAAACAATGTGGCGGTAAATTACTTGAATAAGCTCGTTAATTTAAGAATTTGTAGCCGGTTTTATTATCGCCCGGGGCCGATACCAATCAGTGTACTTTACTATAGGGGTTGGGTTATATCTAGGATGTTACCGCTTAGAGTGCAGTTTCTAGTAGTACGTTCTGTAGTAGCTTTCTGCTATAAATGGGGTCATTTGTTGGTCCCTTTTTGAGCTCTGCTTCCGGCCTTGCTTAGAGTGGAATTCAATAAAAAGGTGACTGGTTTCAGCCAGAATTGAAAAGCGCGAAAAACCATGGATCGGTGCTTCAGTGAGCAAACTTCATCGAATGCGTGTGGAAACGACTTGCATAGGGTGATGGATAATATTGTAATTTTGCAGCATTTGTGGTATTTTTTGAGGAAAATCTTGCTATTATATTTCGTTATTCATCAGTATTTTTACAATGAGGTTTCAGGAGTTGACGTGGAAAGGGAAAACATGCTTCTCGTGTTCGGTCTAGTTTAAGACGAGCAGAATAGACAGGTATTCTAGTGTTTTGCTTGATATTTATTCCGTTCTTGGTTTATAAAAAAGTTTTTGCTAAAAAACCATGCGTTTATTACAATATGCAGTTCTCAGAAATGCCCAAACAGAAAATTTTCATTAAGCCCAAACAGAAAACTTTCGCTCAAATTAGTTTTTTCAAGCATGGGCCACTGATGGATCGCGCCGTTTAGGCGCGGTCCATCTGCGGCTCATACTTGACAAAATAAAAATGTTGATCGGGAGAACATAATATCCTGAAAATTGAATGTATACGCTGAATGGAGTTCCTATCATCTTGGTTTTAGCGCCGCGTATAGATAGCATAGTCAAAAATTATATTTGATAAATGATATGATGATATTTTGGGTGTTCTAGCAATTTGGTTACAGTGAAATTGTAGTGGATTTTACGCATTTTTTTCTTAACATGGGATAGATCAGGCGAGGATGCATTGTTAGATTTGTATAAGGTTACTTGTGTTTGCGCATTGGTTCAGAGTCTTTCGCATGTTAGGAACAGTGATGGCAAACTAGTTGGTATTTGAACTTTGTGAATTGTAACCAATTCCTCACAAGACTAGGTAAAGAATAACTAGGTAGCCTAGTTTATCGTTCAAAGTAGTGCCTTGTATAAAGCAGATAAGTAAATTTAAGGCATTTTCATATATATTGATATTGAAAACCGGGTTTTCATTGAAAACTTCTTTCTGATGAATATATTATTTTACCTAAATTTTTTAAACCTGGTAATTTCCTTGAGTACATAGTTGAAAATTACGTTAAATTATCTTTTTTACCCAGTAAATCTACTAAGCATAGTCTAAGATATAAAACTTGGCCAAAAGTTAAAACTGAGTGAATCAGATTTCTGTGAAACTAGACAAAAGTATTCTGAAGATAATCCGTTAAACTATGTAATTTTATCCTATTTCACCTCGAGTTGTCGACGTTATTTTTGAGACCTAAATTTGTAACAAATTATTTGGCTGAAAGAAGGTAAACGAAGCCTTATTTCATGGACAGAGAGTGAGTATTGCTTAGTTTGTAACTGGTTAGATAACAGATGCTGCCGTTACGGCTGGGCAAAACCGAATCATTTAGAATTCGAATCACTAATTCTATGTAAATAACAAATATTCCATTTTTACTATTAACCCTTGTTTTATTGTGAAATTGAAGAAATTTATAGTTTATAGTATATTTTTAATTCACACTAAGAGCTACAATTTTCATATTTTAACGAAGAAATAAAATCGATTTTTGGTAAAATTTGACCAAAACCTATTGCGTTTTGTCGTTAAAAATGCTGATCCTAGTTCATTTAGCAAGTTTTTGTTCATATGAACGATTCGCGATTGATTCGAATAAATCTTTCTTCGAATCGATTTGAATATTAACATTTCCATTTATTTCTCTCCAAAATTTCTGTGAAAATTAACATAGGCCACAAGGATGTTACCATATCTTTACAAATTTGATTGTATTTCTACACTTAATGAGAAGATCTATAAAGCTGTCATTTTGCGTATTTAATTGTTGAAATTGTTAAAATCAAATGAAATTCAAGTAATTTCCAGTTAGCTCAGTCAATAATATTTGCAAGGTTTCTATCACTGACTGCAGGTATGAGTTAGCCCTACTCTTGGTCCCTTATTGAAGAAAAAGATAATCGTATTTTGATTAAGTATCTATTATGAAAGCCCAACCTACTTTCGAGTTTCAATTTCGTTATATATGACTCACAGATTGTGGTCAAAAAATAACAAAAGCAACAATTTCTAAAATTTTAATTAAATGAATCAATCCTACTTAGCCTAGCGCTTTTTCGTGATGAACCCACCGCCCATACCCGATACGAAACGAAAAAACATTAGAATATTCCTTGTTAAACTTGAATCATTGCTGTTGGATCTCGCCGTCTAAGGCTAAGGCTTTTTCGTGATGAACACACCGCACATACCCGATACGGAACGAAAAAACATCAGAATATTTTTGTTAAACTTGAATCATTGCTGTTCGATCTCGCCGTCGATCAAGACAATGAATTTTATTTTATCAGTTACGAGCAGAGGGTGTAAGAACACTTCCGACTTCCTAACCAACAATTGATATTATAGTCACACCCATACCCAATCCAGAACGAAAGACTATCGAAATAGGCTTCGTTGTTTATTTATAAGCATTACGCGCCACTGATGGATCTCGCCGTAGATTAAGAGGAAGGGAATTCGCACACGGCCCTATTTGATGATAAACACCATTTTTTACTATTAAACTTACCTACATGCTTTTACCAGTCATGGCTACGTGAGGGTGCGATAATATATAGAACATACTTGAATTAAACAACTTTTGACATTATATTTACAATCGTGCTCTGTTGTAGCAAGAGATATTATATTTCTCATTCTATCAGTAAATTTGGGTCAAATCTTCTTTTTTTAAGCATGGGCTATTGATGGATCGCGTCGATAAGACGCGATCCATCTGTGGCCCATGCTTAGCAAAATAAAATAGCGGATTGGATAAAACTCCATTTTGTTCGTCTGAAGACATTGTATCGTTTGATTTGGGTCGGTCGTTTCTTGTGCTACGACGTAGCGAAATGGTTTTTAATTATTTCCGTTGGCGGTATCCTTCAATAACTAGAAATAATCCGTTGGCGGTATCTTTCCGTTGGCGGTATCCTTCATCCTTCAAAAACTAGAAATAATCCACGGAATGAGAAGTGAAACTAAACACTTCAGCTCAGCATGCAGGTACATGTCTGTTTTTCATTATATTGCTTTCTATCTGCACATAAAGCACAAGTTTGACAAGGGGTGCATTCGCGGGTAACTTTTAATTAATTTGGAGAACGAAATCACTGAACTGTCTATTTCCAATATATATATATATATATATATGGGTTTATGATTCACTTTGTTTTTCATACTAGGCATCTACTATGCACCTAGTTAAAAATTTGGTAAATTTAACTATTTTACCTGGTAAATTAACGAGGTAGAACTTTGAACAGAAAACTGGGTAACAGTTAGACTAGATGAATCAGACATCCTTGAAACCGGGTAAACGTACTAGATGAAATAAACCCGATAAAGTAAATATACTAAGTAAACTACATAGAATTGCAAAAATTGATCTAAAAACGCACGAAAACAGAGAGCAAGATCTGTATTCCTTCTCGACATTGGCTTTCGCTATCACAAATATGAAAATGCACACGGGAATCGTATATTACTAGATTTAATGCTATTCAACCTCCATTTTGTTTGAAGTTCGAAAAAAATTTAAAGAAATATATAAAGGTCATAGAACCGACATAAATTGTGAAAAAGGTTTCAAATAAAAACAATTCAGAATAAGTTTCAGGTTGGTATGAATCAATTCTGAATGTATTTTTGTGGAAGTATTTTTGAAAGTTGATACTTGAGTTGGCAATTTTTGTACGTAGCTTACCTAGTTTACCGAGTTTATTTTTTAAAATACTTTTACCTGGTTTCAAAAATATGTAACTTACCAGGTTTAACTTTTACCGAGTTTTCTGTCAAATTGATCAGGTAAAAATAATCTATTTTAGAACTAGTTACCTGGTATAAAGAAACTAGGTATCAAATTTCATAACAAAAAACTTTCAAGATAGAACATTGGAAAATTTAACCTTCAAATCTACTAAAAATGTCGTAAATGCAGCCAAACGATAATTACTTAGTTTATCCATTTTTTATCCTAGATACTACATAGTTCTGAGAGTGAAACTAGGGTACCTAGTAATACTTTTCCTAGTTTTGTAATAAATTCATTTTACTTTACCTAGTTTAAGAAATAACTAGTCTGCCACCACTAGTCGATACCCAATAATGACAAATAAACTTTCGAGTCCAATATACTTCCATTTTGTTTCAAATTACATATTTTTACATAAAAAATCTGTTACACAAAAAGTCATTCATGATAACGATCAAAATCGTTTGAAACTTCCTACTAATTTAACCTCTCGGACATGAAAATTTGATACCGATATCTATGTGTACGAGAAATAAGCGCCATGGAGTCTGGAATCTAACCATTAGCGCTCTGCAGATGTGTTGATAAACAAACCCAGATCCCAGTCATAGAGATACTGACAAAATATCGTGTGTTGAGTATGAGTCACTGATGGATCGCGCCGACAAGGCGCGAGCCATCTGTGGCTCATATTTGACAAAAATTGATTCCGATTAAATTTCTGAATACGAATTGTTTGTTGTACGATAAAAAATTTTTTGCCTTTATTTTGAAATGCTTTTCATCAATGAATCAGTTGTTTCAATTGTTTTATTTTGACAACAAAGAAAGAGATGTTCAGTCTCCAGTTAGCTAAAGTTACTCTCGCTACTGTATCCTTGCGTTTACTGCTTACGGATTCGCTGATACAAAAGGCACAGAGGAAGGATGAGTAGTTAGTCGACGTTCCCAAGACCAATAGCAAAAAGGCTATTTTCGATTTGAATAAATTGGATTAGTAGGCAACTGAGTTAAATAAAAACGATTTGTAATTCTCATTTGTCGCAGTAAACATTAGTGCAGTCAACAGGTGTGAATACTTGATGCGTTGCTTGCTTGTTGCAGAGTACTCGGAAAAGAATTGTTATTACAATATCCCTCGGTACTATTGTTGGCGCCCTAATTTTGGCTCCAGAAATTTTGAACCCACTCGCCATACACAGCCGTAAGTTAAAATTCTTGGAGGGGAGATTCCATCTGATCAAACCTGTGCTCTTTGTATCTAAACGCTACCCTAAAACTGCCTCAGTCACACTGTAGCATTTCAGTTTTGTACCTGGCAGTGGCGAAAAAAACGAATATCTTCAGCTTCAGATGTTGTCCTACCATAATTCAAGAAAGAGAAAGTGGTAGATGGTCACACTGTCGCTCAGGGCAGATATTAGTTACTGCACTCCATTAAAACACTTCAATGTGGCCGTAAATGTTATCCACAAAGATTTTTGTGGCTGGTTTTGAATATTATGTAGTTTTTCGACATTTTAGGGTCGTTGGGTCGCTGCTCCGACATTGCTTAGAGTGAATTTTTTAAAAAAAAGATTGAACTATGGGAGTAATTTGACGAATATACATTTTACTAACAGTTTCTAATAAGCCAGACTTTTACGTGGCGATAAAAATGACGCATAAAGCTGATGACTTTCTCGTGTTACTTCAAGAATTTGATAAAATCAAGAATTCGCGGGAATAATTGCTCGATTGTCGAGATTTTTGAAAAATGAGCGTCTGTCAATCATTTTGTATATTAAGGAGAATTTTAATATTGAAATTGCCGCTCTGCTGCTACGCGTGTGGAAATCGTTTCAAGGTTGGAAATATATTTCTTGTCTTTGACTAAGGTATGGAATTTTAATACAGAATGTTTAAATATAAAATAATACATAAACATAGAATATAGCGAGCTCTGACAAGTTGCTTTATGTGTTACCAGAAAGCGTTCAAAAAACAAATATCTCAAAATTTTAACCGAATTTCAAAAGTTATTTGGTCGCGTATGAGCCATGGATAGAATCACACCTCAACGACGTGATCCATCAGTGACTCATACTTGACAAACGTGGTTTTCGCAACCAAATTTATATTTTTGTCAAGCATGTACCACGGATGGACAGCGCGTCTTATATATATATATTTATGTTTCGACATTTTTTCTTTCTGGATGAAAAATGGGAAAATTGAAATTCTGGAAAAATGGGAGGAATAGGAAAACTTTTTACCAACTCGCCCCTGTCAAATATAACTCACTGATGCATCGCGCAGCATACTTTACGAATAAAAATTGCAAACTGGGAAGGGATCCTACTCCTAAAAATGGAAAGGTTGTGAATTTGCAACGTTCTATCGTTTCTTGAGCAAGCAACAGAATTATTATTCATCTTGTTATACTGCAAGTAAGTAATCATTTTGGTCATTGAAAAAATAATTTTCAGCAAACCAGGAAAAATCATTTAAATGCAACCGACTAGCTGCCGCTAACAAGACAAAATGCGATATAAAATGTGAGGAAAAAGAGCAAATGTACTTCATGTTGTAAACCTGTAGTAACGGGCTTTAGAATAGTCCTAACGTACTTCCTGCGTTTTGTAAGAATTTCGAGCAAAGAAGTGGTAGATGGTTTTACCATCGCCCAGGACAGATACCACTCACTGCACTTCGCCGTGATGGTTCAGTTATGTTTGAGATGTTTTCTGCTTAGAGTGCAGCTGGCGGTACTGAGTCTTATGGTAGCTCTTTGCTATGGAATGGCCGTTGATTAGTTCCCTTTGGGAGCAGCTTCCGGCCTTGCTTAGAGTGAATTTTAATGAAAAAAAAAAACATGGTAATCAGAACTAAGCCACAAAAATAAGGTGCAGTAGATAGTAAATGCTATAGTAAAAACATATTTATTTCAACGAAGGTTATCATAATTGTTCTGCAAATTGAATCTGTTTAGATTAGGAATAATTGCAAAGCTTGCGATAGCGTTACTATATTGTGAGTTTTATTTCGCTTTATACTCGAAAAACATTTTTGCGTCTGACAGACACTTTGGTATAGACAGTTTTATTTCTGAGGTTTCAAATCACCTTATTGGTCAAAGCTAACTCCGGAAACTTTAACTTCTATTATCCGGCAAGAAACTGCAATTATTAGTACCGTGGACTGATAAATTTGTTCTCTCGCTCCAATACATACCGTAGCAGACTTTTTGGTGCCTTTCGAACAATTTGTGTCGCATTAACCAGGCTTAGACATGTGAAACGGTGTCATTACAGTATCGCTGGTCGTTTGATATCAAACATTGTCAATCTCAGCGCCCCTATCGCCGTATTTATCCGATATATTAGCTCTTTAAAAAAGTGAGGTAAACTCCACATATTTTCTATAATGACTGGTTAGTTTCTATTTGAAATACGTCTGTTAAATTAGATTTATCGGTGGCAAAAAATGGGTGGTCAATAGGTCACACTTAAGATGTGCGACCCATCAATCGTTCATACATGGTCTGAAGTTATTCCCAAATATTAGTTCCTGTACAGTGTTTGCAGTTACTTTTGAATTCGAGTTCATTTTCGTAAATATCTAAAAGTATCTGGACCTATGTAACCTTATCGTAATTGCTCTTCATATCATTATATTGGCTATAGGCAAATTTGTTATTCTTGCATATTGATTACCGTCCATTATAGGGTCAGTTGTCCGATCGTCCATTATAGGGTGTGAATCGGAAATTATTATTATCTCCGCAATGTAGCGGGGCAGGCTTTGAGCAAGAGGGCTGGTCTGATCGAAGATAGTTACGTGGAAACAGATTGATCCTTATTGCGAAGCGACAAACTTTGCGTTGATTTTTTATACGCTGGGTAAGGTTCCATCAGCACTCGCGTACTTAGGGGACAATGGAACCATGTCCCATCTTTGCCAATCAGAGGCGCTTTAGGTATGAAATGTAGGAAATCTTGACTTATAAATACCTCAATCAACGCCTTCAAACCCCACTTTTTCAAAAAATGCGCCTCCTACGCGATATTACGGTGACATCCAAAATCCGACCCTACCTTGGAGACTTTTTTTTCGTTTCTACTTCGATTATGACTGCCTATAGGAAATGACATTTTTCTTTTTTATTAAAATTTTCTTATGAGTTACAAGCGTTTGAGCCTATGATGATTGCTACTAGGTCGATTGACCAGAGATTGTTTCAGCTTGTGCAAGTGTTGGACTATAGTAATGATGTGTGTTTCTATCATTGAAAAAATATTAATTATCTCCCGCTGAATTTTTATTCAAATTTTTTATTTATGATATTTTTAGAATTACAATATACATAAAAATGCCTAAAATCAATGACGTTATATTTCATTAAAGGTCATTTCCATTATTAACATCAATAGTGATATAATAATATCGCATTATGTTTGATTTTGACACAACAAAGGCAAATTAAAGTGATATTATTACATAAATCGTCTTAGTCACTGAAAATGTTATTATGACGTGACAATACTAATCGGATTTTGTTTTGTCTCCTTCTGGTCATGTGATCGATAACGCAAACAAACCGACAAATATCAGCAGACTAATAATACAGTTGTAGAAGAGATTTCAAAGGTCAAGAAGTAATTAGAGATAACCAGTGTTATTAATCTTATACACTGTAACAAAAAAAGGCAACGAAATCACTGATCTTTAACAGTAATTTTAGTCGGCGCTATAAAAAAATGTGAAATTGACTTTTTTGGCTAAACATGGGGTGTTGATGAAACGCACCGAGAAGGTGCGGTCCATCAACAGTCCATAGTTAGCAGAAATATTATCAACATGGCGTTTTTTTAACTTTGGAAATATGCAATTACTGTAAATGACCAGTAAATTTACCGTACTTTTGGTAATATGTATACATCGATTTTTAAATGATATATCGAATCAATTTATTCCAAATTTTTATTCGAATTTTGAATTTGATTCGGTAGTGCCTCACTCCAATGAGCACAAATAAAAAACAATGATAAAAGAGTCGAGGTAGTTCTGGAAGGTCATCAACCAGAGTTGTCTATGCATAGTAGCATGTAATGCACCTTCATTTTAAACGGAAGGTCGTATCATAGCATGAAGAATTTGATGAAAGAAAGGCGTAAGAGTTATAACACAAGATATAAGAAAATTACAATGCAAACCTAGAAAAAGGTTCGTTAATTCAACTTGATGTAGCGCTAGCCGGTAATCGATGAATTAAGTTTTTTTTATCGGTTTGGGCGGAACCCTGTCAGGCGCCATTTTATTTTGGAAATTACACGCGATATATTATCTTCAGTTGTAAAGAATAAGGACGTTTTCCTGTTAGAACAATACCTGAACCGGGGAGTCGGGAAGTGTAATTTGTGTACTTAAGTGTTTCTTTGTTCAGTGTTTTTTACAATAAACTTTAAAAGCTTTGAGCACTGTTCGAGGTAGAAATAGCGCTGGCTAAAACCGAATCAACTGGCGTTGAAATAGTCGCGACTAGGGCTGGGTAATTCGATTCGGTGATTCGAATCGATTTCAAGCGCAATTTATTCGAATCAATCATGAATCGTTAATAGAAACAAAAACTTGCTGAATAAACTAGAATTTCCTTTTGACGACAAAATGTTATCGGTTTTGGTCAATTTTGACCCAAATCGATAGCATTTTGCCTTACAATACGAAAATCTTTGCTCTTATACAATGTAGTGTGAATTGAAAAAAAACACGGTAAACTATCAATTTTTTGATAACAATGATGGAGACAAGTTTTAATGATAAAAATGGGATATTTGTTATTTACATGAAATCAGTGATTCGATCCGATTCGAAAAAATTATTCGAATCAGATTCGAATTCCAGATGATTCGGTTTTGCCCAGCCCTATCCTGGAATTCTATCTGGACTATGAAGTGATGGAGGGTTTTGTCATCGCCCAGGGCAGATACTAATCAATGTACTTTACCGCGATGGGTAAGTTCTGAATAGAATGATTTCTGTTTAGAGCGCAGTTACTGGTACTATACCTTGTAGTAACTCTTTGCCTCTTAAGTGGCCGTTAAGTTCCCTTAGGCGCCGCTTCCGGCGTCTGAGAATGAATTCCAATAAAAAAAATCAAAGAAGAATTTCAAAGAGGTTTCCATAAATTTCTCAAATATAGTCAGATTTGTAACACTCAGTTTGAAACGATATGAATTGGGATAAATGTCAGAAAAATTCTGTACAAACATATTTGGTAGCGTCGGTCACTCATGGATCGCGCCGCAGAAGTACCAGTTTCTTCAGGATGGATCTCACTCAGTATGAAAAATAAACAGCAGCGCAAAAACTGTCGCTTTGCTAGCAAGGATGCCCAAAATATTCAGTCCGATTCGTGATTCGCGAATCATAAATTTTTCGATTCGATTGTTCCAGTGATTCAAAATTAACATATTCAAATAAGTATACATCCATCATCCTCGTGCTTGACAAATTGAAATTTCTGATTCGGTGCTGCTTGGTCAATATTGTGTCACAGATAGACCAAGCCCGAGCAAGAAAAAATGACTTCAAAGAAATTAAAATCCGAAAACAAATTTAAAGCCACAAGTAATCTTTAAAGAACAACCAGCAGTTTACTGGTGTATTTGAAGCATAAATCCATTGTTCTATTGAATATTACATCTGGTAAACTTGAATTAAAAACCAGAGATTTATTTGCTGGAAACTAAATTAAACCCAAAGCTGGAAAAACCGCAATTGATCTTCTTGTTAGAATAGAAAAGCTTACTAAACCGCACTGCATGGATCCCATGGATTTTGACTCTTTTGTGGTTGAGAACTTAATGTTTATCCTTCCAAACTACCAGTTTGCCACGGGTTATATAGTGTTTAATTAATAGTCGCTCTTTGTGATACGATAATCAAATTGTATACGATGTTTTGTGACCCAAAATTGCTTGTCATCGTCGTTTTGATTTTTACATCATAAAGTGTAATTATTAGTTTTCTATGTAAATTTATGAAAGGCATTTTCCAAGTATAATATCGGTAATTTTTGTTTCATCTTCAGTGTATAAATGCTTAATTAATAGAGGGCAAACCGCAACGAAACGTGTTTTAACCACAGCGAAAAGTTGCGCGGACCGCATCGAAACGGTTCCGGATGGAAAAGTGTGAGAAAATTTAATTTTCAAACCGTATATGGTTAAAATATAATAATTTGTTCAAGTATACCCACCCTAATTACTACTTTTCGAGTCACGAAACCTAAATCCGTACATTTTCTGAAAAAAAAGAAGATTTTGACGCATTTTCAATCGAAATAAAAGTTCAAGACAGATTTTTCGCCAAGTATTGGTCACTTTTAAAGCGAAATTTAGCAGCAGTGGTGGCTCACACTTCATAAATACAATTCTGCATGATTTTGCAAATTTGATGACGTCATAAGCGTGGGCTGATTTTATTTTAAATTTTGCACTTGACGCGATGATTAAGAAAGACTTTGATGTTCCTTATAATATAAAATTTTGGAAATTTTTCGCAAATTATCGCCTTAGTTTAATTAAAAATATCAAATGAATAAATCATATAATGCTTAAAAATAAATCATCATGAACCATCAAAGTTTGTCGAACAGTGAACGTGGGCGTTCTTTGATAACATTGTTGCGAATGCTCACAAGAACGAACTTCTCCAAGAATGTGTGACTAAGATAACTATTTTTACTAAATGTTTGAAAGCTCTAATTGCAAAATTACATGGTGTCTATATTCGTTTAATGTCCTGGGAGCAATTAAAGCGCGGTGGTCATTTGCCACAGTTATTACTCAAACCTTATCAAACCCAATATTTCTGAAAGTCAGCTACTCTGCTACTCGGACACCCGAATAGGCTCCATCAAGAGAAAGTTTAGCATAAGTGCACTATTTATTACTAGTTGATACCCCCATCTGTCACTTCTGGTAAACATGTAATTCATTCATACACTATGACGTCATATATATATTCGATAAGCAATAAAAGAATGTAGTGTCCGCCCCCCTCCCCCAGAAAATCCTGGTCGCACCACTGCTATGAACTATTAAAATTGAGTTTTGATATTGAATTCAAAGTAGGAGCCGCATTCCTTATTTTCGTCGAAAACAACATCGCGACAGGTGTTCTTTACCGTGGGAATTTGGCGCGCAATACACTTTATATCAATTAACACATCACAATAATTATCCATCAATCGCATAATGATGTCATAATTTACCAATTTTCTCGCCTAGCAACCGCAAATTTCAAATTTTTCCATAAAATTTCTTTTAATCAATTTTGTAACCTGGTATTACCACCCCAAGTTCACCTGCTAGTCCGAGGAATTATTCAAAGTTAATTATGACATATTATACTCAAAATAAGGATATACATCCGCATTTTGAGTGTAATATGTCATAATTAACATCGCTTAATAATTTGATCTCAACATTGTCCGCTCAACACCTGGCTCTACGGCTTTGATAATTTTTAAAACCAACTAAATTGCGTCAATCATTCATCTTTAATATTTTTTTTTGAAAAATAGCTAGAAGTAAATGAAAACGAGCTGGGCTCAAAGAGTCGCCCTCATAGTATCACAAATGTAATATTTTTTCTATCAAAATTCGCTCTCAGCAAGGTTTCAAGAGACGAATCATGCATGTAAGTCTCCGGAAACCACCATTGTGCTGGGAGTTACATAAATGCAGAAAAGAAGGAAGATTGAAGGATTTTCATTCCTTAAAGATATTTATTGACACGAGTTTTAAAGCCCTACCAACACAATCAGGAAAGCAACAAGACCAACGAAATTGCGTAAATCCTTTATCCTAAGTGTTTAGCATCTTGAATTAAGAAAAATAAATGAAAAATAAGCTGAACTTGCCATCCCCACGGTGTTGTTAAGCTTTAAGGAATACATCATATATAGTATCATCAATTACGATAGAATTTTAATACATTTCCAACATGACTAAACCATTGTAGTAGAGTGCATTGAGTGGTATTTGCCCTGGACGATGGTAAAACCATCTTCCATTAATGTTACAAATATGACCCTCAGTTATTTGGATATTGATTGTTTCAAATTACAAAGCAACAAATCATAAGAGCAGCCTTCTATTAGTACGAACGAAACGAATGAAAGCGAACTTTCACACAACACGTTCATATTTTGACAAGCTGCCAAAACCGCAATTCCCAGCAACCGTCAGATATCAGGATCTCGTCCCTCAATTGTTGGCTGACCACAACCCCGTGTGGGAAAGCTGGTGACATATATCTTCCACGCCCATTTCACCACATATGCGTATATTTTAGACGGTGATCGAAATTTTCTGCGGTAGAATGAGATTGAATGAGACACAAAAAACGAAAGTATTTGCAAAAGATGGAGATTTTTGATAAACTTGGAGTGGGCAAGGACAATCACTTGAAGTGATCCACTTGCTTGGGTGATTTAAATCATCTCACACACATATTTACACACAGTTCAGTTTACAGTTTCTATACAGTAGCGTATTTAGAACCTTGAAAAAGAAGGAGCCAAATTTTAAATTTCTTGCAGTTAAATGGCCTATGCATTGCACTAAGACTCGGTAAAAGTTAGACTAGGTAAGTTATATATCCTTGGAAATAGATAAAGGTACTTTGAAAATAAATTCGGTAAACTAGGTACTTTTACTTAGAATTGCCAACATCGATTCGAAGTACAGATTATTTGAATCAATCGTTCATAGGAACAAAAACTTGTTAAATGGAGTGGAATTTTTCATTTTAACGACAAAATTCACAATGACTGTATTTTGTCGTTAAAATGAAAATTTTCGCTGTTGGACTTAAAAAGTGTATTTGAAAATACATCGCGTTTAATTCTGTTTGTCCTGATATTTACAAATTCGTAACTGTAAATTACTTGATTATCATAATGGAGACAATAATGGTATGAGTAAAAATGGGATAATTGTTATTTTTATGAAAGCAGCGATTCGATCCGATTCGAAAAAATCATTCGAATCAAATTCGAATTCAAAATGATTTGGAATTTCTAAGTCCTACTAAGCATGCGCCACAGATGGACTGCTGTGACCCATACTTAAGACGGCTTCGGCGAATTCTACTGATTGGGCATCAGTGACCCATACTTAGCAAAACATGTCTCTAGCAGAATATACCCGACTTGGTATATTTACAAGTATTTGTTGAAATGTTAAACTCAACAAGAATCGACAGAGTAAACATAATTGTTCAGACTTATCAGATATCAGGAATCGTAATATCAATACCAAACCGCTACAAATCCGCGCCACTTGTCTGTAATCAACACTCTAAGTTAAATAAAACGTCATTTTGTTCCATCTAGGAATTTTGTTTGATTTGGGTATGATTCGTATACGGCGCGTTCCCTTGTCTCGAGGATTTATCCTAGTTTGTTGTATTAAAACTTGCAGCCAAAATTTTCAATGGTACGATTTGTTAATCAGGTAGAGTACGAACGGTGAAAGTAAAAATGATGTGTAGCTAGCTGACATTTCGTTCTTCTAATCAGAAAATTTTCATCAGGGCGTGGTTTAAGTGCAGCTATTAAATAATTAAAAATAAGGGTTTATGGGTTGTTGTAATATTGTATATATTGCGTATAAGTTGCATTGTTTCTCTTTTTAATCTAAAGAGACGAAAGGAACCAATTTTCGATCCCTGATGAAATTTAGAGAATACGTGTAGAACAGTTAAGGCCACAATGCACGTGAAGTTGTCTTACCGATGCGTTGCATTACGTTTCGGGTGACAAAATAAAAAAGGCAATAGACGCCTGCATTGCTTTGCGTTAATCATGTTCACATGCGTACAAAGCACAAACGCACGCAACGAAACTGTCTCTTTTTTTGTTAGCTCAGATAGCAAACCGCTCCGTTTCATTGGAAAACGTAAGGAAATGCATGCAAAGCATTGCGCTTGCGTTAAACGCAAGGATCAGACAAAACAAACCTGGAAAAAACGCAACCAACGCAAACGTGTAGTGTGGCCTTAAATGTTATCTGCACTCGGTGATGACACAGTCATCTGCCATTTCTTTGCGTCCCTTGTCGGATGCTACGTAGAGACTCGCAGACAACACTTTAGAACAATTCTAAATCCCAGACTTTCATAAAATGACGTAAAAGGTGCTCACGTCAAGTAAAACCTATGCCAACAATTCCAATTCGCCTTTTTTCAAGAAATTCCATAAACAATAGATAACTGGTTACCGAAAGGAAATACACCTGCGTTCTGCGTTCTAATATTCTGTTACATTCAATTTTCAGCGTGCTATCATATTCAAAAATGGCGTCTCCGGTACTTCAGGAACGTATACAACACTATTGCTCTACTATGTACTTTCGTTTTCAATAATAATACTGATACATCAAGAAGTTATCTCGAGGATCACTTTGTGGTCATCGGGCCACTGATGGATCACGCCTTAGACGGCGCGATCGATCAGTGACCCATGCCCCACAATAGAGTAATTATTTGGGTTTAGATAACCAATGCAATGCACTGATCAGGACAATTAACGCAAAGTTTGGGACATTTCGTTTTGTGTTACACGGTCTCTGTTATCACCCAATCAGTCACAAAGGGGCCGACCCAAAAGTTGGGGGTTTTGATATTGTTCTATGCGCACTCCCGCGACAAACGGGAGCCCCCTTTGTGTCAATCGTCGCCAAATAATTTGTGACCAGTCTAGTATGCTTTATATTGACGATTGATTGGGCTATGACTCATTAGTAGCTAATTTATCAATGTTAATTGTGAATTAAGATTAGTAGACTCTGTTCGGAATAGCGAGAAGGTGGACTTTAGTGAGTTGGAATTAATTTAGTTGTAGAACGAGGCAAGTACTGCATCATTAGGGCTGGGCAATTCGATTCGGAGATTCGAAACACACGCTATTCGAATCAATCGCGAATTATTTATAGGAACAAAAACTTGACGAATGAAGTGAAATTTATATTTTTAACAAAAAAATACAATCGATTTTAGTCAAATTTGCAAATTGTTGCTTTTAGACATGGACTGAAAATGAGCACTATAAACTATAAATTTCTTGATTTTCACATTGAAGACGATTTGTTACACTAAAATGGGATTTTTGTTATTTACGCGAAATTAGTGATTCGATCCGATTCAAGAAAAAAAAAATCTGAATCAGATTGGAATTCCAAATGATTCGGTTTTACCCAGCCCTATGTATCAGAGATGTCTAAATTTTGCTTGTTTCATTGAAATCTGTGATGTTATTGAAAGCCTCATAGTGGATGCTGCAGAAAGTGATTTCAACTTAAAATGAGCGATTTCATTCGGCTTAGTAACAGCTTAATTGAGAGTTATTGACCAAGTGGCAGGACAACTAGTGATAATTAGTTTTGATGAGACAAATGGAATAATATTTTTTTGAAGCTTAGATGAAGTATCCTTAGGTAATCTGATTCCCCTTTCAAAAATAGACATTAGGAGTTTGTGTATGTGTTGTTAAGTTAGGTTTTGTGGGTGGGATTTAGAAAAGCCCTGAAGTATTTCCTGGGTGTCGTGCGAGGCGACTAAAAGGAAACAAAGAAGTGGGAGGTTGTTTCACCATCACCCGGGCAGATACTAATCACTACACTTTACCAAAGCGGTTCAATTCCATTTGGGATGTTTTCCACTTTGAGTGCAGTTGCAGGTACTACATCTCGTAGCAGCTCTTTGGTATTAAGTGGCCTTTAGTTGGTTCATTTTAGGCTCCGCTTCCTGCTTTGCTGTGAATTTCAATAAAAAAGTCACGTATGCATCACCCCACAAAGGCACGGTCCATCTGTAGCGAAACAAAATTAAGCGTACTTTAGTAATATTCCAGTCAGAAATTTTAGTTCCCAGCATATTTTTTTCATGGCTCATGCTTGAATAAATAAAACTAATTAGGAAACATTTTAGCGTCGTATAATTGCATTAATTTACCACGCGTTACACTGATGATTTACAAAGTGGGTTTTTAACCTCATTTATGAGTTTTAATGCTGTAAGCTGTTCATACACACCCTTAATCTCACAAAAATGCTGTTGGAGATTTGGTAATCTTACTATAATGAACTGATGTTGGTTTTAAATTTTTTCTGCCGAGATCTCGAACATCTGGCAGCATTTTTGTGGGTAATTTTCTCAAAAATCCTTTCACGTACGCGGCATTGAAAAATGAAGGATTAAAGGCTTTTATGGTAGGAAGTTGAGGCGAGTTGAGGCAGCTTTGTTTTTTGAAGAAGAAGAAATAAATCAAATTCAACCTCGCTTTGTACAAGTTTACATAGAATACAAATTGGAAACTACAGCTTGAGCGAAATATAATCATACAGAACTGTACAGGTAAAATATGTATACCAATTATCACCTCCTTACGACAGGCAGAATATGAGATAAGTCAATTCTAAAGTCGGTCGATTTATGAACCGTACTCACTACGAGCCGAAGCCGAGATTTTTAAACCGGCGTGCCAATTTGAACACAATTGTGCTCGATGAACCTTTATGGATCCTTTTATGGAGTGCTAGGGCAGCCAGGTGCCATTTAATTTACCACGATTTATAAGGCATAATGGCCGGATATTTACATTCCGGTGTCAATTACCTTGAAAATTACGCTTCGTTTATCAAAGGCAACAAGTGTTTTCGGAGTGGGAAACGGAAATAATACCCTACATCTTGGCAAAGATCGGAAATTACATTCTGAGAAAAGAAAAAATATAATCGTGGTGATTTTTTCTAAGGATAAGTGATGAAAACAGAATATAGGCTTAATCTGGAATTAATTTCTCCCAATTATCAAACAGATGATAAACACAGTTATCTGATTGATAATAAAAAGGCATCGATATTTTCTATGGTCCCAATATGTTGTATTCGTGTTATTTGTATCTGATTGTTGGTAGGAAGCAGCGAAATTTCGCTGAGGTCTCAATGTGTTTAACTCTTGCTGTTTGTTCTTGTTTGAAAATAAAACAATTGTGGTATTTTACGCTCTAAGCAATGCTTTTTTTGTTTATAGTCCGCTCTAAATAAGGCCGAAATCAGTGCCTAAAAGGTGGCAGCTCAATAAAATGACCAGGTAGCGACTACAGAGATGTTGAAGATCTACACTGCGCTTCTGCATTCCGTATAAATCAAAGCCATTAAGAAATCTTTTTTTCTCTCTTCGCAACTGTGATTGGTTTTGGGTGGTCTGAATGTATTTAAACATTATTTTGATCTAATCAGGAAGATTCCTGTCACATTATAACAAATTACAGTTATGGAATTATAACTTATTTGATTTCGATTCAATTACAATGTTTCCGTTCGTAAACAGTCTCGTAATACGATCGGGTAAACTCGTAATACTACGGGA
Organism: Styela plicata; assembly: GCA_963675895.2. Taxonomy (NCBI): domain Eukaryota; kingdom Metazoa; phylum Chordata; class Ascidiacea; order Stolidobranchia; family Styelidae; genus Styela; species Styela plicata. The sequence continues at coordinate 24,582,301 of OZ023138.1, forward strand.
CAAAATTCCCAACACGTTCCTTGTGTGTTTTGAGAGACGATTGAAAGGAAGCAAAGATAGGGTAGAGGGTTTTACCATCGACCAGGGCAGGTAACATTCACTACACTTGTTTATATTGGTTCAGTTCCGTTTTGAATGTTTTTCGTTTGCAATGTAGTTTCTGGTACTATATATTTTTTGTTCATCGCCATATATAGTGGCTGTTCGTCGTTTCCTTCCGGTCTTGGTCAGCGTGGATTTTAATACAAAAGGTATCTTATATTAACAAATTCGATTGGATTGTTCTCTTTTTTTTATCAAAATTCGCTCAAAGCAAGGTTGCACTGGATGCATCCTACTCGAGAGTCTCCTGAAACCACCATCGTGCAGAGAGATACATGTGCGCAGGAAATCGAAAATATTTAGCTCAAATTGATCTATGATAAATTTTGGAAAATGAATCATTGTCTCAACGATTTATCACAGAACTAATTTAACACGTTCGTCCACAGTTACCAATGTGTAATAGTTTATTTTTGTCGCATGAAAAATCATTAAGGAAACAGGAACGCGCAACAACTTCACGCTATTTGTCATTCCCCAAACTTGTGCCAGAAATATCGCTCGGTAAAGCATGAGCCACAGATGGACCGCACCTTGACGATCCATCACCGGCTCATGAAGTCAATGATCTTTTAAGAGAAATTTCAATGAAAGTAGACTTGACCGTATACGGTCAATTGAGTCATACACTGCTCAACGAAACCGCCCGATATTTATTTTATATTTTGTCTCGTGAGATGTAAACACAAACACATGATCTCAGAAATATTGATTGATGAGGTTTTTTAATCTTCAAGTGAATTTTAACAGAAATGGACAAAAATTAATGGAATTTACCATGGAATTTCAGTATAATGAACTCCTTTGTCATCGCTGTCCTGGAACATACTGCTTTATTTGAAATTCCAAAACATGTAAAAATATTTTAATATTTAAATTCACTCTGAGCAAAACCGGAAACAGCGCCTAAGACGAACCAACTGACAACCATGTACATTGCAAAGAGCCCGGCTCGGTGGCTCAGTCGGTTAAGCGCGACCGTGTTGTCCGGAAGGCCGGTGATTCGATGCTTGACCGTTTTACCGTTGTTATGAACTTACCCTTCAGCAAGGCACTTCGTGGATAGCTCGCTACAAAAGTTCGTGGCTAACGGTTGCCCCTAGCAAATAATTTGAAAACCCTGTAAAAAATGTCAAAGTCCTATACGTCTTTAGGTAGTATGTATACTACAAAATGTAGTGCCGGCAAAAGCAAAATGTTTCAATTTTCATATATTGAAAGCCATACTGAATAGAGAGTTCCGTTCCTAGATAATTATATCGTTTGGTGTAGAAAGTTCGCCTTGGCTTAGATTTATGTCGGCCTAAAATATTCGATTCGTTTCGTGATTCGCGAATCATAAATTATTCGATATAATGTCCCCACCGTTTCGAGATCAACAGATTCCAAAAAGCATACATTATAAATAATGAGCTGTCTTTAAGTTCGGTGCCTTTAACAATTTTCTGAGAGCAAAGTTTGTGTGTTGTTTAATTATAATACTTCTGATTCGAATATTCGATTTGTAAAATTCATTCGACTCAATTCTGAATTCAACATATATTCGATTTTTGCTCCCCTACTCACATTATGTGTCTGTGGTGTGTATACATATATATTCTATAAATAAATAAGTGAACTCAATTGTGTGCAATTAGGAATATGATGAACGGTTTTAATTACAACACAAGTTCTGTAATAAATATCATTCAGATATGAAACATATAAGATGGAATGTATATTTACCCAGTTGTTAAAATCGCATGTTTTGCCATTCATCCCGTTTTTGTCTTTGTCATTCTAGGATCCGTAGAAATGAACCAGACGTAAACAAACGCAGATAGCAATGACATTAGGGAATCAGAATCAAGCCTGCCATATGTCCTGGGTTTCGTCATGTTATGGACTTGTCTGGCAGTTACTATCTAGGGGTGGCAAAGAAAAGAAGATTTCTATAAGGCATTCGACTAGGACTAGGCAAAACCTAACCTTTTGCAATTCGAATTTGATTCGAATAATTTTTTCGAATCGGATCGAATCACGAATTCGATGCCAATAACAAATATCCCATTTTTACTGTTACAATTTGTTTTCGTTGTGAAAAGCAAGAAATTTATAGTTGATTGAGTGTTTTCAATTCACACTCCATGTCCGAGAGCAACAATTTTCATATTTTAACGACAAAATATAATTGATTTTGGTCAAATTTGAATGTCTGATTTATCTAGTTAATTTAATTTACAGTGCAACACTGTTTTACCTAGTTAATCCACTGGGTGAAATAATTCAGTTAACATCTCCTACCCATTAAGATTCTTAAGAAATGACACATGATAAGATATCGAATTTCAAAACATGGAATTATTGATATACTCAAGTATTTGGTATTCTATGTTTTTGATGTAGCCGAACATTTTGTACAGAATATAAAAATAACACAAACGTGAAGAAGAAAAGGATTCGCTTTTGAAGCTTCCTCCTTCTTTACGCAGAGCGAATTTGATAGAAAAAATGGGCTCTGGTACGGAGCTTTGCTTATGGTGACTAATGTGATTGAAATCAAAACACGGAATTGTTGATGTTATCGAGCATTTAGTACTATGTTTTTGATTTAGCGGAACGTTTTGTAGAGAATATGGGAGGCATGGGGGTTTTATAACAGAACCTTTTGTTTTGTTAAGCATGGGTCATAGATGGATCGCGCTCAAGAGGCGCGATCCATCTATGACCCATGCTTAACACAAAAAATATCGAAATTTTTCCTTGTCTTGTTTTTGAGGTAAAATTTTACTCGATTTGTGTATTTTGTTTCGCTACAGCGAGTTTACTACATACGGACAGGTGGCCGTCGTTGGTGGTGTGATTATGACATCACCATCATAAAAATTGTGATAGATTCATAATCTGCCAAGTATGGGGAGCAGATGGACCGGGGCTGCCCATCTGTGGCCCATAAAAGACGTATTAAATACTCTGATTGGTACATTATGGAATTTAACGCTTTCTTAAAATATTGTTTTGAACGAAACAGGATTCATACTCCACTGCATACGTTACGGTTTTTGCCAAAATATCACGATGACCTTATGTACCATATGCGATAAATAAATAATATTTATACACATGAAAACGGTGTTTTCGTGAGTTTTTTTTTCTATTTTTAATTGTGGTTCATTTGGCTAATTATTTATATTCTGCCGTTCTTGTCAATAAATATCTTTTTGAAATTTTCACCATATTTTTTCCTAATTGAAATTCAAGACTTGAATCAAAATTTGAGACAGCGCTAAAAGGGAGATGGTTAACAGACTGTTGAAACAAAAAACTAACACAAAATATAGTCCTCTGACTGGTTTATAATGCCTACAAGTAGGGCTGGGCAAAACCAAACCGTTTGGAATCCGAAACTGATTCCAATATCTTTTTCGAATCGGATCCAATCGTTGATTTCATAAAAATAACAAATATCCCATTTTTACTATTACTATTTACTAGTCTCCATTATAATGATTAGGAAATATACAGTTTTACAAATATTAGCATAAACTCCTTACGCGATGTATTTTCATTTTGTTACAACCGATTTTGGAAATTTGACCAGAATATTTTTTTGTCGTTAAAATTGGAAAAAAAAAATCGAGCATGCACTATGACCGCGCAAAAACTTCGAATCGATTTGATTCGAATCATCGAATCGAATTGCCCATACCTACGAGTGCTGGTGAGAAATTCCAGGATACCCAATCGATACTGCGCAAAAAACTTTTCGCATAATGTGCTGCCACACTACGGGACTTCTTTCTAACACGCTGTTCCCGGAACAAATATTGTTTCAAGGCTCATCTTAACAAGCATTTTTTCATTGAGCACTTAAGACGAGTAAACTCAAGTAAATTTCTTCTCATCAAAAATGCTTGTCTGAGAAAACGTTACAGAAATAAATTTGTGTGTGTGTGTAGAAAGACTGTTGAACCTCTTGTCTAGTAATTTATTGTCTTTCTAGCCTTAATTTTAGCATACGGATCCATAGGAAGAAGGATGAGTTGTCAGTCCAACGCTAACCTGACCAAGAGAACAAATTTTCTCTCGATTTAGTATTTTTCCATCAGCTTGAACATGCAAACTCCGGTCCATAACGACGATATTGTTGAGACTACTAATTTGACCTATTACCTTTGCGACATTATAATTACAAACAACTCAATTATTTGAAAAATATTTTCGTTATTGTTAAGAAAATTCCAAACGAAAATATTATTCCCAACGCAACTAATTCCATTTATCAGTTTAAACAAAGCGGCCATTAAAACGTGATTGTCCATAATTGAACCACAATATTAAAACTGTTTTGACTTTTCCGAGACAGAATAGGTGGTGATGGAAGGTCTCAAGTCGGAAAGGAAGTTGAATTTTGAAACAAAAAATGCGCCCAAGGGGTGCGAAAATTTCGCTAATTCCTATGAAACGTTAGAGCAAAACCCCAGAACCGTTGGAGACCGCTCGTCTTTCTTAAATTTTGTCGCGACCCCCCACTACTCGCCATCACATTTAGAAAATTTGTTTTGCCACACATGAGCCACAGATGAACCGCGCTTCGGCTGCGCGATCCATCAGTGACCCACGCTTAACACTTTTAATCAACATTTTTCTGTTTCTGATTTTTTTTATTGAGATTCACTATAAGCAAGCCCGGAAGCAGTGCCTAACGACCGCTTAATATCAAAGAGCTACTATAAGATGTAGGACCAGCAACTGCCCTCTGAACGGGATAACATCCCAAACGGAACTGGACCGCCATGGTAAAGTGCAGTGAGTGGTATATGCCCAGGGCGGTGGTAAACCCATCTACTAATTATTGATTTGTGAATCTTATTCCTCATCATATATCAGGGGGCACCAAATTAAACTGAAGACATTCAAATATTTCCCCCAACGAACACACGATTGATGGAGTTTATAAAAACTTCTACAGATGAATTTGCGTGGAGGATCGTTGTTAAATTTATGCGCGCCTACGTCTCGAATTCTTTTTTCGAATACGTTCAGTTTATTTTATATTGAGAAAACCCCATATTTTACTCTTCTACTTAAGTTTTGAGTAACCATAACACAACAGAGCTTTCACGTGTCGAACATTTTCGGAACGTCGTTGTCTTCTGTTAAAAATATATTGGAGAGAACAATCCAGTATACGCTATTGATGAAAAACACATAAGTCTCGTGTCCTTATGTGCAAATTAAGCGAATTTAAACAAAGCTTTCAGAGAAACAATTACACTCAAGCTATAATTAGGGAAAATGTACGTTTGAATTCATGAACCTGTTAATTACTTCATTAGTATTTGATCAAGTATGAGCCATTGATGATTCGTGGCTGAGCGGCTTCATTGACAGCGGCTCATGCTTGATGGCATCGCCTTCTCAGCTTCTTTAATTGTGGAATAATATATGGCTTAGCACTGAAACCTATTCATTATTTTTAATTCGCGCAGGTGTATACTTTGAGTTTGGTTCCCTATTGATTTATTTTTCATGTATAATTGTAAGTTCCCTGCTGTTTTCTTCAATGGGAGCAAATCGTTTTTAATCGAAATATGTTAAATGTTGCTTTACCATTGTTTTCTGCTGTTTGACAATGAAAAGTAGAAACTTTCCTCAACACTGATTTCATAGCAGCTCTCGTTTTCTCAAAGACCAGCAACTGCTCTCTAAGCGGAAAACATCTCAAACGCAACCGAACAATTTTGTTAAAGTGTTGTAAGTTGATGTTGGTGCAGCTGTTTATGCCCTTTTTGATTATTAAACCATGGGTTGCGCGTATGTGGATGTGTTGGGCTAAGACGCGGTCCATCTGTAGCACATGTATGACAAAATAACTCACTACGTGTTGGACCTAACGGGACTCGAACCCGTGATCTTCAATCTGCGATGCCAAAGTACGTCATAAAATCAGTTTCTCTTTTATTAATTACATGTTTCACACTTCAAGTTGTTTGCGATTTTACGTCAACTTGGGCGATTTAAAAATAGGAAAAAAATCGAGTTATCTAGTAAAAACTGAATATTTCTCTTTAAAACAAAACTTTCTACGGAAAATAAATAACGAGTTCTAATTTGCACCTGGGTTAGCGATGCTTAATAGGTGATTTGGACAAAAAGTTCAAATAAAAATTTCTCATCATTTTGAAAAAGTACATACTGACAATTTCTCATTACGAACGAAAGTGTTTTTTAATTGTTATTCGCATATCTAGGAAATTATACAATGAAGAAATTTTATCCGTTCATGAGACACTGACGTTGCTTGTTGATGATTAACTTCTTCATCCCTCGTTTATTGGTACTTTTTTTAATATTCACTGATAACACTTCGCCATAATGGAATTTCGTGCAAGAAGTACGTGTATATTTTAAATCGTAACATTCTTGACTACGAGAGTATAATTATTGTCCCAGACACTCATGATTGATTCTGAAGCTTCTTTTCATAATAGCAATGTATTTCCAGAACTATGGTGGTAAGCATTTTCGTTAGCCTATTTTGTTTTCTATCTAGATTGAACTGGTGCTGGGCAAAACCGAATCATTTGGAATTTGATTCGAATCGGATCGAATCACGAATTCGATGTAAACAACAAATATACCATTTTTACAGTTAAAATTTGTCTTTGTTGTGAAAATCAGGAAATTTTTAGTTTACAGTGTATTTTCAATGTGAATAATTTCCATATTTTAACGACAAAGTATAATCGATTTTAGTCAAATTTGACCAGAATTACATTTAGTTATAAAATTGCATTTTGTTGTAAAAAATAAAAGTTCTTGTCCAATTAGTGAATATTTTTTCCTATGAACGATTCACAATTGATTCGAATAAATTGTGCTTCGAATCACCGAATCGAATTGCCCAGCTCTAGGTAGATCCTAAGTTATCGCAGGAGCAATACGGAAAGAACCCGGTAGCTGCCACTTTTAAAGCGAGGAAATATATAAAATGTATCACCATAAACCGCACTCAAAGTTAAAACATCTCAAACGGAACTGACACGCAATAAAGAGTGCAGTGGTCGCTATCTTTCCATTGCGATGGTAAGACTTTCTGAACAATCCATTAAAACAATCAAAAAGATCTGCAAACTTAATATTGTTTCATATCTTAATGTCACAAAGCGGCACCACAACTAGCAAATTCCTTGAACCGTATAGAATGGAAGCGTGACTTTCACACATTTCTTAAGATCTTTGGGCAGCTCCCAGTTGTAAATGTTCGTTCTGTGATATTTTTGTCACAAATTAATGACTTTTTGACGTGACTAAGTGCATATTTTGAGCTAAAATGTTCAATTTAGCAAAACTTTTGTTCGAAACTGCAAAAAACAAATATTTTGGTTTAACGGAATAAATGCTTCCTTATTTGGCATGAGCCTATGTGAGTTTGTGACAAATGCCTACTCTTTTTTAAAACCATTACAGTAGATTTTGAAAATATATTTTCAGTATAGCCGGAGAATGTTTATATGATGATTTTATATTTTAGTGAATTGGAAAAATGAAGCGTATTCAAAAGATTTCAAATCGACTGTAAGGATAATCTTTCATATTTTGAGGAACTATTAATGCTTCAAATTACCCTTTGACGTATTGGATTTTATTAAAATCGAGCTCACGTTGCTGACATTGTAGCCAACTAGCACAAAAGTTTCATTTCCTATATTTGCCTATCTTGCTTTCAAACTATGCGCGCGCATTCTTTTTTAATTTATTTAATAAATGCAAAGCGTTAACCGGCGAACAAGCGGTATTAGATTTTATTGAAATCGTTCTTATATTTCTGGCATTGTAGCAAACTAACCAAGAAGCTCATTTCTATATATATTTGCTTATCTTGGTTTAGAATTTGAAGTATGCGCGCGCATTCTTTTTCGTCAAATTAGAATATCGAAATGGCTGAACGGCGATTACCTATATAGATTGATATATAAAATAGGAAACCAGTAATCGCACATTCAGTGGAAAAATACTTGTTCTGCTCAGCTGAATCTTAGAAGTAGTGTGCATTACTTTCAATCTTTTCTGGAAAAGACTATGTTCCAACGAATCCTTACAATAAACTTATATTTCTGTGGAATGGGAACGCGATAGTTTTGTATATATATGCTTAACATTAACTCAGTCGTTTATCCTTGTCACATCTCTCACACATGGATGAAACGTAAAATGTATGGTTCGTAATTTCCCTGGGTGTTGATAAAGTCATTCAACATTCCCTTTTAACCCTTCACATGACATCTGGAGATGCGTCAGGGTAACTCTGAAAACCGCACCTACTGATCAGAAGATGATTGGTTCACATTTTCGATTTCAAAACTCGAGTAATTCGAATATGGAATACTTTAGAGTTTCGAACAATTTGAGATCCGAGTACGATGGAGCTCAGGAATATACAATTCAAAATTCAAAGATTTTAGCGCCTCCATACACCAGACTTTAATGCAAATTTGTAGTTTCTATTTACAAGTCCTTACACAATACAAAACAAAGGGTAATGATTTGTACAAATATTTGGCTTCCAGCTTCAAAAACATATCCGGCTTCCGGGGTCAATTTCAAAGGTCACCCGCACGTGCCAAAGATTATATTTTGTCAAGCATGAGTCACAGATAGACCGCGCTGTCTAAGCGCGGTCCATCTGTGGGCTATGCTCAACAAAATATAAATATAGTTTTATGCATTATCCATGAGAACAAGAAATAAAATTTTTTCCGTGGTCCATACACGAATCATCTTCAATGATTGAATTTTTTTCCTTGTTATTTTCGGCCCTTGTTTGGCAGAGTTTGACTTTGATCTTCACTATGCGGTTTGGTTATATTTACGTCTCGCACTGTATGTGTTAAAGCGTGTCTAATCGCGTTTTACTCTACTTTATTTCAAGTTAATCTCCTACGATTAGTCAAAAAGGTATAAACAAAAAATAAGATGATAAATATAAAAGTCCTACTGTTAAATATTTAACCTGATTTGCTATAAACTTTGCCTTAGGTGTCAATTTTGTGCGTTGAGTAACGTTGCCTTTGGTGGAACTTTTCTGTCAACGGTGTTATTTAGTGTCGTTATTTAGTGTAGCGCTTCCAACTGACCTGAGAGGCTGTGTAATACGAGCACTTATTTCAGGCGACTTCGAAGCTACCAGTTAAAAAACATATTCGGTCGTTTGGGCAACAAAATTCCGATTTGTGCCAAATTCTGAGGCGTAAAATGTAGCACACTTCATTATTTTTCATGACTTTTCGGAAAAAACAAAAAACGATATAAATTTTTACAGAAGTATAGAATAATAGATTATTAGGAAAGAAGAAAGTGAAGTGAAAACATAGTGAACACGGATTAAAATGCCGAGAAAACTGTAAATAACGAGGACTGGTGCCTTTGTTGTAACTTTGTTATCAAGTGTATTTATTAGTGTAGTTGTGCTTAGTGCTGGGCTTGAAAGCGTGAATATAAGAGAATCAATGATATTCGAAGTAATAAATGCACAACTGGTGAAGGTAAAACGATGTATTATATCAAAATTATCATTTTGGGATGTCTTATCGTAATCTTATTTAGGTCTCGTTGGTGTCCTACCATGTATATTTTTGCCATTTCATGAAGAAGACAGTCTGTACAGACTTTCGAAACGTCGACGGTATAATAATATACATCGTTTCAACGTCATCAGCTGTGCATTTGTTATTGTAAATGCCATTGTATTGCCTGGTGCCAACCACTTCGCTATATAAGAGAAAATGTTTTAAAATTTTAGAAAATTACTCTCAACGCTTTTAGCCTAATTGTGTCGCTGTTCAATATAGAGGGTAGGGATGGAATTTATGGCAGGTCATATACTATATTAAAATCAGTTTGAGAATTATGATCATCAATTTCAGAAAATCTAAATTTAATTTTTTTTTCATTTATTTAGTATTGAGTTACTTGAGGGCAGTGATCTAACGAGGGCTTATTTTAGGCGAATTCGAACTTACTGCTGTGAGAGTAGGACTGGGCAAGACCAAATCTTTTAAACTTCGAATCTGCTTCGAATGTTTTTTCGAATTGTATCGAATCTCTAATTCCATTCAATTAACAATTTAACAAGTACTTTTACTTGGCGATATTAAAAAAAAAATTCAATGCCAAATTTAGCAATTTGGCCAAATTGAAGGAGGCCGCTCACCACAGGCCCATAATTGCCATAAATCTCAACGATTCGAATGAGATTCGCATTCCGATAGATTTGGTTTTGCCCAGCCCTAGTTATAGTGAGTCTTCCTAGATTCGAAAACATTCGAAAAAAATAGACCTTGGCAGGATTTTGCTGAATCGGATTCGGAAGGGCTCAATGAACCCAAGACCGAATCGAAGATATGAAAAATGCACAGCACAGCAATGACTTTTCGTAGTATTAAAATTCACTCTGAGCAAGGCCGGAAGCAGTGCCTAAAAGGAACCAACTAACGGTCACTTAATAATAGCAAAAAGCTACTACAATATGTAGTACCAGCAACTGCACTCCAAACGAAAAACATTCCAAATTGAAATCGAACCGCCGTGATAAAGCGCAGTGAGTGGTATCTGCACTGGGCGATGATAAAACCTTCTACCACTTCCTTTACTTTCCTGGTTGCCCGTGGGTTAGTTTCATTGAGTTATTTTGGGAGTTTTTGTGCTGTCGTTCAGTATTAAGCTGCTAGAAAGTAGGAGAATTTAGTTTAAAATTAAAACTATTCAATTCTGTATATAGAACAATGCTCAATACTTCAAACTATGGGATTGCAGTTTTTTTGTATGTCTGGCGCATTATGGAGGGGGGTCTCAATTAAGTTAAATTTCGCAGTGTAAATAAGGGTACATATTTATACAAAAGCTTTTTAAAGAAGACATGAAAGCATTAATGATATTTTAAATTTACACTCTGAATGCCCATGAAGAAAAAATTTTCAGTTTTTTATAGTTTTTAACGATAAAAATGAAACAATCGATATTTCGATTACACTTAAATGACAAAATTGACCAAAATCGATTGCATTTTGTCGTTAAAACTGAAAAATTGCTTTCCGTTTCGCAATTTTTTGTTCCCACGACCGATTCACGATTGATTCGAATAATTGGTGCTTCGAATCGATTCGAATCATCTAATCGAGTTTTCCAGCCCCAATGTCAACAGAAGTAGAAGGTCGAATGTTCTCGAATATTCGAACCCTATAGTTCGTTAGGACTATTCTGAAGCCGACTACACGACCGCACTACACGTTTGCGTAGGTTGCGTTTTTTCTAGGTTTGTATTATTTTACCCCTGTGTTTTACGCTAGCGCAATGCTCTGCATGCATTTACTTACGTTTTCCAATGAAACTGAACGGTTTGCTATGAAAGCTAACAAAGAGTGCTCGTTTCGTTGTGTGCGTTTGTGCGTTGTAGGCATGTGAACATGATTAACGCAAAGCAATGCAGGGGTGTATTGTCGTCTTTATTTTGTTACCTGGGACGTAATGCAACGCATCGGTAGGACAGCTTGACGAGTATTATAGCCTTCAATATTGGTAATGCTGGCCAATTATGGCGCAGCGCGAAATGGGGTGGAATGCGCCGTTCACAGAATTTATGAAAGAAAATAATGTGAGAAAATTGTAATATTTTGTCACGCATCCTTCATTTTTGAGTGACCAGTGATTGACAAAAGTGACCATTTCCGACGTTAACGCCCATCGGTCAACGTCCGTATAGCAAGGAATTATCCATTGGATATATTTATTTTGTCAAGTATGGGCCACAGATGGACCGTGCCTCTACGGCGCGATCCATCAGTGGCTCATACTCAACAATACATGTTTTGACATAATCTTAAACCCTGTAGGTGCGGGCTTTAGAATAGTCCTAACGTATTTCATGCGTGTCGAAGGAGGCGAGGAAAAGGAAGCAAAGATGGGTATATGGTTCTACCATCGCCCAGGGAAGATACTACTCACCTCACTTTACCATGGCGATTCGGTTCCGTGAATTTCAATTAAAACAAATTCTGAATAGGCTGGCCTACTCATTGGTCAAGCTTTTAAAGATTGATTCAGACCCCGATTTGGATTAGAGTGGTGAATGGTACAAATGGTTTCGTACAAGATTAATTCTTGCCTCGTAGTGGAATTTCAAGTAAAGATCAACATATGAAAATGTCATATGAAAATCCTAAAACTGCTGGAGTGCTTTGAACTCGTTACCATAGTAAATCAGAGTTGTTCGGCTCCAGTATTAGCTACGTTGCGTGTTCTATCACTTACGAGTTGTTTCACACGATTCTTGCTCCAATAAGTCATTTCTCTTGTTTTTGGCCTCAAGCCAGAAAAGCTTTACTCAAACCAGTCAAGCTCGAGTTATCGATGGATTGTGTCGCCAAGGCGCGGTCCATCTGGGAACTTATGTTGGACAAAATAAGTTTTGAGATTGAGAAATCGACGTCGATAACTTAACGTCAATCAAAGTTATGATTGTGTGATGTCATAATCGCAGTGAAGTTTAATTGTTTACGTAAGTATGAACGACAAGAAAGAATCAAAGGCGGGAACATTTCCGCGGGAATTGATGATACGCTTTATGACACAATAATGATAGAGACAATTCCTTTGTTCGTGTGACGGGAAAAGGATTAAAAACCGCAAATCTACTTGGCACACTTTTAAGATTGATGTTTAATAATTGAAATGCACCGATTTTTCATATAATTTTGGGTTGAATAAGTGGTTTTTTGGGTTCGCTACTTAGCATATTCATGCCTCAATTGCAAACGGGGTGAAATGACTCATTGGGAATTTTAGAAGTTTGAAGTGTTAGCAATTAAAGGAATTTTTTCATTTCATGATTTGTTAAGTATGAGTCACTGACGGATCGCTCCGCCGAGGGTGGTCCATCTGTGGGTCATGCTTGACGATTCTTGTTCAAAGAAGCATTGATTTGCAATTATTCCAATAATTTTTATATTAACAGTGAGTAGTTTTTTATATTTAGTCTGTTCCTTAAATAGAATATCGGATGCAAATGAGAAGCACAGTAACAAGTCATCGATGTTTTTACAAAGTCAGCAAAATATGAACCAAAACGCTGCAATTTGAGTTATAGTTATTTGAGTTAGTTGCTATAGTGTTGAACTAAAATCAACATCCCTCGTCACTGAGAGGTCAATACACGATCCATCCGCTGATCATGCCCAGTAAAACAAAACTAAATGATGATCATGCGATGCTTCTCCGTGTTCCCGTATAACTTATGCCATGTAGGAGCGTGCTTCAAAATAGTCCTAACGTATTTCGTGCGTGTCGTAAGAGACGACTAAAAAGAGCAAAGAAGCGGTAGATGGTTTTTTCATCGCCCAGGGCGGATACCACTCGCTGCACTTCACCACGATGGTTCAGTCCTGTTTGGGATGTTTTCCGTTTAGTTTAGAGTGCAGTTGTTTGTACTACATCTTTTAGTAGCTCTTTTCTATTGAGCGACTGTTGGTTGGTTTTATTTGGGAGCTGCTTCCGGTCTTGCTTAGAGTGAATGTCACTAATAAATAAAATAAAATATTTTTTTTTAATTCAAGTTCGATCTAAGCAAGGGCTAACGACTGGCTAACGACACTCAAATTGCAGAGAGCTACTAAAATACAGTACCAACAATTGCATGTTGAGCGAAAACATCCCGAACGAAACTAAACCATCGCGAACAAAAATAAAATCATCTAAAAACGTCATTCGTATCTGAAACATATATGTGCATTGTACACTTAATTACAAAGCGAAAAGCGGTTGAAAGGTACAGACCCTCGGATAGGATCGCAGACTAGTGATAGAAAATAATGAGACAAGTGAAATCTTGTGACTTTTCTGAAAGGCATGATTAATTACTATCATTTGCATTGTTGTTTTAGTAGCCTTGTTATTTCGACCTACCTACATGAAGCGTGTCATTTTGGCTTGTTGAATATGTGAACTCTGGTGACCTTTGATCACTTTCATTGGTCTTTTTTGCAAATGCATCAATCTTCAAACTGTGCTTGCTTTCATTTTAAGTTCATTTCTCGCCTTGGAATTTGTGGAAACGTTTCACCGACGTACGCATAAATAGCATTCTCTTTTTCATTTGAATTGAATATTCGAACTTTATTGCCTCGGTTTGATTGTTTCTTTTGCTCCGAATCCTGAGTGTATCCCAATCTACGGCGCCACCACAGAGAGATTTATTTAGTGCAGTGTTAGCGCGGTTTTAGAAAGAAATACCGAGTTTAGAAAGTTTAAATTCTCAAAATATTTTGAACTTATTTTTCAAATATATATGATATATATATATGAATATATATATATATGATATATATAATATATATGATGATGAATATATATTATCAAATCCTGTGCATCAAATTGACTCGACTCAAAATTTTATTCGCACTCTTAAAGCAAATGATTGCATTATTGCCCCTCTAACAATGCCAGAAATCTTCCACCCGCTACCGGATAAGCAGTACCCACAAACGACCACAATATAACAAAAAATAAGAGGGATTTATTTTTCATCGACCAGAGGAATATACATTTAAAAGCACACATTAAAGAACAAAGCCAAATTTTCGACATTAGTAGTGAAGGGGGCGATACGACCATAGGTTCACCGAGATCACCTTTCCCCCTCCCCCCCATTTACACGTAATAGTGCTTCATCCAGCTAAAATAACATCCAGTGAAATTAAAAGCCTCAACCGTAGTTTAAGTATATTATTTTATTGAAGAGCAATGGACGCGTTCATTCTCAATTTAATAAAACTTATATCAACACCAACACGATCCGCGGGTGCAGCAGAATCGGGATTTATATCGAATTGAATATGAACAAAGATCTACTTTAAAAACAAAAGCGCACCCAAACAACAAAGCGAAAACAATCATACTCAACCTCTTTATTAAAGTGCAGTGAGAGATATCCCCGCACCTGCAGTACCAACGCTAATCCTACATAAAATATCACATTCTGAAAACAGTTTTAAAGGGTAAACGTGTGGGCTGTGGCAATAAAAGTTCAAAATAGGTCCTGATATTTCCGGCTCTAGTTTAACAAACACGACGATATCTGTCAAAATAACAATGTTAGATAGTAAATCGTAACACAACACCGTGTTTATAGATCATATAATCCGTGTGATCCTTTTCCCATAACCTTATGAACAAAGTGTAGCGAGACGATATTCAATGTGTTAGATATGTAATATGAATAAGCTATGTAAAATGTATACTGATCTTTTGCGTTGTTCAATGTATCACCAAATTATTTTTGTCAAGCATCGGCCACTGATGGATTGCGCCTTTTCGGCGCGATCCATCAGAGGCCCGTGCTTAACAAAATTTAATGATATTCCCATTTTTCTGACCCGGTAAACGTAACGACATGTGACAAAATATCAACATGAACTAACAACTCAAATTTAAAAACAAATAACATTTTGGTCAAAGTATCTGTTTTTGCGGCGTTTTAGCAGCTATAACCCCAGGTTTTATGGGACCAACGACATCTGGTTGACTATAGAAAATGATGCACAAACATAGTTGCGCGCGTAAAAGAAGGAATGTATTAAAGCGCACGAACCCTATTCTGCTAACTCCGTCGGCAATTCACACAGGCTCGTGCACCACATCTGACTTTCTAGCAGATATCACATTTCTGATCCGTAAAGAGCTTTTTATTAAAGAATCGAAAGGTACTTTCGAATTATGTGATAAACTCAACGAAAAAGTTTTATGAAGAATATAGAATGCGATCCATCAGTGACCGGTACTTTGCACATATGGAAATAAGAGTTTTGATGGGGGAGATTCCTGTTTCCTTTGACAAACCAATTTTTTGTTTTTTTTAGGAAAAATATTATTCGTTGAAAAGTTTATACTGCTTTACTTCTTCTAATATTTTATATCAACGTTCAGTTGCAAAGCTATTCAGCAGAGAGGGGTCAGGGGAGGAGACACGACATTACGTTTCCTAACTAAACTAATCCCTCGGGTCACACGCTACAATAAGTTGTTGATTTGAATTCCGTGCACTAATTGGCAACTATACAGGTGGGATGAGCTGGCCTTGAGCCAGACAGACGACTCTTTGAACTTTCGGTATCAAATTCGTAGCGATAAAAATGTAAGTTGAGATAATTTAACAAACAATATTGATTTTTCTCTGTGTTACTTGTGCCGAAGATGTGCATCGTGCTGAAAAAACAGAGTTCTTTTCATGTTCATGCTTGGCAAATCAATTATTTGAATTCGAGTTTTGTGCTGAAGATTCGATTCGAAAATAAACGTATCTGAAAGTGTTAAGACGTTGCCATGGCTAGGACTGGGCGATTTGATGATTCGAAGAACAATTCATTCGAATCAATTGTGAATTGTTTATGGGAACAAAAACTTGCTAAACAAACTAGAATTTTCATTAATGACAAAATGCAATCGATTTTGGTCAAATTTGACCAAAATCGATTATATTTTGTCGTTAATATATGAAAATTGCTGCTCTTAGACGTGGAGTGTGAATTCAAAATTCTATATATTATAAATTTCGGATCGAATCACTACTTCCATATCAATAACAAATATTTCGTTTTTACTAATACAACTTGTCGGATTGGAGAAATCAAGAAAGTTATAGTAACGAATGACTACAATTTAGCATAGACAGAGCTTAAATTTTCATTATTTGGTGACAAAATACAATCGATTTGGTCAAATTTAACCAAAATAGATTATATTTTGTCGCTAAAAATGAAAATTTCATTCAGCAAGTTTTTGTTCCTATGAACGATTCAAGATTAATTCTGAGTAGTTTGTTCTTCAGAACAATTCGAATCAACAAATCAAATTGCTCAGCCATATTGCGACACGTGATTAAAAATACTTTAAACCAATCTATATCATGGTTTTAAAACCTTAAGGAACAAATTTCCAGCAAAAAAAAAATACTTTTGACACCGAGTCGGAGATAACAAAAAAGCTAATTGGCCACGCGCCAGTTGAACGACTTTTTGAACTTTATGGTATCAAGTTGTAAGCGTTGTTAGATTGTTACAAAAGAATTACGTGTCTGGGGCTCAGAACGCCAAGTTGGCAACGGGCCAGACAGGTGGGTGGTGTGCGGTTTTGAAATGTCACTTCCGCTTTGTGGAACACGTTTGTTCGGGTAAATTGGACGCGTGACGTTGGTGGATGTTCAAAAAATATAATTCTGCTGGAAATTGGTTGAATAAGACATGTGGTTCATTTTTCTATTATAGGATAGGATTTTATTTTTATCTTGAGGGAAAAGGAAAGCCGAGAATACAGCTTAACCATATGGCGAACCACGACCTTTCGTGCAGATACCAGTTCCGAATTGGGGTGAAGGTTTTTTTTTGGTTTATCGCATTTCTCATTTTTTCTTGTGCACGGACCTGGTTGGCGGCGCTTAAGTGGAACCACCGTGCACAGGCGAAGCGTCCAGCAGACCTCTCGCATATGATCATCATCCCTCGCAGGATGAAAAACTGCTTCATGACGATCAGAGATGCGTAGCTCGAAACGTATTCCCAATTCTTTACCGATAGAGCTAACCGGGCCTTTTTCTGCTTTTTCGTATCCTTCCTAATGTAAAATTTTATTTTGTCAAGTATGAGCCACAGATGGAACGCGTCTTGTCGACGCGTTCCATCAGTGACTCATACTTAACAAAACATGTCGGGACAAAGACATTCTGACCGAATCATTTGCTTCTTCCTTGGCAATATAATTTACATGGAAAAAAATGTCAAACTTTTGTCCCTCAATTACGGTTGGGCAACACGAAATCATTTGCTGTTCGAATCTGATTCGAATATTTTTTTCGAATCGGATCGAATCACTATTTCTACGTAAATAGTAAATATCACATTTTCACTATTATATTGAAAAAATAAAGAAATTTATAGTTGTAGTGTATTTTCAATTCACACTAAAAGCAACAATTTTTATATTTTAACGTCTAAATACAATCGATTTTGGTCAAGTTTGACCAATATCGATTGCATTTTCTCGTTAAAAATGGAAATCCTAGTTCATTGAACAAATTTTTGTTCCTATGAACGGTCCAAGATGTATTCGAATAAATCGTGCTTCGAATCACCGAATCGAATTGCCCAGTCCTATCTCAATTTAACTCAATGTGATACCAAATTGACTTCATCGACATCAACTTGTCTGGGAAAAGACTCACAAAATGTTTCCAGGCGCTTGAAATGGCAATTCATCCCTCTTAGTCATCATCATGATGGTTTAGTTCTGTATGGGATGTTGTTCAGTTTAGAGTGCAGTTGCTGGCATTTATTTCGTAGTAGCGATTCGCCATTTGAGTGGTCCGTACTTGGCTCTTTTTGGACAATGCTTTCGGTCTTACTTTGAGCGAACTTCTTCCATATAAAAATACTCAACGTAATTTTTCAATATAAAATATACAATTCTAGTTAAAAACGATTATGGATATCACTTTTGGAATAGAAGTTGGTCGCGTATAAATATCTGATCAGATGCATTGGAATGTACATAAAAATTGAAATTTTTTGACAATATTGTGAAATTACGCGATTTGTTGATATCTTGCAATGAACTACCTATTCTCCTCCTTGTTTCTTTAAAAACCTGGATTTGTGTGTGAGAGAATTCACAAGGATACACGAATGAGATATTAGAGTGCATATATACAAAAATACTATGTTGTCATTCCACGGAAATATCAGTTTATTGTAAGCTTTTGTTAAAACATAGCCAAACTTTCTCAGACAAGATTAAAATGAATGATTATTGCGAATGTATCGTTTTCGCTCACTGCTCCGATACAATATCGTTTATTCGGCCTCATTCCAGACTCTTGCCTTATCACAATTCATCTCAGCGTGATACTGTTGCGTACACATCGCGCGCACGACCTTGTCTGGTATTGGCCACCTTCCAAAACTTCCAGACTACGGTAAATTGGTTGAGACGAACACGGGGATCGGTGAATCATCCGCTGTGGTTTTGTAGAACGTTGTATATTGTGTTACATATCTTTTCAGGAAATTCATTTTGCCAAGCATGAGCCACAGATGGACGACGCATGTAAAGCGTCGTCCATCTGTGGTTCATACTTGGTAAAACTTGTATTACCGTCATATAACTGACGCGAAGTTATTTTTGTAATATGTATTCAATACCCATCAATCTCTCTAGACAACAAAAATTTTCTTCTAATTTCACTAATGTTATCTAATCCACGATTCTACCCTGCTGTGATATTTATTGTATTTTGTTATTAATTATGTTTGTTTATTATAAATGTATTTTTACTTAAAATCACGTGTTTGCTCATTAGATGTCATTAAGAGAATATTACACAATGATGGATGAGTCAGTTGAGCCGGTGAAATTTGTGTGGACAATTTGGCGACAAGTGGACATTTGTGGACGAATTATACAGTTTCACTGGTTGGGTATACATAGCATATACAATAGATATAGAACTAAGTCTACTTGGTAGCAACCACTCGCTAAGGCCAGGATTATTAGTTTATCTTGTATATGTACTGTAGGCCATACATTCTTGACCAGATCAGGTTGATAGATAGATACATATCGTAGTTTATGATATTAAAAGAAATACAGTAAACATTTTTTTTATTATTAAAATTCACTCTGAGCAAGGTCGGAAGCAGTGCCTGAAAGGAACCAACAAACGGCCAATCAAAAGCAGAGAGCTACTAAAACATTTGGTATCAGCAACTGCACTCTAAACAGAAAACATCCCAAACGGAACTGAACCACCGTGGTAAAGTGCAGTGAGTAGTATCTTCCCTGGGCGATGGTAAAACCATACACAACTTCTTTGCTTTCTTTTAGTCGCATCTTACGACACGCAGGAAATACGTTAGGACTATTCTAAAGCCCGTACCTACAGGGCTAAAAATACGCCATTATATATATATATATTGATAACACCAAGGAAGTTCAGGCAGTTGGGACAAACTTTGTTACATTTACATCATAGTATTTCAATATGGTGGATTAGTTTCATTTGGATATTTTCCTTAGTTTGGTAGCTGCCTCATTCCATTTATTAGGTCTAAGATGTTATGCGAAATCTCCCCACGAAGTCTCAGTGATCTTGTGTTTATGACTAAAATTAAGAACACTGTAACAAAAGCCCAGTAAAATCACTGCCTTTTGAGAGTAATTTTATAATAATGAAATAAAATGATAAAATCGACATTTTGTCCAGAGATGACCTTGGCGGTGCGTTCTATAGACAGCCCACGCTTATTTTTATCCTTATTATCCAGTTTTAACACAAAATTTAAAAGTTTTAGTGAAGGACTTTGAACGTCATGATGTGCGCTGCAAGCAACAACAAAAAATTAGCCGGGAATTATATTCATTATGCGTCAAGTTGAAAAAACAAAGCAGCACAAACTTCGCAAAGGAGAGTCGAAAGAAATTTTAAAGAGAGACTTAAGGCCTGCAATCATTTAAATATTGCGTAAAAATAAATTTGCGCCGAAGGGGCGTAAAATTATCATTGTTTCGAACCATTTGAAAGTCCATTCTGGAAATTACTTTGTTTGATATATTCGTTTTACATGTTTCCGCTTAAATTGAATGTAAGTTATTGTACTGAATAGTCTTTTTTCGTACTCCATTGCATCGCCTAGCGGCCTAAGTTAAGCTAGGAAAATACTCAGGAAAAAAGTCTTTGAGTGCATTGTTAAATTTCTGTGCGCGACACAGAGCGCACCCTTTAGCAAGCCATTGTTTCGAGCATGATTTACAGATGGACCGCACCTTGGCGGGTAACTCATCAGTGATTCACATTTAGGAAAACATGCGCGCTCAATAAAATGTTGATAAAAATCTTTATTTCGTCCGTGGTGGCGCTATGGCCATTGACCCGTGCATGACCAAAAGTTAAAACGTGCTATGCCTATTGGTTTTTATCTATCGTTTTGTTTTATCAAGCACGGATCGCTGATAAACCACACGTTGACGGCAGGGTTTAGGAAGAAGGGTAGAAGACCGCTGCAGATACCGATTCAGTACTTTACGATAACGGTTCATTTCTGTTCGGGATTTTTTCCGTCCAGTCTGTAGTTGCTGGTACTACATTGGCCGTTTGTTCAATCTTCACTTCTTCGTCCTCGGTGCAATCGAAATAAAATAAAAAATGATCTATCAGAGACACATACCTGACGAACCATGTTTCACCGGTATTTTTTATCAGAAAATGTGAAAACGTAAAAATATCGCAAATCAGTGATCTTCTTGTGTCTAAAACAAGACACGGATGTTGCCTTAACGTCGACCCATACCTGACAAACCAAGTACCGACGTTTTTTACCGGGAAACGTCCGAAGTTCCCAAGATGTTGTCGCTATTCGATGTGTCAAAAACAAGCCACGGATGGTTTGTGCCTCCATAGTGACCCAAACTTGACATAACATCTTCTACTTTAAAACATTTTTTCTAATTGATAAATTGTAGGTGCTTATGTTACGCAAATCCTACCAGAAACAGTATTTCTTTTTTTTCATCAAGTATGGCCCAAAGATGGACCGCGTCTCATCGACGCGATCCATCAGTAGGCCACACTTAACAAAAAAGTATTCACAATTTTTTTTTTCTGTACGAGAGATAGTATCAACTGCGTAACAGCACTTTTTTTCTCTCATCAAATACTCTACGTCGCTCGACAATACCGACAATAATTTGGCGGCGTATTTTGTCTATAGTCCAGGTAGCGTTAGTATATAACGCCCTGGCTACCTTATTTAGATTCCAAATGAGCATTCGTGTCGGGCTCGGAGTTGAGGCAAGATTCTAAGTTTAGTATAAATATAATATACAATAATAGCGTACTTCGGAGGTATAGATTTAGTAGTTGCAAGCAGGTAAGGGTGCAGTTTTAGCCCGATGTTCTTTATATTTAGCATTGAAACAAGAAGAGATCTATAGCATTGTGGAGGCGCTGGTATATAATTGTATCTACATAATAAAGATATCACATTTGAACTATTCAAAAACTTGAAAATGGTTTTGAACTTGGAATGTGAGAACTTGCGCAAAATTATTGAGTGTGTTTTGAAAGAGTATAAACGTATGGTTTAATGTAATAGGAAAAGTTAGATATTATTTACAAGCGAATAATGTTTAAATTTATTTTGCGCGTCGGACCTGGGTAGTAATTTGTTAGAAACATTGCGTTCTATTCCATTTTGGGACATTAAATGTTTAAATCGGTATTTTTAGTTGTATTACATATTTCTCAATAATTTGATTTTCCGTTTTTTTAATGCTGAAAAATTTTTTTAAATGAGTTTTTATCCGGCTTTTTACTGTCTTTTAGCCGCACGCTTATATTCAACAAAAACAATTTTGTTTCACCTGAAATTTTCGTACTGGAATCTGTTTGTCATTGAAGAAAAATTCGCCAAGTTTTTGAGTGTCTTGTAGTAGCCTAGAGGCATCTTTTTCCGATTGAAAATCTTATCAAAACACTGTCCAAGTTGACGAGAAAGAAAGAGTTTTGATCAGTTATGCGGTGGACGGTTTCTGGTCGCCAGAGTTTTGTTTTTGTACGCGGTTAGAAATATGCGGTTTAGTGCTGAGTTGTATATTTTGAAAATATACTGCAGTCGATCAATATATATTTTTTTTAATATATATTTATATAAACGTTCAAACGGGAAATTGATACACAAACGCCATTTTGGATCATATTTTTTGTAAAACTTTTCCATCGCTCTATTAATTTAGCATTAAGAAGCATGTGTATATTTTCAAAAAGAAATAATATTTTGTTGAAAATGAGCCACTGATCGGTGTCCCATTTCAACAAAACGTTTTCGGAAAAATCTTTATCTGCTTCGGTTCCATGTCTTATTTGTACCCTTTTTGCTGGAGAATTTTATAATAAAGTCTGCTTTTCGTAATTATAGCGCATTTTACAGATATCTAAACATAAATGTAAACGAAGACTCATATATCTCAATATCCGTCCTTTTGGATTTACAATTTTGAGGCGTTTTCAACATTTTTACGAAGGAATATTTAAATTATAAAACAATGCTTTTCCACGTCGTTATACTCGGACTTATTTTAATATCCACAACATCGGGGATGCTTCCGGAAGTTGGCCGGGCAAACTTGATCGAACAAGCGGATGCCGACACACCTGAAGCCGAGGAACAAATCGTTAATGAATTCGAAGGGAAACTACTTGAAATGTTCGGACTAACTCGGCGCCCGACTCCCAAAAGAGACATGCCGGTGCCCCGGATTATGCAGCACCTTTACAAGGCGCACATGGGCGATGACTCCGACGGTCCCCACAGTCTTGAAGCAACGTGGGAGCCTGGTTTCGATCTCCCTTCTGAGGAAATAGTTAGCCGCGTCAACACAGCGAGGAGTTTTCATCATTTAGGTAAGGGTATAAATAACGCTTAATTTCGTTAACAATCATTTATAGTTTTCAATTCACCAGCAGCTGTACTCAATCAAAAATTTTTTTGTTGTTTTTTGTATATTTTATTAAGTATTAGTCACTGGTGGACAACGCCGCCGTTGCGCCGTCCATGTGTACCTCATATTTGGCAAAATTTAATCTCCGATTGGGTAAGAGTCATAAACAAATAAATAACGTTATCATGCTATTAAAAATCTCTTTTTTTGCGACCAAGAATCACATATGGTTCGGGAGTGCGCAATGTTCCCATCTGTTTCGACGTATTTTTCATCATCGTCATCCCACAAACATTTTTGGTACAAAACGCACATGTAGTTCGATGATAAAATATTTATTTTAGCACTCTTGAGTTGCGAACAATAACCTGTTCGTTTTTTAAAAATTTAGTCGATTTGTCAACAAAATTATATATGCGTTTTGAAAGTTATACATTTCAATTGGTAAAATATATTATCCTATGCTTTTTCACGCAATTTGAAGAAAATCTGGGTTTATTAGAGGAAATATAAGATTATATTCTACAATAGATTCCCGGTTACTTATCGATAAAAATTCCGCCCATAAAGCACTTTAATGCACCGTAAACCACTTCCTACGGTTGATTCTGTAAAGAGCAGTTTAAATATGAGTACACAATATTGTTTGCATGCTTTTATCGTTAGTTTATGTCCCATCGTTGTGGTCGAGTTCGTGTTCCTAATTGGCGGCAGTTTGGCGCTTCTTTTCCCGCCGAAATATAACGCTTGATTCTCGGTCAAATACCTGTCGCGGTCACGTTCCAACTCTTAAAAATTTGCCAACATTATTTATAAGATATTATTTTCTGAGGATGAAATATCGTCTCGATGCAGTCCGCTCCCTGGTGATCATTATTGTAAATGCTAAATCTATAAACCGTGTTATCATCGCCCGCGCATAAATATTTACAAACTAAGATGACCAGACTTTGAGGCGCTCGCCCTTCGTAAAACAATAGACGAATACCACATTGTGGATAACCCTTAGCGCGCTACCTGTATGGGATGGCCCAGATCGATATTTTTTTAAAGCAGAATTTAATCGAATAATTTTTGCAAATCCAATCGAGAATAAGCGAACTAAGATCTTTTCGGGGCTACAGTGGTCTTTACTCAGTTCTAAAATTTTATCGCGTCGCATACTTGACAAAAGGTGCTTTGATTGGGAGGTATCTTTTAGGATTGTTTAAGTTTAGTTTGAACAATATTTAAAATTCACTATGTAAATAAAATAATGTTCCGAAATTTCAGATCAAATATACGAAAGTGGTGACATGTAACCATATTTTGCAGCAAAATCATGATTTATGTCAAATTTTACAACGTAAAATTTGACATATATCATGATTTCTCTGCAAAATGAATCCATTTAGGAATATTGAAAATAAAATTGCTTATTATCAGAATTCTGGAATCTATGACCATTCGATTAACGACATTCTTCCTTATGAGACTTGCTTTAAGAAACCGTTCCTACGTGGGGTTAATTTTTTTAGGATATCGACGGGCATAGTTCAAACGTTATATTGAAATCTTCAAGAGCGGAAATATTTAGTAAACCTGTGGTCATTTGGTCAAAAAATTTCATCCTATAAAAACTTATTTTGGGTCAAACAAGTTCGATTTCACGGTTTCCCAGGTTTCACGGAACTGTGCTAAGTTTTGACGTAATTGTAAATGTCAATGAACAACGTTAGTTTGTTTGAAAATTATTGCGATGAGATTTCTACGCGCCGGTATTTTTTCTTACATATGAATTGTTGAATTGCCAAGGATACTGAATGTATCTATCTTGGAAAATTGGGAGACAAATTTTGTGAATTTTTGGTCAAATAAGGACGTCATAATAATGTACAGCGCGGGTGAAGATGTTTGTTTAAAACTCGCTTTTTATATCGTAAGTCAGTGTGAAAGAGTAAAAATCTGCGTCCATATTTTCTACACATGAGATTTCAGATTGATCAGGGTTTTGTTATGCGATAGGTATTCTGTGTATACGCATTTATTTTTATTGTTGCATGTCAGAAATAACGCAACGGTCGCCCACGAAATTTTTTCCAGAAAATATAAATAGTATCGTAATTATTGACGTGATAACAAAACCTAAAATGTTAAAACAGATACGCAAAAGGGCATTTCCAAAATACTTCTTAAAGTCTAAAGAAGTCCGATTTTCGACACAGAAAGGGCAAACGTGATGCTAGACGCAGAATATCTTCAACGTTAAAATAATTTTCATTTGAAAAAAATTCATTTGTTTCACTGCCCGCTACCCGCAGTCTCTCAAAAGCCTTATTCCCGAAGTTAACGTAAAACGCGATTTCGCGAGTATTTGATACTTCTCATTGCGGTCCACCCCTTGGCCATGTTAAAATACACTTACGTACGTATCTTGTATGAATATTGGCGCAAACTTCAACATTCAGAGTTCCGCACGTCCAAGTCAGGAAGTCTGTTTATTCATGTTTTGTTCAGTACGGGCTACTGATGGATTTCTCTTTTTGTTACAACCTTCGAAAATCGGACTTTCCGCCGAATATTTTGTGAATTCTTTCTCCAACGCAATACACAATCGGTTATAAATCAAAATGATTATATTTCTGCGTCTGTGATGTTTTATTGCGTCATATTAATATTTTATATTTGATTTCCGCCCTGAAACTGTGTCGATGAAACGTACAATAAATTAAGAGCAGAAGGTTTAATTTTATCAAACATGTGCCGACGACGGAGTGCGGGTAGCGAGTGGTTGCTACCAGTTGGACTCGAAGATAGGGCCGGGCAATTCGATTCGGTGATTCGAAACACGAATTATTCGAATCAATCGTGAATCGTTTATAGGAACGAAAACTTGTTAAATGGAGTAGGATTTACATTTTTAACGACAAAATGCAATCGATTTTGATCAAACTTTTATATATGTCGTCGTTAAAATATGAAAACTGTTGCTCTTAGTGTGAATTGAAAAACCACTATGAGCTATGAATATCTTCATTTTCACGACGGAGACAAGTTTAAATAGTGAAAGTGGGATATTTGTTATTTACATATAATTATTAATTAGTGATTCGATCCAATTCGAAAAAATTATTCGAATCAGATCCGAATTCCATATGATTCGGTTTTGCCAAGCCCTACTCGCAGATCGGTTAGAAGTAAAACCTGCGGGCAACTAAATATCGACAGTAATCTAAGCGAAATTTTTCGCTCCGAGCCGGTCTCTGATAGCTGTTAGAGTGTAGCAAGCGATTTGGGAAACATTTTCATTGGTCGAGCATATTTTGGTGTTTCGGTCTCTGTATCCATCAGTAGTTTCATATATATATTTGTAATAACGAGCGTAGCCATTTTTTTCTGATCAGGCGTCAGATTATAAAAAATCGATTCGAAATGTATTGATTCGATTCCAAAAATAAAATACACATCTGAAATAGGGTAACGAATAAATATGGGGTGTTTAATTCGGTCAATTTGATTGATCATTCAGTCGCGAGCAACATTTATGACAAAACAATGTAATTTCGTTACACTTATCAACGTGTTATCTTCTAATTGTTATGCTTTATGACGAAACAATTACAATCATTAACTACCGCCTTTGTTTTATGACATCATTATCGATAATAAAATTATGGCTACAATTTTCTGTCACACGCCAAAATAGTCTTCGTCGACGTTCCCCGACCAGAAATTTCATTTTGTCAAGCATGAGCCACTGATGTATCGCGTCTCATCGACGCAATACATCAGTGGCTCATGCTTGATAAAAATGTATGGACAAACATTTCCTGGTTGGTTGAATCTTGGCAATTGGTGAGAAACGATCTTTACTGTCTATTTGACAATATATTGAGTTATCAACATGAAAAGGACAAAATCCATGTGTAAAGTAAGATAATATTATAACAAGACACCACTGGGCATTGGCAACTACATCGTAATTATGTTGGGCAAAACCTAATCATTTGGAATTCGAATCTGATTCGGATCGAATCGAATCACCAATTCCATATATATAACAAATATCCCATTTCTACTACTACAACTTGCCTTCAATATATGAAAATTTATAGTTTCGTATAACTAATCTTGGCATAAACAAACTGTAAAGCAGTGCATTTCCAATCCACACTCCATGTTTAAAATTAAAGCGATTTTGGTCAAGTTTGACTTTATTTGTTCGATTCGAATATTGGATTCGATTCGAAATAATTCGATTAGATTCCGAAACCAAAATATATTCGTTCTTGCCACCACCAACCATCGCCATTTTAAATCTTGTGTAAGTTGAATACCCAGCATTAGCATTTCATTGTGTCAAGCACGAGCCACAGATGAACCGTGCCTAACCGGCACGATCCATCAGTGACTTATGCTTGGCAAAACATCTTCGGTTGGAAGTATTTCTGAATGAGAGCTGTAGAGATATATAGTCAATGTAAAAGTAATAAAAACGCCCCGAGTTCAAACAATTTTATCAATTAAATAAACGCAATCTTCCACTTATATTTTAATTATATATCGGCAAAACAGGTACATATTATTACTAATCTGATAATTGGTGAGAATGTAATATTTTATTCTAGAAAAGCCTATATTTAAACTCTGATTCATATTTTGATGTCACATTTATAAAAAAAAATGAAATTTAATAATATTATTAGTCGAAATAATTGCCCCAGATTTTTGTACACTGTGGAAAAAGTGAAGTAAATTTACATTTTATTTACAGTAATTACACATTTTGGAAAGTTTAGGTCGCTTTGACTTTGTTATTTATGTCGACAATTTAATGCCTCGGCGGTGCGTTCAACCAGCAATTCATAAATGGCAAATAAACACGTTTTATGGTTTTATTTTAATATTATCAAGTAAATTTACTGTCAAATAACGGTGATTTTACTATATTTTTGTTACAGTGTATGTTCGTTTTCTATAAAAGAGCTTGTCTGTGAATTTAATGTTGCATTAAGCATGAGCCACAGATGGATCGCGCCTCGTCGGCGCGATCCATCAGTGACTCATACTCATCAGAGCGACAATGTCCGATAATTTCAGACCAGTAACACATTGCTAATTAGCGCTCAATTAGGCCAATGATAGCGCGATACTGAGGTAATATTGTTGCGATTTGAATGCTTTCCCACGCACCCCATGCCAGTAAGTTTTATAAATAGAGACAGCGCCGCTGGTCAGAACTTCAAAGAACATTCTTTAGACTTTAGGAATGGCCTGGGGCATGGGAAGTAAATTTTCTGAGTAAAATTTCGATTCGTCAAAATGAGAAGGAAGGAAAATTCGCGTCGCTTTTTTAAAAAAAAAATATGTAAAACTGCTAGTGATATGCGAAGAACATTATCAAATGGAGAACCAACAATTACACTATAAGCGAAAAACTTCAATCCAGAACCGTTATAGTAGAGTGCGGTTGTGGTATCTGTCCCGGGCGACGATGAATCGTCGGTCATTTATTTGACTATGTTGGATTCATACAACACGCGGGAAATATATTCGGTCAATTCTGAAACCCAAACCTACAAGGCTACTTTAAACTCCGAGATAAGTAGGTACGGACTTTAGAATAGTCGTAACGTATTTCCTGCACATCGTAAGAGGCGACTAATAGGAAGCAAAGAAGTGATAGATGATTTTATGATTGCCCAGGGAAGATACCACCCACTCACTGCACTTATCATGGCGGATCAGTATCGTTTGCGATGTTTTCCGTTTAGAGTGCAGTTGCTGCTGCTAGATCTCTTAGTAGCTCTTTGCTATTGAGTGGCTGTTGGTCGGTTCCTTTTAGGCTCTGCTTCCGACCTTGCTCAGAGTGAATTTTGAATAAAAAAAGTAATATTTTTCAGCGCCATGGTCTATAATTATCAAACAAAGATAATTGCTAACATACGCATATTATTACCTCTGACTTGAATTAAATTTGATAATTGTATAGTTATATATCGTAAAGATTTGTATGCTAACACTGTAACAAAAATGCAACAAAATCACTGGTTGTTGACAGTAATTGTACTTGGCGGTATTGAAAAAAAACATCAAAATTGAGTTTTTTGACCAAATATTGAGTGTTGATGGAACGCACCACAAAGATGCGGTGCATCAACATCCCATAATTGGCATAAATATCATCGACAACAAAGTTTTTTGAACTTTTGAAATATGCAATTAGTGCAAAGGACCAGTAAATTTACTGTACCTTTGTTACAGTGTATTACCGCATCAGTTTCGAAGCTATTTCAGCATTTTAAAATAATAATAGTAATGAGTTCAAATTAAAACACAGGAAACCTTATATATTAAATAAAAGATTAGGGTTGTGCGACATTAAACACCGTATGGTTTATATCTATAAAGTGATAATTAGGTTTTACAAATACCAGGTTTAAGGTTAAAACGAACAAGGGAAAGGTTTTCAAACGTATAATATAAATTTACTTTCCCAGGCCGCGAAATTGATTCCATATTTCCTTTGTCTATTAAATTTTTTAATGAACTGCGCAATTAAACTTAATTTGAGGATGATGTCATCTGACGTTGAACCAATCGGGATTGAATATGTTGGAATAAAATCGAAGCATTTTCATTTCTAAATCGAACCGAATATTCGAAGTATTCAATAATGAAAAAGAAATCTATTTAAAATTTCTCAAATACATCATAATTTACAAATTGCCTTCTTATCGATATTCCATTCGATCGATTCTTTATCGTTGAAGAAATTAGAAATTGTATTGAACGATTTATGATTCACGCCAAAAACACGAGCCCTGTTTGTATATAAGTGGCCGATGGTATCCACTGAAAAGAATCATTGTTAAATGCAGCTCCACGAAAATTGGAATTTGAAGATTTGATTGCGTGTGTAGTAGAGGGCACAAAAGGTGCAAATTGAATGCTACACTGTGACAAAAATGCAACAAAATCACTGGTCTTTGAGGATAATTTTACTTGGCGGTATTGAAAAAAAATCGAAATTGACTTTTTTGGTCTAATATGGGGTGTTGACGGAATGTACCAGTGAGGTGCGGTTCATCAACAGACTATAATTGACATATATCTCATCAACACGGCGTTCACAAATTTTGGAAATATGAAATTATTGTAAAAAAACGTTAATTTACTGCCTTGTTTTCACAGTGTAATGTAACCTTCTGACCTGGTCACTTTCAAGATTTTCCCAGAGTTTCTGACCAATGCTGACGTAATATACATTTTTAAGGGTCAGACTATAATTTTAGTAATTGTACTTTTGCCAACAGAAGTAATTAACCTAAAAATAGCATGAATGTTCTAATTTTGTACTTGGTGTGAAAATTAAAATCAGCAATTTTCATGGGAAATTAGTAAAATTTAATATTTCGGATGCCATGTATAATGTTACCACGTCCGAACCGGGATTAAGTAATATGGGAAAATTGATACAACAATGATCAAAGTTTGGGTCGTGACCTTCTATAATTTTGCAGACATTTTGAAAACGTCCCACACGTTTTGGTCTCTTCCCAAAGCAGTCACTATAGACATTTGGGTTGTGTGGAAACTCTTGATAGGAGAAATCGTTTTCTCAAATTGTCGTCAAATTCCATAAAAGCGATAACTTTATATAAATTAAGGCTGCTAAATTGCTTCTAGAAAGTTTAGTTGGAGGAAGTGCATAGTGTACTTCATTCAACGATAAAACATTTTTTAATACCCTTTATATTAAACATTTGAAATTCCCTAGTTCCTAATTTGCAACACAGTATTTACTAAAACCACGACATCTTTTTCAATAAATACTCAATCATAAGACCAGGCACGGGCCATAGATAAACCGTGATAACGCGATCTATCTGTGGCTGATTTCGATATTTTCAAGATTAGGTAACGACCTTATCATTTGCGGGCGACTAACTGAGTCTTAAATAAAACAAACAGACATAAACTTTTTATCTGAAAATTACAATTAAAAGAATTGTTTCACAAAATATGAGTCACCGATGGATCGCGCCTCGGTAGCGCTATCCATCAGTGATCCACACTTAATAAAACATACTATAACGAATAGAAAGCACGCGGAACCTCCTCGGCCCACTTTCACGAGTTTCTATTTATTTACTTCCCGGATTAAATGACTTCTTAATCGGCGTAAGATGGGATGTTTTTAATCCGAATAGTAAATCAACATAGCATGGATAGCAGTCATTCGTCGGCTTTACAGCGGTAGGAGATGCCAACTTTTAGGAATTTAAAACGGAATTTGACACCCAACATGCCTTTCAACAGGGCGCTTTGTGGATAGATGATATTGCCAACACATATTAGGAAATTGTTTTAAGAAGAGTTATATGGTTTTACTATCGCCCGGGGCGGATAGCACTCACTGCGCTTTACCATTGCGTTTCAGTTCCAGTTTGCGATGCTTCCGGCCTGGCTTAGAGTGGATTTCAATGGTAAAATTTATACATACGAGTCTCCCTTGATCATTTGTCTTTTTTTCAAAAAAAAAAAACACGATTGCTTTCAAATTGTAGAAACACGTAGTCTGAACGATTATATATATGTTCAGCCAGATGTGGGGGGGGTCTGAAATCTTTTGATTTCAGATTCGAATCGAATAAATTTCCCGAATCGGATCCGAAGTCTTATAATAAACAAACAAAGACGAATTTTTATCAACTTATAATAATACGTAAAATGAAAAAATGTCATTTTGTAGATTTTGAATTGTTTGAATATTTTGGACAGGCCTTGTCAGATGTCGTCCAACGTTCAAGTTCCAAAAACGCCCCGTGAACGTATTTGAATCAATTTCGCGTAAAATCGTCCCAAACTTGTCGTTTATTATAACCGAGTTTGTCATTGAACCGCATCGCTACTGAACTGATATTTCACGGCTTGATAATGCAACGCCTTCTGAAAATCTTGGCAGATTTCTGCTTTGTGGCGTTAAAAATTTCAAAACCAAGTTTTAACCAAGGGCCTTGCGTTTAGGGCTGGGTAAAACCGAATATTTGGCATTTAGCTATTATTGTCTCCATTATGATAATTAAGAAAATGTTTAGTTTCGAATTGAAAATATTAGCAAAAACAGACTTAAAAGCAATGGATTTTCAATTACGCTCCGATCCGAAAATCCTAACCACAAAATACAATCGATTTAGGTCAAATTTGAACAAAATCGATTGCATTTTGTCCTTAAAATGAAAAATTGCAGTTTATTTGGCAGGTTTTTGTTACTATGATCGATTTACGATTGATTCGAATAATCTGTACTTCGAATGGAATTGAACTGTCCAGTCCTACTTGCGTCAAAATGACAGAACCAGCTTAGAATCGTTCAGTTTTTTTTTTGTTTGTTACCTATAACCCGTCCGGAAAGCTGTCGGCCTTGAGCGTGCAATTTAGGTCGGCTAATCATTTTAGAACAAAAAGTGCGCGTATGCAGAGCTTTTAGGGACCTCAAATTGATCCTTCTACATAACTTGCTTTTTTATTTCAACCCATGCCACACTGAAGCAAAAAATGGACCAATGATAATCCGCGTCTCGAAAAGGCTGCTTTGCCATGGAAGATAGCAAACACGGGTAAATTCGGGAGAGACTTAAGACATGAGCGAACGAAACTTTTACGATGTAGAAGAAATTATCCGGCCCCACATTGTGGTAAATTATGGGTATCCGGTGGGAATTACAAAACCCAGTATTACCCTATTTTACTACAATTATTTCATCCTATAATCTTCACCCAACGCGGGCAAGCGTAAAAGGGTCTTCTGCTAATTTTTAGCCTTTGTTACCAAACAATCCTAATTCACCTGACATATTTGTGACATCACAGACGAGTGAACTAATCGCTCTATTGCAGTTAACTCTACCATATCGCATTCCGAAAGAATCCGCCTCGTTATGGAAAGTATTATGTTGTGTTATTTTTAAGGATTGACCAAAAAAACTTATCCAATATTGTGGCGTGGCTGTATATACCCCATCTCGCTTTGCTCTATTCTACCGGCCGTTGTATAAAATGTAACATGCATATATTCTGAATCGAAATCATGAAAATGAATTTATTCTTGACAAAAGCGTGTCCAGATTTTGACTCTCAAGGATTTTTATAGAATGTAGACCCCTTAGCATTCTACAGTTGCAAATGAGGTGAATAACAGGCAACTTTAGCCTAAAAAAATTCTCTGGAGTGGGGTAATGAGATCTGGTAAATGAAGCCTGTTCTAACTTGGGCTGAGCAATTTGATTCGATGATTCGAAGTACAGATTATTCGAATCAATCGTGAATCGGTCATAGGAACAAAAACTTACTATATGAAGTGGAATTTTACACTTTTTTACGACAATATGCAATCAAATTTGACCCAAAACGAATGTATTTTGTCGTTAAAATATGAAAATTGCTGCACTTGAGCATGGAGTGTGAATTAAAAAGACCCTGTAAACTATAAATTTCTTAATTTTCAAATAGAGACAAGTTGCGACAGTGAAAATGGGACATTTGTTGTTTACATGGATTTAGTGATTCGATCCAATTCGAAAAAAATTATTCGAATTCGAATGATTCAGTCATGCCCAGCCCTAGTTCTAATAGCAACGAGTAAAATTCTTCGAATATGACCTATTTTGGGTCCCAGCAAAATAATTTGGTTGAGGGTCCACAGATGGACAACACCCCGTGGTCGATAACAACAAAAGTTTGAGGTTTCCGTCCTGATAATTAAAGTGTAATTTCCTATTTTTTAGAATCGGAAGAAAAACCAGAATGGATTGCAGACAACAACATTCGTCTTGTATTCAATATTTCGTCACTTCCGGTCAACGAGGAGTTGAAGTTTTCGGAATTACTCTTGCATCGCGCAGAAATCGAGGAACATATGAATTTAGAGATGCACGAACGTTTGCATCGAATTAACATTTATGAAATCATCAAAATGGCCGATGACGTAGAAGATGATGAACTGACGTCATCGGATGACGTCAATAGTGATCACGCGAGACTTTTGAAAATGATCAAAGAAAGAAGGAGTAGGTTTGGATTAAAACGCAAAAAGGAGCCGATTAAACGACTCCTAGACACCCGGCTCATTGACACCACGAACACCACATGGGAGCGGTTTGATATTAGCGCCGTCGCGCGGAAGTGGATTACCGAACCAAATCATGGACTTATCGTTGAAATAGTGAGGGAGGACAACGGGGAAGCCCCTAAACCAGGTGCAGACAAGCATGTTCGATTAAGGCGTGATTTAAGCGACAACTCACCCCAAGATCACCATCATACGAGGCCGCTTATTCTCGCGTACACTAACGATGGTAGCACAACCAGCTTGTCCCGCAGAGTGAGGCGAAAACGTAAAGCCAACAAGCGACGAAAAAGGCGAAAGAGCTGTAAACGACAAAACTTATACGTCGATTTCGCCGAAGTCGGTTGGAATGATTGGATCGTTGCTCCACACGGCTACGACGCTTTCTATTGCGATGGTTTCTGCCCGTTTCCTTTGGCAGATTACATGAATGCTACTAATCATGCTATAGTGCAAACATTAGTCAACGCCGTGGAGCCTCTGCTGGCCCCAATGCCTTGCTGCGTACCAACAGAACTCAGCTCTATGGCTATGCTTTATCTGGACGAATTAGACCTGGTCGTTTTAAAGACATATCAGCAAATGACTGTGGAAGCCTGTGGGTGTCGGTAGTACCAAATCCCAAAGTGTGGGATCCCGCCTGAATGGCGGCACGGTAGAAAAGTCATGCCACGAGGCATCGAGAACGGTACGTGCCATGGGAGCGAGCACGACTGAAGTCGTCCTAAATCTGTGACTGATGACGTAATGGTGACGTCATGGGCGATGCGCGGAAGTTTTTTAATAAACAAATAGATGATTGTTTATTTTATGCAATGTTGTTTATGTAAAGTTCCTGCAATACGTCATAATGGTTTCCGAAAAACGGACGCTAATCGGAAACGTTCCCACCAAAATTTAAATATACAGTGTTCTGACATTGGCGTTCATTATTGTTGTACAAATCGAACCGCTTTTTGACAGAGCAAAAAAATTTACGCAACACAACACATCCAGTTCTTCTTCTGTCTCTCGGATATTATGATTACTTATACTATGTTGATTCGTAAATTCGATTCTACCCACAGTCCTGGTCCAGTTCGAAACTAATCTCAGATGACGAATACAACTTCAAAAATTCTATTTCCTGCCATAAAAACAATAATTTATTTATGTGCGTTGGACAATCTGAAAACCTATCAATGTTAAAGCACAGTTAGGTTGTGTTGTTTACTTTTTGCGACGCCAAAAATCCTGGAACAAGCGTATGATACACCGCTATCGGCATCGTTACAGCCGGCATGTTTAACCCTTAATACGCCTGACGCGTAGACCGAACACAATTCTTTATAAATATCTTTTTTGTGAGACTATACTCGGTCGAAATATCCTACTCAGAAAAGGTTACGTCACGAATGAGGTACAGATGGATCGCGCCGTCAAGGCGCGGTCCATCTGTGACTTATGCGTGGCGAAATAGACATTGTGATTTGGACTGTAAAAGAACATATTTTGAACTTTTAAAATCGCGAATCAATTTCTTCAAAATATGGTTCGGATTGATTCGGGTGCTTATCTTTCGGTTCGGCTACTTATCTTTCTTCTTAATACAAATTTCGAACACGTTTGGATCTTTTAATGCGATTATGAGAATTTTCTCCAAAATCATCTAAAAATTGTCAAATTTTGAAACATTTTTATAAATTCAAACGTTAAAAATAGGTTTGAAGCGTTCAAAACGAACCGTTTTGTTTTGATATCGGATTCGTGAATTGCTTTATATATTAGAAAGAACCTTACTAAATTATTTTGAGCGAGTTCTAATACTTCAAAATGCTGATACGTCGGTTCAAACCACTTTTTGAGTCTTTAAAGTGATTTTGGTGTTCTTAAGGGTTAAAATTTCACATACGTCATATTTTGTACCGCTTAGAACGTGATTTTGAAGTAAATAATACAATGAATAAAACGATGCCACAAAAATAATTATTTTTGTTTGATAAATCAGCTTTTCATCTTGAAATCAACGCAAAAATTGATAACATTTTAATGATAAAGGTCAAAGTTTGGACGAAATCTCAACAAGACTATCTCAAGCACGAGCCAAAAATTGACCGCGTATTTGAAATACATATCATCTGCGGCTCAAACTTAAAACTGAAAAAAATTAAAATACCTTAAATATTTGCAGTTCTCACATCTTCCAAATTTATAATTTCTAAACTTTTAACGTGTTTCTGGAATCAATTCTTACAACCCACGTAAGATATCTACGTCTGTATCTGAAACCCGGGGAATAAGAGAACTTCAATGAAAAGGAAACCGTTATGAAATCCAGACCAGACACATACTCGTTAAGCATGAATCACTGAGGGATCGCGCCGCCAAGGCGCGACCTCTCTGTGATTCCCGCGTAACAGAATAAATGCTTTAGTAGAGTTGAAATAAATGCAACAAAAAATCGGTCAAATTTTCCGGTATTTACTGCGCCCTTTGATCCAACAACGAGAATCTAAAACTGAAACAAATGAGGATGACGTTATTTAAACAATGACGAAGTAACCTCGTCAACGCTATGTCACAACGAATCGTGACGTCATAGGGCATCGTAGTTAGAGTCCAAATAAGTAATTATCCATATTTTTTATTTCTTGCCAAATTCTTCATTATATACTATCTCGTCTCTTTATTAAATTGTTCTTTTTTATCCATAATGAATTGTTACTGCACTATTCTTATTATTAAATTTTTGCGCGAATTCCAAATATTGTCTCTGGTCTTCTCTGCTGAACAAAACATCTAAACTTCAAAGCATACCATTCCAACATCCAGCAACTTTTATTGTTAAGTCTATGTCAACGATGGATCGCGTCAAAAAGGGGCGGTCTATCTGCGACTCATGTCCAATTAGAATTCGCATTTTGTCAAGCATGAGCCACAGATGGATCGCGCCTGGGTGGCGCGATTTATCAGTGGCTCACGCTTGACAAGACACGTTTATGTATAACTTCTCGGACAGGATGATTGGCAAAAGAAATTTTTTTGATTTGTGAAATTATTTCCATATGTTATTTGCAACGATAATTTAATCACTCAATAACTCTTGAGATATTCCGACCTTAATTAAAGACAATCTATTTTTTTTCTGATTTTTTGTGTATTAATTTTTGCTTTTAATTTATTATTAGTGTTTTTTTCCGCCTATTTTTGCTCAGACAATCTGGTGCAGGTAATTACAGTTTCTCATGACAAATCCTAGAGATGAATAATTAAAAATCGACAATTTCATCAGGGTTTCGCACAGAATAATTTATTCCATCAAGCGAATGGAAAGATTCCGATGTAATATATTTTCGATGAGTATAAAAATGTCCAAATTATTTCATATTTTTTGTAAATTTGTAAATTTTCGTAAATCTCGCATATATCATAATTTTCCTCAAAAACCACGAAAAACAAAAGAATTGTGAACAAAATCTCTGATTAATCAACAGTTCAGAACCTATATCACTAGGACACTATCACATATTAAATATACAAATCAACATAATCTCTGCACCACTTTGTCTTTTGCGATTTCATATAAATAAATAATTTTGCCTACCAAGGTGAAAAATCTTAAAAATATATAAATTTTGTGTTTTTTTTCTTTTTATACTTTTTATTATTTATGTTTTTTGTGAATTAACAAATTGATTTTGAACAATTTTTGCATGTTTGGTTATTTCTTGAAAATGCGACTTAATATTAAATTGAAACGAAGTAAGAAACAAATTTGTTATGTGTAGACAGTAGGATAGAAAGGAGTCAGTCAGTCTACAGGTCCCTAAAAACCAATACTGCTAGGAAATAGCAGTGTTAGTGATTTTGAAGCTTCATCTCCTTTCGAAGAAAATGAAAAATCCATGTCCACCACTCCACCCAGGGTGTAATAACTTGGGCAGGCTAAGTCGAAATGAAAAGAACATATCTTTCCAACAAGTTTATTTTATCCTGACCGTCAAGGGATTCTTCGATTTTGGTCAAAACTTTTCTTTCTATGAAAAATCCACAATTGATCCAAATAATCAGAAGAGATTTTATTGGTTCGAAGATTAAAGATTCCGTTCGGGACCGAGAGAATCGATACTTAAACATATGTCAGCTCAAAATGCTAACCCAGTTCATGCAATTAAAAAAAGCCTTCAGCAGGGCACCTTGTAACATAGAACAGATACAGTCATTACAATAGCCATTGCTTAACGGTTGTTGGGTATAAGGCACCAGGTAGGTTCACGGACAGGCCATAGCAAATAATTCGCAATAACCGAAAAAGCTTTATTCTTTTTAACTTCTTTTACCTTCTCTATCAATCACTTCCATTTGCTTTTCCTTAATTATAACTAATAATGAGGCTATGCTCCA
The DNA here is from genome assembly GCA_963675895.2 of Styela plicata. Classification (NCBI taxonomy): domain Eukaryota; kingdom Metazoa; phylum Chordata; class Ascidiacea; order Stolidobranchia; family Styelidae; genus Styela; species Styela plicata. The sequence continues at coordinate 24,621,416 of OZ023138.1, forward strand.
GCGATGTTAAAAAACAATTAAAAACATACGCTAAAGCGTGTTTATATTTTGCCGAAGATGAGTCACTGATGGATCACGTTGTCCAGGGTTAGATTCGAAATGATATAAATATATATTTGATTTGAAGGTAAATGCGTCTGAATGCAAGTTTCATCTCCACTAGAAGCATGTTTGCATACCCGCACAACTAAGTCGAACTAGACGAGTAGTAATGAGTTCAACAGATATAACAGCCAAATTCAAGGTAATTTTGCTGATAATTCTAACACTGGTAATTAATGCACAGTCGCCCTATACTATCTCGTCTCTTTATTAAATTGTTCTTTTTTATCCATAATGAATTGTTACTGCACTATTCTTATTATTAAATTTTTGCGCGAATTCCAAATATTGTCTCTGGTCTTCTCTGCTGAACAAAACATCTAAACTTCAAAGCATACCATTCCAACATCCAGCAACTTTTATTGTTAAGTCTATGTCAACGATGGATCGCGTCAAAAAGGGGCGGTCTATCTGCGACTCATGCCCAATTAGAATTCTAATTTTGTCAAGCATGAGCCACAGATGGATCGCGCCTCGTTGGCGCGATTCATCAGTGGCTCACGCTTGATAAGACAGGTTTATGTATAACTTCTCGGACAGGATGATTGGCAAAAGAAATTTTTTTGATTTGTGAAATTATTTCCATACGTTATTTGCAAAGATAATTTAATCACTCAACAACTCTTGAGATATTCCGACCTTAATTCAAGACAATCTATTTTTTTCTGATTTTTTTGTGTATTAATTTTTGCTTTTAATTTATTATTAGTGTTTTTTTTCCGCCTATTTTTGTTCAGACAATCTGGTGCAGGTAATTACAGTTTCTCATGACAAATCCTAGAGATGAATAATTAAAAATCGACAATTTCATCAGGGTTTCGCACAGAATAATTTATTCCATCAAGCGAATGGAAAGATTTCGATGTAATATAATTTCGAAGAGTATAAAAATGTACAAATTATTTCATATTTTTTGTAAATTTGTAAATTTTCGTAAATCTCGCATATATCATAATTTTCCACAAAAACCACGAAAAACAAAAGAATTGCGAACAGGATCTTTGATTAATCAACAGTTCAGAACCTATATCACTAGGACACTATCACATATTAAATATACAAATCAACATAATCTCTGCACCACTTTGTCTTTTGCGATTTCATATAAATAAATAATTTTGCCTACCAAGGTGAAAAATCTTAAAAATATATAAATTTTGTGTTTTTTTTCTTTTTATACTTTTTATTATTTATGTTTTTTGTGAATTAACAAATTGATTTTGAACAATTTTTGCATGTTTGGTTATTTCTTGAAAATGCGACTTAATATTAAATTGAAACGAAGTAAGAAACAAATTTGTTATGTGTAGACAGTAGGATAGAAAGGAGTCAGTCAGTCTACAGGTCCCTAAAAACCAATACTGCTAGGAAATAGCAGTGTTAGTGATTTTGAAGCTTCATCTCCTTTCGAAGAAAATGAAAAATCCATGTCCACCACTCCACCCAGGGTGTAATAACTTGGGCAGGCTAAGTCGAAATGAAAAAAAACATATCTTTCCAACAAGTTTATTTTATCCTGACCGTCAAGGGATTCTTCGATTTTGGTCAAAACTTTTCTTTCTATGAAAAATCCACAATTGATCCAAATAATCAGAAGAGATTTTATTGGTTCGAAGATTAAAGATTCCGTTCGGGACCGAGAGAATCGATACTTAAACATATGTCAGCTCAAAATGCTAACCCAGTTCATGCAATTAAAAAAAGCCTTCAGCAGGGCACCTTGTAACATAGAACAGATACAGTCATTACAATAGCCATTGCTTAACGGTTGTTGGGTATAAGGCACCAGGTAGGTTCACGGACAGGCCATAGCAAATAATTCGCAATAACCGAAAAAGCTTTATTCTTTTTAACTTCTTTTACCTTCTCTATCAATCACTTCCATTTGCTTTTCCTTAATTATAACTAATAATGAGGCTATGCTCCAGCGATGTTAAAAAACAATTAAAAACATACGCTAAAGCGTGTTTATATTTTGCCGAAGATGAGTCACTGATGGATCACGTTGTCCAGGGTTAGATTCGAAATGATATAAATATATATTTGATTTGAAGGTAAATGCGTCTGAATGCAAGTTTCATCTCCACTAGAAGCATGTTTGCATACCCGCACAACTAAGTCGAACTAGACGAGTAGTAATGAGTTCAACAGATATAACAGCCAAATTCAAGGTAATTTTGCTGATAATTCTAACACTGGTAATTAATGCACAGTCGCCCACACATTGTCTGGCTCCCGGTGCCTGCTAGCGCCAACCCTGCATTGTGGGCAAGACAAAACCGATTTGTTTTGACAGATAGCTCCCACAACAATGCATTGGGGCGCGTGCTGGGGTAAATTGGGTCCAATCCAGCCCCTAAATTAGTCTGCTGTCAAATTTACCTTTAATTATCCTTAGATACTGCATTGTGAGTAGCTTCACTGTGGTTCTGTACCCTGAACAGAGATCAATTCAATTCAAGATTAGAATCGATAAGGTAGAATAATCTTCGATTCGGATAATTCGAATATTGGTTTCTGTGATTCGGTGTGATTCGACTATTTAAAGAAATATTTTTCACTAAATTTTTGGAATTTCAAATTTCTTTCCAAAACGTCGACCGCGGTGACGTAATGAAACCGTTAATAGATGCCAAATGTAACACCTCATAAATGGCGCGGGTTTGAACCCCAGCAAAGAAAGAAAGGTCAAAAATTTTAAAATAGTTTTCGGAATCTTGGGAGGGATTATCCCAATCGCGTAATTGAATGTTTTCTGCTTAGAGTGAAGTTGCAGGAACTATACCTTGTAACAGTTCTTTGCGATTAAGTGGGCGTTAGTTGGCTGGTTCCTATTGGGAACTGCCTCCGACCTAGCCCACTGCGAATTTCAATAATGCTAAACGACTTAGTACACCTCTCCTTCCGGTTTTACCGACACTGATCACAACATTATGTTCCCCAGTGAGTGACCGGTGATATAAGTTGATGCGAAGTTATGTTCAAGATGCTTGGAGTGCAGTTGCACTTAATTTTGTAATAGCCCTTCGATATTCAAACGGCTGTTAACTGATTCCTTCTAGACGCTGCTTTTGGTCCTGCTTTGAGCAAAGTTTGATGAAAAAAATATCCTCATCTTTCACAGATTCCATTCTGAACTCTAACTTCAATCTCACCTGGAATAATCGCGAGTCTCCATTTAGATTCCGTATTTTAATATCCATCCAAAGCCATTTTCTTCTTCGAACATGGCACGTGTTATATTTCTCACGAGCCATACATTACATTACCGAATGGCTGAGGTTCAACAGTATTTCTTTACCTTGATCGCTGGTCGCCATTTCTTGTCCAAAAATACAATAATGCCTACATTTAATTAACATCTTAAATCAACGTAACATGTGGCAAACGAATGAGCAAAACATACAGCAAACACAGAGTACCGAGTCGCAGAAAAAGCAGTATCTAACCGACATCCTCAACTAAGGGTTGCCAAAACAGGCTTGCTGTTGCAAATAGCAGAAAAGTGTACGAAAATATTGGGGACAAATAGTTTATGATAAAAGTTTTTCCTCTACAGACTTCTAATTCTGGAGACCGTGCAACTCTTAGCATACCCAAGTCTTTTGCGGGTCATTTTTAAAGTTGTAATAAAATATAAACAAGTCCGTGTCGTGGGTGTGAGGAATAGGAACGCTCCAGTCCCACGATGATCCGATATTTTTTTGAGATTCTGGACCTACAGACTCGTGTTATGAAAACTTAAGTGTTAGCGAATTGTTTAAGAGTATTGCTATGTACTCTTTAAAACTTGACTTACATTTAAGAAAAATCAAAATCCAGCCTGTGTCAACAAACATAAAATAAACTGGCAACTATATTTTTCGCTTTTGAATCGCAATTTGTTCTGATATGACATCATTTGTTTACATGTCACGCATCAGTGGGTGCGCTGTGATTCATTCAAAGTTAATAATTTTCGCTCGAGTTTTGTCCCAAAGATGGGCCCTATCTTGCTGGATTATCATTTGACATCGCGAATCTGTAATGTAGCTTGGGAGTACTCTATTGGATAGTGTGATTCGTTACGTTAGCATTTGTTTCAAGGAACTTTAATTACCTTTATCTCTTAGGCTTATTTTTTTAGTAAAATTCGCTCAGACCAAGGCTGCAGGAAACATATCATACTTGAAAAGTCTGCTGGGACCACTTAAAGTACAAAGAGCTACATAAAATGCAGGATTGTGAACTAGGAATCCCCATCCCTGACAGATGTCTATCGACGCGTGTTTCAAAACCATGCGGATCGACGCGACCAGGTAGTGATTCAGTTCCGTTTGGAATGTTTTTCACTTAGAGTGCGATTGCTGGTACTACATCTTTTAGTAGCTCTTTGCTATTAGGTGATCGTTAGTGCGTTTCCCTTTAGGCAATATTTCTGGCCTTACTCAGAGTAAATTCCAATATACTTAAAAAGCACTGAGCAATGGGAAGGCAAAGAATTTCGAAGTTTAGAGGTTCGTGGAGAACACTTCTCGGAACTACTTCGAATAGGTGAGAATCGGAAACCAGTCGGGTGGACTGGTTGAATATTTTGTTTGGAGGGACCTCGGGTATGTTCTCCACGTATAGTGCAGTTCCATTTACTTCATTTCGTACTAGCTCTTTGCAACTTCAGTGGTCGTCAGTTGGTTCCTTTCACCCACTGATTCCGGCCTTTGGAGCGAATTTCGATAAAATAAAAAACGAAAATAACTATAACTGAACAAGCCTATCGTATTCGCGGTAACGTAAGGTGAGATAGTTAAGATGAGAATACAGAGGGACAGGTTTTGAATCAATCCATATGGGATATTTTATTTTGTCAAGTACGAGTCACAGATGGCCCGCGCCTCGACGGCGCGATCCATCAGTGACTCGCACTTGATAAAACTCGGGGCGCTTTTTTAACATTGCGGTTCAGTTCCATTTTGGTGCTTCCGTTCAGAGTGCAGTTGCTGATACTACGTCATTTAGTAGCATTTTGCCATTAAGTGGCTGTCAGTTGGTTCCTTCCAGTCACTGCTTCTAGCCTCAGAGTGAATGCCAATATGCTGAGAGTGACTAAAAATAAAATAAAAAAAACATGTTTTGCACAAACCTTTCTCTTTGGGATTTGGATTTTGAAAATTTGTCACGCTTTTACACAGTTTTGGTTTCGGCTTAAAAAGAAGTTGAAGTTTGAAAAGATCATTTCGAAATTCCACTGCTGACTAATAAGTATATATCAATAATGCAGCAGGTGTCCTAGACTAGATGAATTGTGCAGTCTCTCACGCATCCCCGTCGGTTCCAATGTGAAATATTTATTTATTCTGTTTTATTCGTGATTGTGCTTATCACGTTGTTGGATCGTTTTTGCATGACGGAAATAAATATCTGAATCGAGATATATACAAATATATATAATATATATAAGTCAAATACAAGATCCAGACTTTCACTACGTCGACGGTGAGTTTGTTTTCGTTTTGTTAGTGATTATTGATGATTAGAAGTGAATAATTTAAGTAGCATTCAAAATTTAGTTTAGCTTGTGCATTTTTGTTAATTTTTTTGCTGATTCTGAAAATCTAGTTTGATAGATTAATTTTCACAGTTATGTGATCAACTTTCTAGCTCCGTGTGGGCTGCATAACTTCCCCAACGTATATCCGGCGAGGCGACCAAAAGGAAGGTAGGTAGTATAGCCCTAACGTATTTCCTGTATGTCGTAAGAGGCGACTAAAAGGAAACTAAGGAGTGGAAGAGGATTTTCTCATCGCCCAAGGCAGATACCATTCACTGCACCTTACCGTAGCGGTTCAGTCCCTCATGGGATATTTTCCGTTTGCAATGCAGTTTCTGGTAATGCACATTTTAATACTTCTTTGCTATTAGATGGCCATTAATCGGTTACTTTTTAGCACTGCTTCCAGCCTTGCTCGGAGTAAAATTCTATAAAAAATGGTTTTACTGTAAGCCAGGGCAGACCCACTACCCATTGCACTCTATAATATTGGTTCAGTTCTGTATGGAATGTTTATCGCACAGGATGCAGTTGTTTGGTTTTACATCTCATTTACCTATTGACAAACCAGTCAGTGATTAGTCGGTTCCTTCTCGCTGCTGCTTCCGACCTTGTCTCCCAGAGTGATTTCTATTTGTAAAAAATTCGTGCGTAATCCCAACTATCATAGATATCTGGTAGATGCATTTCCGGATATATAGGATAAACAATTTTGTCAGGGGATTTGCTGTTACGGGGTTGTGCCTGAGATTGAATGATACACTGTAACAAAAATGCAAAAAAATCACTTGTCTTTGACAGTAACTTTACTTGGCGGTATTGAAATAAAATTCAAAGTGGATATTTTTGGCCAAATATGGGGTGTTGATGGAACGCACCGAGAATGCACAGTCCACCAACAGCCCATAATTGGCTTAAATCCTATCAAAAATGTCATTTTTCAACTTTGGAAATATGCAATTACTGCAAATGACCAGCAAATTTACTGCACTTTTGTTACAGTGTGCATTTCAAACGCGGGTGTACAACCGGTTGCTGTACAAGCCTTCTTTATCAGACTGGTCGGTAGTTAAATGAACTTTTTTCACAGGATGCAATTAACTATGCTTACAATTTTATCTTTTTATGAGATTTATCTTGCGTCTTGTTATTCCATCTAGTGAGGAACCCATGAGGAACCGATAAGGTTGTCGAGCATCGTCCCGAAGATGTGGGTAACAAGTGCCTCGCCCCTGGGAAACCTCGCGTGTAATGATATTTAAATCCTTTTTCGTTCATCGATCTTGGTCATACTTTGCCGGGGTTTGAACCCCCGCCATGCATTAGACCAGTGATTTTCAATCGGTGTTCCGCGGAACACTAGTGTTCCGAGGAAGATCGTCAGCTGTTTAAAGAGCATTTCTTTTATGGAAATAATTATCCACTATCACCAGTTTGAATCTTCCAACGAGTTTTGCTTCATATAGTAGAATCACGTGGTATACCATTATGGTGAGTCTCTGTTGCGCAATAATAAGAATCTTATTAAGTAGGCTGTTGCTGCTGCAAGTTTACAGTACCCCTATTATTACTTCCACAACTCTATAATTAGATTGGAAAACAGTACAAATAATTTGTCTAAAACTTAAACTTCCAGTGATGGATATTGAAAAGGAACGTAATTTACAATTTTGTTAAATTTTGTTTGTTGTACCGCAAGATTTTTTCAATACAAAAAGTGTGCCGTGGCTCAAAAAAGGTTAAAAACACTGCATTAGACCACCCAGAATGAATGCTGCTTCCGCCCTTTCTCAGGGTGAACTTCCAAAAAAACAACTTCTTAAATGGCCCACGTAGACGTAACACTAACAATGATCGACAAATAATATCTTAGATAATATACTGATGAATTCCCGGATTTATAACGTAAACAAACTTGTCAAAGGCTTTGTTGTTAAGTGGTTGCGTGTAGTCTCGGGCAACTGTGCTGTTTGTTTGTAATTAATATTCAACGCAGTGCCAGGAAACCATTCAGGAAATATCTAACCAACAACGTTTTGTTAAGTATGAGCTACTGATGGATCGTGCCGCTAAGGCACGGTCCATCAGTGGCTCATGCTTAAAAAGAAATAAAGCTTCCGACCGGGTAGAAGCAAAATCGTGATTTCAATGAGAAATAATTTCAATGTATTCTGCGTTTCCTTGAAAGCTGCCGTTCTCTACAGTCCAACCAGTGTTGTAAATTCTAGATAAAAATACCTAGTTTGCCTAGTATACCTAGTCTACCCCGTTTTTTTCTAGCCATATCCACTAGTTTCATGGATATCTCAGTTACCTAGTTCAACTTTTACCGAGTATTCTCTTTAAAGTTTTAAGTTTTACATAGTTAATTTACCAGGTAAAATATGCATATTTACCTATTTTTCAACTGGGTTACTTGAAAAAATTAACTAGGTACACGGTTCCAAAGTAGATACTGGTATATAAAATTTAAGTAAATCATATATATTTGTTGTAAAAATGCTTTTGAAATAGACAATTCGGTGATTTCAAATCTATTAAAATTGTATTAAATACGGCAAACGTTAATTACCTAGTTTATCTGGTTTTAAATTTTTGGACTACCTAGTTATGGAGGTGAAGCAAGGATAGCTAGTTCGTTTTACTTTTTCTGGTTTAAGTAATATCTGGGTTGCCGCCATCACTAATTAAAACTATAAGAATTTTGATTTCAAACCTCGTTGGCATTCCACATTCTAAAATAAAAAAGATATTCTATTTTTGTCAAACCTGTATTATCGGACTATAATTTCTACCGTGCCGTAACCGACTGGCAATTAAGCGCTATACTGTGACAAAAGTACAGTAAATTTACTGGTCATTTGCAATAATTGCATATTGCCAAAGTTAAAACAAACGCCACGTTGATGAGGTTTATGCCAATTATGGGCTGTTGATGGACCGCACCTTCGCGGTGCGTTCCCTCAACACCCCATATTTAGCCAGAAAAGTCGATTTTGAATTTTTTTTGAAACCGCCAAGTAAAATTACTCTCAAAAACCAGTTGCAGTGCATCGCTGTTGTTTATTTACATATCAATTATATTTATCTGTAAAAACAAATGCATGATAATTGCTTGAATAACAACGTTCACGACTACAAGATAAAACCCTCGTTCAAAGAATATCAGTTACTCAATCACCCGAAGGAAATGGGTCCTATCAGAAGAAAATTTAGCAAATGGGCAATATTTTGTGATAAATCTCTTACTGGAAAGATCAAATATCTCTGCTTGAGTGACTCAATGTAGTAATCAAACTGTATAAAAATCATCAATATCGCTATGTAGTGATCTTGGGAGTAGGGGAAAAAGGCATTTGGGACGAGTGTTGTTTGTATTTAGTCATGAACGCCTCGGCTGCGCGATACATTAGCATGACATATTGTGCGAATCTAACGGTCGGTCTCATGAATGAAATCATGCAAAACTTGGTGAATTTGTCCTGTTTTACCTTCAAAATGCAAAAAAAAAATGAGTTTTAATTTTGTGAAATATTTTCAAAGATGATGTTGAACAAAATTTAAACAAAACATACTTTAATTTTTGCATGCCGCTTGCGATAAAGATTTTTACATCCCCAGCTATGACACATTTTAATCGGCTTTCGCGCTTTGTGGATTATCGAGAGGAAAAGACTTAGCTGAACTTATATGAAACAGTAGGGTTGTGGTTTTTAAAAAATTCGAAGATTCGAATAAATATTTGAATGATTGAAATACTCATTCAGCGACGTCTTTATTCCGGGTTTGTTGAAATAAAGCATTTATTTTTGAAAAAATGTTGATATCTTAAATAAATTATCGTGATTTTGGATGAATCATCAGTTACGGGATTATACCCAGAATCCTAGAATACCTAGAACCAGATCTACGTCAGCAACATTACGTAATACTCTGAAACACTTGACCCGAGTTTACATAAACCGCTTTTGTGATAGAACAAAGAAAAAGATTACTACTTTATGACACAACAATAAATTGTCGTCTGCTGCTACAAATAACTTCACAGAAACGTTTGGAAGTTGTAATTAGTGCTCGATTGCTTCAAGTGGATTTAAATGGACAATTTGTAAATTTTAAGAACCGATGTTTAGTAGAAAGGATTCCAGACGACTGCTGTAGAAATTCCAATGATCTTGTAAGATTTGGAATTATTTTATACAAATATAAACCCCGAATATCATTTAAAGTTCGAAGATCTCAGATAGTCTACTGGGTTTTCCTATCCTGCAGCAAAATCATGATATATGTAAAAGTTCACAACATCAAATTTGGCGTTCATCAATATTTTTCAACGATGTACATCGTTTGTGAATAATTAAAAAAGAAAACCATTCCGGATTAGAACTAGAATACTTGACTATGTGGATATCTCTTGATCGAAGTGCAGCGAATGATAAATGCAGGATTTTGCATTTTATTGTAAATTGAGAAAATCACTTTGCAAACAGAAACTTCGATTGCCAGGATCATTAGATTTTCATGAAATTATTTTGGGAAAAAGATCGTCTGCGCTTCCCAGTCGATAAGATTTGTGCAAACATATTTTGCCCGGTTAGTATGTCCTCGGCGACGCGATCCATCAGTGACTCATGCTTGACAAAATTAAATTCCCGATAAATTGATCTGCGAAATCGGGCAACTTATTTACTTATATTTTTTGTTAATTGCAAATTTGGACTATCCATATAAGGATATTCCAACTCGTAAATGTAATGGTCGTTGATATCAGCTGCTGGGCACCGCAGTGAAGGAATTCGGGAAATGTTTGAGAGTCATTGTCCTCTGCCTTCCCACAAATATTTTGAATATTGCACTCGGATCTCGTCACTTAATCGCTGCAATATATCTGAAGTTTCGCAACAAACCTGTCATACAGAGTCATTGAGAGAAGTTCAGTACCCTCTGGAGAATCTTTTTTTTCTTTTTCTGTTCTGTTCTCCGCCGGGGATCGAACCCGAGTTCGTCATCGTTCATTTTGTTTAGCAGGCATTCTCACTATCTTTTCGCTACCGAGGCCTACCTGATTTGATTTTTCCACAGATCAGACATCAAATTCTGCAATCGTTCAACCAGTTTGCTGGCATTCTGCCAGTTTTATACCAAGTAGCTTAGTTTAATACGTTGTTGATCCGCAAATATGTTTTATGTTGTACTCAACGCTACAAGTTTACCGAATATTTGTGGCAATCGTTTGAAGCTAAGCCAATTATCAATCAAGTAATTTATCTTTTGAAAGATATGTTGTACAAGAGGTCCTTTGACTTACGTTAAGTGTGCAACATGATGAATTCAGCGGGTGACGAATATTTTGTCGCGTGCTTAACATAGACCACCAAGAATGAAAACTATTGGTCGTTGTTATGGCTACATTTTCACAGAAATGAAACGATTTGACTCTAAAGCCGTGTTATCGAAAACTAATAAACACGTCGCATCACTCTTTAAGATGGCAATATATCATAGTGTACGTTAACGTTACGTAACGCAGCCAACGGTTTGCATTCATGGGACTTATATTCTCGAAGCTGTAACTAAAAAACCTATTGCGTCTGGTACTGGTGCATCTGGTGTCAGCAACGAATGTAGTTCATGGCAAATTTTATAGCGTAGATGACTCCTTCGGTTTGCCACTTTCCACTACTTTCATTATGGAATAGAATATCGAACTATATTATTTCGAATTACGTTTTTTAGAATCTTCTTCGATGGTAAAAAATTAACGAAATGTCTATATGTCCATTTTATACGAGAACGGTGTAGAAACATTCCTGATCCTTTTTTTTATAGCCACTTCTTAGAATGGATCACCCTGTCCAAGGCCCTGTAACAGCGGCCACTTCAAGATGGACAGGGTTATGATTGCTGGAAAGATATGATCTTTTCCTGTTCGGCTTAGCCTACCCAAGTTATTACACCCTGGTGGGCATGGATTGACTGGTGGGCATGGATGAGCGAGCCGGACTTGGCGGGACTCCCCGAGACCGATGCCAACATGTTTAACCACTAGGCCATCGCGGCCACAAATCAGCACCAAAAGCGATGAAAAAGTAGTTACAAAAATATATGCACTGGTAAAGGTGAAACAATGCATGCTGATTATATCGTAGACGTTTCGAAAGTCTATAACACCCTATCGTATGAAACGCCTGTATAACATACATCGTTTTACCTTCCCCAGTTGTTTATCATTCATCGTTGTAAATACTACGGAAATATATGATGTCACTACTCGCTGTATGAGCGATAGGATGCTTGTTTAAAACTTTTTCGAATCACAACGAATAATAGGAATAAATATTCGAATCCTGCGAATCGATTTGAATTTTGAAGTCTCAACTACAATTGCGCGCGTTTTAATACTAATATTACCATTATTCTAGTCTAATAGTTTGCAAACACACCCTTTTCACACAATCACAAATCCCGTTTTGTCAAACTTGTGCTCCGACAGCGCGATCTATCAGTGGAACATATTTGATTTGACTTAACATGTTCATCCGTCGCATTTCTACTGGGAAGAAACGCCACCTGTTTTGATACCATCTGCTGATTTAGTCCGACCTCAGAACAGGAGAAAGTATATCTTTGCTACGAAAATATAGCACGGTAGATGGACGACAATAAACAAATTATCTTCTTGTTGGAACAGACAAACCAAATGTTGTTTGTTTTTCTGATCTTGTAAGAAAACATTTTGTTAAGCATGAGTCACTGATGGATCGCGCCGTCAAGGCGCGAGCCTTCTGAGGCTCATGTTTCGACGAAACAGATTTCCATATTGGAAAACCCCCGCCCACATAGTCAACTCGTGGTTAAATACCAGCTTATCACGCTTTGGGGGCCAATGATAGCTTGAGCCCGTGTTTTCGTATTCACTCAGAAATCAGCCATGTCAAGACTAGGGCTGGGCAATTCGATTCGGTGATTCGAATCGATTCGAAGCACAATTTATTCGAATCAATGATGAATCGTTGATAGGAACAAAAATTTGTAAAATTATAATTTTCATTGTTAACGACATAATACTATCGATTTTGGTCAAATTTGACCAAAATCGATAGCATTTTGCCGTTAAAATATGGGAAATGTTGCTCCTCGACAATGTAGTGTGGATTTAAAAAAACAGTGCAAACTACCAATTTCTTGATAGCCAAGATGGAGAAGTTTTTATACTAGAAATGATATATTTGGTATTAACATGGAATTAGTGATTCAATCCATTCGAAATCAGATTAGATTCAATTTTTTTTCATAACCACTTCTTTTGAGTGGGTCACCCTGTACAAGGCCCTGTAACAGCGGCCACTTATAGGCGGACAGGGTTACAATTACTGGAAAGATATGATCTTTTCCTGTTCGGCTTAGCCTACCCAAGTTATTACACCCTGGGTTGAGTGGGGGGCATGGATAAGCGAGCCGGACTCGCCGGGGCTCGAACCCGAGATCTTCAACTTGCGATGCCAACATGTTTAACCACTAGGCCATCCAAATGATCCTGTTTTGCCCAGCCCTAGTTACGACTTGACCTAAGCAGAGTAGATTAACTTTAGAATGTGGTCGATTTTGGTGAAAATCACAACCTTGTAATGTACAAAGAAATGCAAAAATTTCTCAAAAATTTCATTTTATTTTATTTTCGTCCTGTAAGTACGCCTATGTGACACTTGAAGTTGAAAAATCCCATGTTGATAAGATTTATGCCAATTATGGGGTGTTGATGCACCGCATCTTCCCTGTGCGTTCCATCACCCCATATTTGGCGTAAAAAGTTAATTTTAGGTTTTTTCATACCACCAAATAAAATTTCTGTCAAAGACCAGTGATTTTGTCGCAGTTTTTGTTACAGTGTGAATGGCTGCCAAAGTCGGTTGATTCATCAGTCGATTCACAACAACCCTGTAGGTACATGCTTTAGAATTCTCCTGACGTATTTCCTGCATGTCCTAAGAGGTGACCGAAAGGTAGCAAAGAAGTGTTGGATGGTTTTACCATCGCCCAGGATAGATACCACTCCCTGCACTTTACCATAACGGTTCAGTTCTATTTCGGACATTTTCCGCTTTGAGTGCTTTTGCTGGTACTACATTTTTAGCAACTCTTTACTATTAAGTGGCTGTTACTTGGTTCCTTTTAGGCACTGATTCCGGCCTTGCACAGAGTGAATTTCAATAACAAAAATAAAAAACAAAAAGTTGTTTAAAAAGAACTAAAAATTTCTTGGATTTTCCGTGACAGACTATTGTTTCCCACGTCTGCAAACAACCTCTGACCGCCTGTTCGTCTATAACTGCCCTTGTTTTGGTCTCTATCGTTGAACTTTCACCTTGTAAGCTGCGTGAACTTAGACCTCTACCTTTTTAGAAATTTTTGCTTTGTCAAGCATGGGCGACAAACGCACCTCGCCTTGTCGGCGCGATCCATCTGTGGCTTATGGTTTAGTAAAATATGATTAGCATCAATTCGGGGAGTCTGGTATAGGGGTGGGCAAAACCGGATCATTCGGAATTTGAATCTGATTCGAATAATTTTTCCGAATCATATCGAATCACTAATTCCATGTAAATAACTAATATCCCGTTATTGCTATTACAACTTGTCTCCAATGTGAAAAATCAAGAATTTTATAGTTTATAGTGTATTTTCAATTCATACTCCATGTCTAAGAGCACCAATTTTTGAATTTTAACGATAAAATACAATCAATTTTGGCCAAATTCGACCAAAATCAGTTCCATTTTTCGTTAAAATTAAAATTTTAGTTTATTTAGCAAGTTTTTGTTCCTATGAACGATCGACGATTGATTCGAATCGATGCGAATCCCCGAACTAACAAACTACTGATAACTGCATCGTTAATGCGCATTCGCGCTATGATTCATTCTCAAACACGCAAAGATCTTGGACTGGCATCAATACCCCGTACCCCGTTGGAAGTGTAAATAGAGGTAATTTTTTGGCGACTGGCCAAACGACCCAATTAAAAATCCTTTTCAAGTGAGTTTCGTCCGAGTAACGATAATCTACAGGTTAGCATTTTTTGAAATTTGTCCCGAATAGATGTTTGATTCGGAGAGTTCGAATACTCATTTCTGTGATTCGGTTTATTCGGCAAACGTTCAGACTCGGGACTCGATTTAAAATGATATTTTTTTATTGAAATTCACTATGAGCAAGACTAGAAGCCGTGCCTAAAAGGAACCAACTATCGGCCACCTAATAGCAAAGATCTACTAAAAGATGTAGTACCAGCTACTGCAATCGGAGCGGAAAACATGACTAACGGAACTGAACCTCCATGGTGAAGTGCAGTGAGTGGTATCTGCCCTGGCGATGGTAAAACCATCTACCACTTTTTTCTCTTTAGTCACATCTTACGACTTGCAGGAAATAACAAATATCCCATTTTTACTATTATAAGTTGTCTCATTGTGAAAAAATGATAGTTTATAGTATATTTTCAATTCGCACTAGGCGCTATAATTTTCATATTTCAACGACCAAAATCGATTGCATTTTGTCGTTAAAAATGATAATTTTAGATTATTTACCGAGGTTTTGTTCCTATGAACGATTCACTATTGATTCGAATAAATTGTGCTTCGAATCGATTCGAATCACCGAATCGAATTGCCCAGTCCTACCTACAGGATGTTATGACTTGCATACGATTATAGAATACATCTGGAAATGTCGAACCTACCCTCGAGACAAATATGTTTAATTCTTCGCTCTCGGTGATGATATGGTCCAACAGTAACAATCCGTAGCGAAACGAAATTTGGTTATTTTTTCAATTTGGTCTGACAGTAGGTGATTTATGTGTTTTAAATCTGCATTAACAAGAAGCATTTTTCACTAATTCAGCAAAATCTCCATTTTTATCTAGTACTATTGAGATTTCTAAACTAAAACAAACTGAATTACAGCGTTCGAATTTATAAAGGGGGCAGGGAAATTAGTACCGGGTTCAAAATCAACAAATGATTACGAGGTTGCACTCTATGTGTATCTGCGGCGACTAAATTGAATTATATATAATCGCTTTCGTTTGAAGTTAGATTTTGCGGAATCAATTGTTTGGAAACCGAAATGTCAAAATAAATAGTGGGATTTTCTGACCTGATGCGTTAATGTTCAGGGATATTAACGTTCTTTTTAAAATATTTCTATTATTAGTGGAGTTATTGTAGTTAGGTCTGGGCGATTCGATTCGGTGATTCGAATCGATCACGAAACATAGGAACAAAAACTTGTTAAGTGAACTAGGATTTTCATTTTTAACAAAGAAATGCAATCGATTTTGGTTAAATTTGACCAAAATCGATTATATTTCGTTGTTAAAATATGGAAATCGATGCTCCTAATGTGAATTGAGACAAGTCATAATATTAAAAATGGGATATTGGTTATATACATAGAATTAGTGATTTAATTCGAAAAAAAAATATTCGAATCAGAACCATGTGATTCGGTTTTCAGCCCTAATTGTAGTGCAGAAACAATTGCAGCTACGCTACTACTCAGACACCCGAAAATGCGTTATACTGGATAAATTTAGCAAATATGTTCATGGATATCTGGGGTTTAGAAGATTTAAATGCCTATTCTTAATTGTCAGTTGCAAACTGTATAAAAAGGTTCAAAATCATCAATACTGCAATGAAATAACAGCGTTGATGGTTTTTAAGTTTTTTCATCCACCCGAAGAAAATGCAGTGAATAATTCGGACATCCAAAGAAAGTTAAGATTTTGCCAGACTGTTGTAGTGTTCAACAATTCGAACGGAAACTTTTTTTCAACAAAGTGGATACAGCGTATGGCTTTTTTGACTACGGATTTCACTTTTAGAATCTGAATCGATTCGAAACTTGCCAGCCATATCGATTCTAATCGTTAAAAAGTGCTGGATGATTTTACCATCGCCCGTAGCAAATGCCACTCACTGCACTTTATCACAAGTGTTCTGTTCCATTTGGGATGTTTTTCGCGAGTGCAGTTGCTGGTACAACATCTTATAGTAGATCTTCTTTGCTAATATTAAGGGGCTACTGGAGATTTGCACAGAAATGCCTAAAAGTGCCTGCTGTTGAAGGCTTTTAGGGTATCAGTTAGAAAACAAACTTGTCCATTAGAATAAAAAAGGACCCAAAATATCATCGCCAATACTGAAGACGAAATGAAATGGAACATAGTGTTAATACTCAGACACCCGAAGAAAATGTGTTCTAGGGACACATAGGCCAATATTTGATTATATATTTATAGTTGCGAATGCGACCGGTTGAATAAAATCATCAGTACTGTTTTAAAATGTGTGATTTTGCTTTGTTTTTTGTTTCAGACCTATTACGAAGTACAACCCAACCTTGGCATAAAGAATCTGTTCTTACTTAATAAGAAAAAAAGATTCTTAAGAAAAAGGTTGAGAACCACTAATCTAAACAAATTGGGAAGCAGTGCTTAGAAAGGACAAACGCGCGATCAAATTTACGGCAAAGTTAAAGCTAAAAGATGTAGTACCAGCGACAGCACTCTGAGTAAGATACCCCAAACAGAACTGAACCTTCATAATCCACGGACATCTGCCCTGCAGGTCCATGGATGATGGCAATATTACCTTTTTTATTGTTTCATTTTCATCGGTTCCAACCCAATAAATAGCCCCCCATCAGGAGAAAATCCCTGTTGTGCAGGATGAAATAAACCCGTCATGTAGGCGGCGCTGCACTCAGTGTGGTTGTAATCAAAATAAGTCGCCTTATTTGGGAAATATTTTGTAACCCACTATTCATAAACTCAGAAGTCATATTTTTAGAGTAACTGATCCTACGTTGTTGCGAATAGTTTTGCGGGCGACGTTACCACTTTCTCTTTAAATACCGAACTCAGTCGACCTGTTTTCACACAATGTTGTCCCGGAATATCATAATTTTTGTCACATACCAATAAGACACTCCTACCAAAACACTTCGATTCGATTCTGCCCGAATGTTGTTTATTACACATTTGCCAATAATGGACCACGCCTCTGGGCGTGGTGCATTATTGGCCCACGTGTAATTGCATATAAATTGGACAATATCGCCAGGATTAACGACCGAGGGGTTACGTAGCACAGGCGCCATTCTAACACTCTGTGGGTCACATTGCTAAAGTTTTATTGAAAAAACTCTGTTGTTTACGTGAACCGTAAAATACCGGTAGCCATTTTTTGTTCAATAATGTTGTTTTTGCTGTCAAAATTGTCACAATTACAAGTGCTTTTTGTGGGAAAACATGGCGGGTACTTGAAAGAAAATAGAAACTTGCAGTATGGGAATTGAGCACGGTGGTTTCAGAAAGAAGTGCTCCGTTTTTAGGTTAAGTTAATCAGTATTTCTGCGTTCTTGAGCCGTTTAAGATGACTTCCGTTTACGGATACAAAATGTCATGCCCATTGGATGACGTAATTTCATTATCTCCGTCATGTACTAAAAAGAATGACGGGGGTAAGAAAGAAGGGAGGGGAAGACTTGCCCCTTCTTGATCAAGATGAGGTGAACTCGCTTTGAAAAAACTTTTTGGAAAATTGAAAAAAACTTGTTTCAATGGAATTAACTTTAATCAAGCTTGTAAGTATTGCCCGAAATCTAGCAAAGAGGTTCAAAATGCAATACCTGCAACTGCACTCTCGATGGAAAACGTTTCCCATTGAGCGAAAACAAAATTACGGTAGTATTGAAGCAAGTGGTATCTGCTCTGGGTTGACTTTCTTCCAACCCTTTTTGGTGAGAATTTAAATAAAAAAAGTTGAAAAGTCATGTGCCGAAACTTGCGCCAAAAATGTTGGACTTGTTAATTCATACGCAGCGCTCTTGTCGCAACATCTAGGGAAGGCACGGCCGAAACAGAAGGATATCTATTCCGAGAGTCTCAATATTTGGTTCGGATTGGGACAGAGAAGTCATTGTGTACACGTCACCTAATGCGCACAAGTCACGTATTTTTACGAAAGCTTGGTCAAAATAGAAGTACTTTAATAGAAGTACTGGAAGAAGCTCAAATATCGCTGAAATAAAATGAGCTATATGACCATATGTGAAACTTTATAAGGATATTTATTTACGCGGGTCTACGCACTGAATTATTATTAGCACAATATAACCCCCTGTTCACAATCAAACTCAGTATATTTGCGGTTTTGCGAGGTTAACCACGAACTCGCTCAAATCTCGTTATCGGATTAATGGTGTTTGCGTATACTTGACCCCGCGATGTTACTTATAGATGAAGTTCAAGGGTCAACCGAACCAGTTAAAGGTCACACGAAAGTTTCTTATTTGTATTTCAAACTTTCGTATTTGTTTTTGAATTTACGGAAACTGTTTGACAAATATGACCAAATAAAACGTGATAATCTGGATCAATGGATCTGGATCAGTTTCCACTAATTATACAGACGAATACTTTGCCCGGCACATTCCGAAACTATTTCCCAGACGTTAAAACTATGGAACCTTCTGTTGGAGGTTCTGCTTTCCAAATACAACACACACACACACACACAGGTTTAGGTATTTCGAATTAAATATTAAAATAAAATCAAACTCAGATCAAATAGCCCATGACAAAATATTACAATAATGAAAATATGGACTCACTCATGTATGTTATTTAAACCTTGATTTGTCGCGCGGTAGTTTATTTTCTCAGTCGGTTCGTTCAGGTTCTCAGGACTCCATCGGGAACTGCTGAGTCGGTCTAAATAATATACTCCATGTTGGGGACATTACGCAGATTTCTCTCTTTAATTCAGTCAAACATAAATATAGCGAGCCGTTGTCTGAATTCGTATTATTTTACCGACTTCGTCGATCTTTCAATTCACTACTCCGATACTAAAAATATAATAGGAATTACCCCAACTATAGAGAAAGACTATTATGCAAAATGTCGCGTGTAAAAGTATCAATTTTTAGCCAAAAACAACATATTTTTACATTGTTTTGACCCAAAAACGTGTGCTGTGTCAGGACATGTGGTTGTCATCAATCATCATCATTTTTCCATTGTGCATATTTTTATGATTGTTATGTCACATTGTCAAAAATTACGTGACAATCGAACAATTTGATTGATGCACTTCGGTGAAAATCTAAGTCAATTGTGAGCAAATAATTTTACCCCAGTTCTCATTCATGCGTAACAAAAGCCTCATCACGCTGTACCGGCAATGAATAGTTTTAAAACTTCATTAAAACTCAAGAATAGTTTTGAATATTTTTTCTCATAAAATACCGCTTTGCTATCATGTTTTGTCACGCACGAGCCAGAGATGGACCGCGCCTTCGCGGCGCGATCCATCAGTGGCTCATACTTACTGAATTAAAAGTTGAACTTGAGCTAATTCGACACAAAAAGTAGGATTAAGGTGCAAAATTGTTAAGAAATTCCCGCCTTGAACAAATATTATGACAAACATCAATAGAAACAAACATAGTTGATGCAATAAACAATTTAACGTGGGAATATATGTGATTTATTTTGTTTAGGCAGGTTTAATCCTCTCATAATAAAACAATAGTTTTCAAGTGAGAGAATTTCAAGAATTTCAGTACTCCTTTACACTCGACGAAAGTCAGGTTGGAAGCAGAGACTGAAAATAACTAATTAACGGGAAGTTCAAAACAGCAAAAACATGATGCAAAATGTAATGCAACTGCACTCTAAACAGAAAAGATTCCAAAAGAAATCACCTTCGCGGTGCGTTCGATCAACACCCCATATTTGACCGAGAAAGTCAATTTTGATTATTTTTAATACGGCCAAGTTAAATTACTGTCAAAGACCAGTACTTACGTTGCATTTTCACAGTGTATATAAAAACGTATACTCTTTTGAATTTTTTTATTTCGAATGACAGTGAAAATGGATTCGAATGAATTATGATTCGCGTTGCAGAATTGAATCAAATTTTTCGAACTGCTTCAGTAGTTGTGTTGGTGTCGTTAGATTAGACTTCCAAATTCGCTGAGATTGAACTCCAAATAAAAAAATCGCAGGTCGACTTACGTTGCAAAAAACGTGTTCACGTTTACGCTTATTACTCTGACCCTTTTTTCATTTCCGTTGAACCAGAGCTTCTACCAGGTGTGGATTCCTATTCATGTCATTTATCAGATAGATAGAGTGTGAAATATCTGAAGGCGATGGCGTAACCATGATAAATATATTTCATTCCCATAATAGACCATCTTCCAAACCACACTCATAAATTTTATTTGCTGACAAATAATGTCTAGTCATGATTTTTCTGCCCTCACATTTTATTCGTCTTGAAAATATAACGAACAACGCCCTTTGCGGAAGCTGCGCCTCGCACGCAGGACTATTAGGCCCCGTAGCTGGATGCGCGTTCCTAACATTTTGAAAAAAGTGAGTTTACCTGGCGGATTCGCTAGGCAAAACAGAAAAATTTGAATAAATATCTAGTAAGTAGTATGTTTTTGGCCATCCCTACACACAGCGGAGGAAAACAACAAAAGAGGAACTACCAAAACCAGGAAACTACCAAACCATAGGGGGAAGTCATAATCTGCTCTGCTGAAAAAAACTAAACAAAAACGAAAAATAGGTGCCGATGACGAAAAAATTGATTTCAAAATAAAATCTTAGTGTCTTGAGCTGGTCAAATAAAAGGGATAACTAAAAAGGTTTATGGCGCGCGAAAAGATTTGTAATTTTTAAGTTTCGAGCGCTACCGCCCCCACCCCCTTTTCCCAAATACGCTGGTGGATTCATACTTAGCATTATATGTCGTACAAGGAATTCTGCCGTGTAATGTACATTCATTGGAGCATAATATAAACAGAAAATATAGATACGAGGACGTGGTTTTCGCGTTGGAAAGTGGATTTCTTAGTTTTCCCTCTCAATGTTGCCTAATAATGTCATTGCAAATAGATGGCCATTATGCCGCTTTTCTGTGACACTAGCAAAACTTCATTAACAAAAAGGTGAAGATCTCGTATTCGAGTCCCGGCTAGTTAATCCAGGGTGTAATAACTTGGGTAGGCTTAGCCGAACGCAAAGCTCATATCTTCCGATCAATTCTAACTCTGCCCGCCTTTAAGTGGCTGCTAGTACAGGGTCTTGGTCAGGGTGATCCATCCCAAGAAGTGGACTGTAAAAAATAAATTTTAGTTTTGGAATACATGGATATTCGTATAAAAACATTCTGCCAGGTAAAATTTAGCATAAATCATGATTCCGCTGCACAAACTGCCGAATACACCAAAAAGACACCAAATTACCAACTGCCCTACCATAAATTCCGTTTGCCGTAAAAGACGACGAAAAAGATAACAAAGATGTGGGAAACTATTGATTTAGAAGCTAACAATCACTGCACTTTATTATCGCGGGTCAGTTCTGTTTAGGATGCTTTCTAGTTAAAACGCTGTTGCTAGGGGTTATCTAGTAGGTCTTGCATGCCACTTAAGTATACGGCAGTCCAGAGTATTCGATACAAAATATTCGAATCGAAAATTATTCGATTCGATTTCTGCAACAATTCAGAATCAACAAAATGATAATTTTGATTTTTCCAAAATTTAAGTGTGAAATTTTTAAGTAGATTATGAGCTGATAAAAATATGTATTTATTTGTTTATTATATGACTTCCGATTCGAATATTCAGTTCGATTCGGAAAAATTATTCGATTCTATTCTGAAGCCAAAAGATAATCAATTTTGGGCAATCCCTGCATGTAAGTGACCGTTAATTGGTTCTTTTATGCTCTTCTTCCGGCCTTGCTTAGAAAAAATTTCAACTAAAAAAAAATTGTGAATGCCTGAACGATTTGAATTAATGTTTTCATAATAGATATATATTAGCGACACGGTAATGGCGATGTATGCTGCCTACACATACAAAGATTCACAAATGCGACCGCAATGTTTTAACATGCGGATGTAACCCAAATTTTCGCTTGTGCAATATCTCCATGAGTAACAACTGTAGGGACGTCATCTATATGCGGTTCACGCTTGAAAAGGAAGAAATCTCTGGTCTCTGGAATCCCTTATTCGAATTGATTGGCCCTGTAGTAGCGGGTCTCAGAATTGCCCTCTTCGTGCTGTACGAGTTGGGATGGGCAAAATCGAATCACATTTTAACTTGAGTCGAATCAATTTTAACAAGAAAATATAAACGATTTTGGTCGAATTTGAACAAAATCGATTACATTATCTCGTTAAAAATGAAATTCTCGATTCTTTATTGATGCGAATGAATTGTGCTTCGAATCAAATTGCCCAGTCCTATGTACTTGACGACTAAAAACAGACAAAGAAGTCGTAAACTTTTACTATCGCCCGGAGCAAACACCAGCCATTGCACTCTAATATTGTTGTTCAGTTCTGTTCACGACGTCAGTCGTGTGGAGCGTAGCTGCTGTAACTACATCTTATATTAATTTTTTTTTCAAATGACCGATAGTCTGTTCCTTCTGGGAGCTGCTTTCAGCCTTGCTTAGTGCAAACTTCAATAATAAAAAACCTGCCTGAGAATGTAGTTTTCGCGTTAATCGTATGTATTTGTCGATGCCAAAGTCTGTAATTCAAGTACAAAACTAATTATCATTCATTCTAAATCCCCAGCTCCAGTTATAATTTTTTGTCTCGTTATTCAATGACCACTGCGGTAACGTATCTCAGCTTGTTCGATTCCTGGTGATCATTGTAGAAAAAGTTCAGTGTATTAATCGTCAAATCTGCAGTAATTGTAGATTTGAAAAATAAATACAACCATCTTGTTGATGAAATTTGTGCTTAGTATGGGCTGTTGATGGACGCACCTCGGCGGTGCGTTCCATCAACAGCCAATATTTGGCATAAAAGTCGATATTGTAATTCGATTTCCATATCACCAAGTGGAGTTACTGTCAAAAAACAACGATTTTACTGCATTTTTGTTACAGTTATATGCGCAACAAAATCAAGCTAATACATCTTCATTCTAGCTTGACGCATTGTATAAATAATACGATAATTCAATGTATTCATTGCCATTTAATTATGCGATTTGGAACGCGAATTAGGTGCCGATCATTCGTGTTTATGATTCTCCACACTTGAGACAAGGTCAGACAAAACGTTACAGAAATAAATTTGTGTATGATTTGTGTATAAAGACTCTGAACCTTTTGTCCAGTTGGTTTTTATTCTTTCTATATTATCCTTGCACACAGCACACACACATTTATATCTGTGCACAACTCTGCACGCGAGGGGTTTTGAAGCAGACCCGCTCCTGCAACACGACACGCAGGAAATACGCTAATTATATTCTTAAACCCGTTCCTACAGGGCTAAAAGATGACCAGGCATCCGTCCTAACCACAATTTTTGTTAAAATTCGTTCAAAGCAAAAAATACGGGACCTATCATACATGAAAGTCTCCTGAAACCACTGATGTGCAGAGAGCTACATAAATGCAGGAATGAAGGAAGATTACAGAATCTTCATCCCTAAAAGATATCTATTGACACGAGTTCTAAAATCATATAGGTCAACATAATCAGGAAAGCAATATGAAGATAATGAATTCAAAAGTTTAGAAGTTCGATCTTTCTTGTCAGAGAAAGAATATGGCATTGTGACAAATTGAGTTCCGGATGGAAAAAATAGTTTTTATATTGGATATGATTTCATTTTTAACCTGCGGGAGAGGGAAGTCGAGAATACGGTCCACGACATCGATTACATTTTATCGTTAAAAATGGAAATTTCATGTCATCCAGCAGGTTTTTTCTTCCTATGAACGATTCGCGATTGATTCGAATAATTTGAGCTTCAAATCGATTCGAATCATCGAATCGAATTGCCCAGCCCTAATGCTGAGATAAAAGAGACGGAAGAATATTGTGGCACAGTCAATTCGTGGTCCATGATTATTGGGGGGAACCCAAAATTACGGGGATGACCAACACGCTTCGCCAAACGTATAAAAAAGCGGACGTGGACGAAACGTACAACTGTATTTTGTAACTTTTATTTAAAACATTATTCACCGTTTAGTTATGTTTTGCTGGTGTTCAAATATGCGTGACATTAACTTTTACCCCATATTTATATAAGCAATATCAAATGAAGCGCTAAATGGGACCAAACCAAGAGGACACCATTGTGTGACGAACAATCGGTAAAAGTGGGCGCATCTGGTCATGGTTCTCTGCCTAGTTAGAAAATTTGTTTTTTTGTCAAGCCTGAGCCACAGATAGACCGCATCTTGTCGATGCGGTCTATCTGTGGGTCATGCTTGGCAAAATATGATTAAGTAGAAAATATTAGACTTACCACATTAGTGAAAGTAAATCGAGCGTTTTATAACACTAAGGAGAGTACTGAGTTTGTATGAATGGTATGAATCAAAACCTCGTATATGTGCGTATAGTTTTTCAAAGGTTCCAAGTGACGGTGGATGATTGGAGGGCGTCTGACTTATCGACGCAAACATTGGACTTGGTTGTTTTGTACTAAAAACACCACGAAAGCGTACGATTCTGTATGAGAATGTTTTGCGGGAAAAAAACAAATTTCCGAAGAATAACATTCTTGAGAACGGATAAAAGAGGGGTGTGCGTGGGAATTCGTCGTTTTTCTTCTTTCTTTGCCTTTTATTTTTATATATATTTAGTGGTTACTGAGTTTATATGAACGTTTTATACAAAGTCTCGCATGTGCGCGAATTTCGTCCCTTGTCAAAGTTATCAAAACCACCCGGACATAATTTTCCGGGGATGACAGGGGGAGACGGCAACCAGGGATTCGAAGAACAATTCAATCACGAATCGTTCATAGGAACAAAAACTTTCTAAACAAACTAGAATTTCCGACAAAATATAATCGATTTTGGTTAATTATATCGTTTAAATTTTGTCGTTAAAATATGGAAATTGTTGCTCTTAGACGCGGAGAAATTTATAATTCAATCCGGTTCGAAAAAATTATTCGAATCAGATTCGAATTCCAAATGATTCGATTTTGTCCACTCCTAACGGCAACCTCTTCTAGTTTATGAAATTGTCTAAAGGAGCATTTTTGAAAATATACGTCAATGTTGGATCTTCCGTACCTGCTCACCCTCTGATATTGCATACATTTTAATTTCAAAACTATCTGTGTATTCTATGTGTACTACAGGTTTAATATTATTATTGGAATTCACCATGAGCAAGGCCACAATGGAAATGCCTGAATAGAACTGCCACGTAATCGCAAGTAGCCGCTACAGCATGTAGTATTAGCCACTTCACTCTGAGCGGTAAATATCCCAAACGAAACTGAACCCCCATAATAAAATGCAGTAGATGGTATCTGTACTGGGCGAAGAAACGTCATGAACTATTTCTGAAATACATTAGCAGTATTGGTAGTTTTGAAGTAAATTGATCCATCCGAAGAAAATAGCAGGCGAATTTTAGTCACGCGAAGAAATATATTATTCTGTTAACATAAGAGTGAGAAAGATGATACTGGGTCAAACTATGCCCTGTAGGTACGGGCTTTAAAATTTTCCTAACA
>OZ023138.1:24658429-24678793 GCA_963675895.2 Styela plicata
AGGAATTTAGAAAAGCATTTTAGAAATGCTTGTCTGAAGAATTCTGGCTTTGGTCAGGTCAGACAAAACGTTACAGAAATAAATTTGTGAAGTGTGAAGCAAGACTTTGAACCTCTCTAGGATGACTTGATTTATGTAACAAATTTTTACGTTGTTAAACTCGGTATAAATTCAACGTTTTAGTACGCAATGGGCCTTTTACGCAAAAAGTACTAATTAGATAGTTTGAGACAGTGAAACATATGTAATCGAATATCATTAAAGTTGATTCTTTTTTATTAACTTCCCTAATTCATTACTGTGTATAAACGTAATAAAAATCTTTTAAACTTGGCAGATGTTTCCAATGTATTGATAATTTTGATAAATATTAAAAATTACTCTCGCTTAAAAATCCCAGGAAGAATTGAGCAATCCAGACCGTTTGCATTCTGTGACCTTTTCACCATTGTTGCCATCTGTTGTGGAGATTGTTTATGTATTATATTATCTAATTATTTTTGTAGGCAGCGCGATCTAGTCGTGCATGAAAAAATATGTTCTCAGAAACATTTCTGGCTGGAGTCCGAACGGACTGCTAAAATTTACACAGAAAAAAATGAACCCAAAATAATCTCAAAATTTTCACTGGTATAAAATCAAAAATTCCGTTAAAATTTCATTTTTTTCGTTAAAATTTCATTAATTTTTTGAATATTCAGAATGGACCTGTTGTAGAGATTATTTATGTGTTATACTTTTTTGTAGACAGCGCGATCTAGTCGAGCATGAAAAAATATGTTCCTCAGAAATATTTCTGGCTGGAGACGGAATTCAATGTACATATATATATATATCGGCTACATTTGTCTTTTGAAAAAAAAATAAAATTGCATGAAAGATTAGTCTTCAGAACTGCATATGTCTGGGCTACCTGGCACCTGTCGGCCTCGATGTGCCATCATCATTGCACAAATCAATCATTACCCTATCACGAGTAAGTGTGAAATTATACACCGCTTTGAATTGCTGGCTACACTGTGATAAAATACAGTAAAATCGTGGTCATTCAACAGTAATTTTGCATAGTGATATTTAAAAAAATCTATGACATTGAATTTTAGTCAATTATGGGTTGTCGATGGAACGAGCAGCTCGAGGCTTAGTCAATCAACAATCAAAATATGTCAATCATTAAATTTTAGAAAATATAGTGCAATTACTGCAGATGTACGGCGATTTTAATGTACTTTCATCACAGTATAACTTCAGTTGGTAGTCAAGATCCTCTGTTACTACGGACTTGGTTTTTAAGAAAGTTTTTTTTTCTCAGACTAGCGGAAGGTTTTTTATGAAATGCTCTTTATCGGCCTTTGCTTCGGGATATCGTTTACAAAATCAGAATGTTTTATTTTGTCAAGCTTGTGCCACAGATGGCCCGCACCTCGACGGGGCGTTCCATCAATGACCCATGCTTAACAAAACATTTTTGGTCGGAAATTTTGAGTTGAGATGAGTTTGAAAAAAACATTCAGTAAATACCTAAATGTAATGAATAGAACCAACTAAGATATTTTAATGCATCGCAGCTACGGATAGGCAATTCGATTCGGTGATTCGAATCGATTCGAGGGACGATTAATTCGAACCAATCGTGAATCGTTAATAGGAACAGAAAATTACAAAGTAAACAAGGATTTTCAATTTTAACAACGAAATGCAATCGATTTTGGCCAAGTTTGACCAAAATCGATTATATTTCGTCATTAAAACATGAAAACTGTTGCTCTTAATGTGAATTGAAATACACTACAAACTATAAATTTCTTTATTTTTACAATGGGAACAAGTTATAATAGTAGAAATGGGATATTTGGTACTTACAAAGAATGAGTGAGCTTTCCTTCTCGTCCAAGGCTGAGACCACGTACTGTGTGTTTTGAGGGATATTCGGTTATTCCAATTTTGTTTTGATTAAAATTCACTGTAAATAAATTCGAAAGCACAACTGATATAAACCAAGGCTCACTAGTTTTGAGTGCAACGAATTCTGAGTCTCATAAAAGTACGGATCCGGACGAATATTAATCTTGTTTCAACATTATTTCTTACAGAATTATCTTAGTACAAAGTGTTTTGATCAAGTACATATAAAGTCTTCAGAAACACAGATTGGTCGCTGCTCAGAGTGTATCAATCATAAGACTTGAACAATATACATGAACTATTCATCTGCATCCGAGATTAACTATCAACGATTATAAAGTCAAGGACAGTATAATCAATCGCAGTAATCGTAATTGGGTGGTTTTTCTGAGCGACGTCTTCTGCAAGAGATTGTGACATCATACCTAAGTTACTGACGCACTAAAAAGACAGTGACGTCGTCAAGAAACCACTCTCAAGCAAGATTACAGCGTCAAACAGCAGATGATTTGCCAATGACGGACGACCATCAAACAAGCGTATTCATGAACGCAAACTGTGAAACCAACGATGTCGGTGAGTGAGAAATATTTGATTCAAAACTTTACCTGAAAATTAGAATCATTTAGAATTTGAATCTGTTTCAAATAATTTTTTCGAATCGGATCGAATCATAAATCCCACGAAAAAGAATAATTTACAGTTACAACTTGTCTCCTAGTGGAAATCAAGAAATTTATAGTTTTCTAGTGTATATTCAATTCACACTACATGTTTAAAAGCAACAATTTTCACTTTTTAAATGAAAATTTTAGTTCATTCAGTAAGTATTTGTTCCTATGAACGATTCGCGATTGATTTGAACAAATTGTGCTTCGAATTGATTCGAATCACCGGATCGAATCGCCCAGCCCTATTGACAGTTTAGCAATTTGTTTTCGATTTTGGTAGATGTTGCCTTCGTCTTTTCTTACAATAAACTTCTGCAAGAAAGGTTGATGTATATTATAAAATAGAACATTTCTAGCACATTTGCGCATAGATTGCTTAGAAATTCATGACTGTGATAATGACAGAACGTCTGAGTTTGAAAGTTCGTCCGACAAAAATATTGATCCGGGTTATTTTTAGCGACACCCATGATTAGGCGAGTGTTTTTTAAATGTAAATGAGATAAAAATAGACGACTTGGAGTATTTTTCCACGCTTGAAAATACGCCGAATTTCAATAAGAAGTTTTTGCAAAAGAGAAATGTATTACCGAGCATGTTTGCCAAGATTGGGTATTTATTGGTGGTGGACAATGTCGCAAAGGATGTTGTTCAAAAATGCACAACCTCTAATCCTCATATGTTGCTATAATGAGGATGTTGCTATAATGAGCAACTCTCTTGTTCAATATGGAACGATAAAATAACTAAGTCATCTTCGACGACGACGTTCGCTCGATAGTTCTTTATTATACTAATTTTGATAATGAAATAATATCGTGACAGCAATATCATTTGCAGTTTTTTTTTTTTTTGCAAAATTTTGCAACGGCGTCTGCAAAGCTTTCAGTTGCGGCAAAAGAACGGAAATTCATCCCCAATTTTTGGGAAAATTTCGAAATTCTCATGAAGTTGATTTCGAATTGTTGTTGTAGTCAGTTTTAATATCGATTTTGCGACAATGTTTCTTCCAAGCTGGACTTTTTTATTAAATTTCACTCTAAGCAAGCCCGGAAGCAGCGCCTAAAAGAAACCAGGGCCACTTAATAGCAGAGAGCTACTAAAAGATGTCCCACCAGCATTCGCACTCCAAACGGAAAACATCCCAAACGGAACTGAACTGTTATGGTAAAGTGCAGTGAGTGGTATCAGTCATGGGCGATGGTTAAACCACCTACCCACTTCTTTGCTTCCTTTTAGCCGCCTCTTACTACGACACGCATGAAATACTTTAGGGCCATTCTGAAGCCCGTAGAGCTTTCGTAAAGATCTAATATAGCTATTGCCCTGGTGTGTCTTTTACCAATCCCTTTACACACATAGATACGGCAAGCGGTGGTAGACTCCTATCAACATCAGGAGAAGATAAAGGACCAGGGATTCAAATGACAAAACCTTCCAAGTTCAGCGTCCGAGCTGTTTTTCTTTTTCTACAGATAATTTTCGTTGTTGCTGTGATAGTTCCGGTCGTGGCTTCAGCATCAACATCCTCGCGTAAGTATTTTTTTAATCGGTAATCGCCCAGAGCAAGTCTACAGGTGACGTATGATACTTGAAAAGTTTCCTGAAGCCACTAAAGTGCATAGAGCTACATGGAATGCAGGAATATGAACAATGTGATATATAATATATATATATAATTGTTTTTGTTTTTAAATACTTTTACATTGAAAATCCCGCCAAGCAACAAGCTACACGTGTATAATGCCTCCGCATGATTTTCTTCGGTTTGATCAAAAATCTTCCCAACCATTGCTATCACATAGCAGTATTGATGATTTGAAGCATTTTTCGCAAACTTATAACCATTGGGCAACAAAAGGGAACAAGTGGAATATTGTTTCATTCTTGGGTGAGGTTTCTTCCGTTGGCAGTAATTTTCTCTGTTTTACTTTTCAATGAAATTCACTCTGAGCAAGGCCGGAAGCAAAAAGAACCCACTAATGGTTGGTTACTTAATAGCGAAGAGCCACTACAAGATGGAGTACCAGAAACTCACTCTAAACGGAATACATTCCAAACGGAACTTAACCGCCATAGTAAAGTGTTGTGTGTGGTATCTGCCCCGGGCAATGGTAAAACCATCTACCACTTCTTTGCTTTCTCTTGAACATCTCTTACAACACAAAGGAAATACGTTAGGGCTGTTCTAAAGCCCATACCTACAGGTAGGATTGGGCAAAACCGAATCATATGCAATTTTCTCGAATCGGATCGAATCACTAATTTTTTGTAAATAACAAATATCCTATTTTCACTATTATAACTTGTCCCCATTGTGAAAATAAGAAAATTTATAGTTTGTAGTGTATTTTCGACTCACACTAAGAGCAATGATTTTCATATTTTAACGACAAAATATAATCGATTTTGGTCAAATCAACGAATCGAATTGTCCAGCCCTACCTACAGGGCATGCTGCATAGCAGCTGAAACAGAACATAAGATTCGCCCAAATAACTGCCATTTATATCACAAAGAAAGTTTAAAATCGACGGGTTTTACTTAAAGCACTCTGTTCTGGGCCTCGTCGATGTCAGAATTATTGCTCCAGACAGTTCGATTGCACATTACACACATTCGTCGCAAAACACCATCTTTGTCGACTGCTAACGTCGTTGTTTCCTAAGCATATTGTAATCTTTTGTTCCACAGCACCTTTCCAAGATGACGTCGTAGCCACTCCACTAACACATCATCACATACGTTGCAAGCATGACGTCATGATGGCCGAGGAAGGTACCCAGGGCAACACACATTGGAGAAACTATGATTCCAACACTCATGTATGGAAATCCATACCGAACGTTAAACACACTGGTTACGTTATGATATCACCAAAGTATCAGCTACAACCTGGCTATCCCGGCATACAAGTATCTATGCTTTTGCCTCATAACAGCAGCGAACTATTTATCATGGCGGTGACGTCATCGTTACGTCATAGCAAAGTCGTGAAAATGACGCCAGGATCAAGTCGATGCAATAGTGTCATACTCGAGGACGCAGAGTTTTTCGATGGAAATGGAACCGCGTTCAGAGTTTATGTTTTCTACCGACGTCACGTGGTACTACGAGGCGCGAAATTTACCGTAACGTCACTTCCGCTTGCGGTTAGATTCAGAACCTTTCAACTGGAGGCAGAAGCGACGATTAATCCAAAGTTCCATCGCATAAAGCCCAGAGATCACGATAAGTGCTCGGTTGAAATCAACAACGGGAAAGTGCAATGCAATTGGATGAATATTGAAGATGGGGACAACGCTAACTTCCAGGCGATCGGCAGGTAAGATACTACTAGGTTTTTCGCAAGTGGCGGCGAAAATCTTCAAGGATAGGAAAATTGAATTTCTCCAATTCACTATTTTCCGAGAGTACGCTCAAGTGAGAACAAAAACCTCTCGTGCTCGAACCAAGTCGAGGTGTGGCTTCATGTCGTTCGAGGAAGACGTCGTCAGTAGTAACGATGTATGACAGCGAGTGGTAAGCAATCCTCTCGCAAATAATCCACCACCCGCTATAGTCCGAGCTGCATATCTCACGCAGGACCTTAAACTCGAAATTTTCCTGCGCACCTCCGGTGCGTACTTTTCTACTTAGTATAAAACTGGCAATTTACATTTTTCGCCTCGCCAATGTCGATGACTTCCTTCAGCCGCTTCGTAGGGCATTCGCCTAACTAGAAGAGTACTCTTGACGCTTATTGCTTATTATTGCTTACTATGTATTTTCTTTCAGCCATAAGTGCATCAGCAGTGGTGTTCAATCAACCGAATCCGCCACGTGGTTTTTCTCTCTGACGTCACAGAAGGAACATCATGAGTATCGAGCGTTGATAGTTTCACCGGTAATCGAGAGATCAGCGAAGACACCTTCTATACTGTTCACAATGTGGTAAGTACGCGATGCAGAATAGTCCTCACGTATTTCTGCGTGTAGTGAGAGGCGACTAAAATGAGGCAAAGAAGTGGTGGATATTGTTATCATCCCCCCGGGGTAGATATCACTCACTGCTGCTTTTTACCATGGCGTTTCAGTTCCATTTGGGATGTTGCCGTTAGAGTACAGTTACTGGTACTACACTTTTAGTAACTTGTTGCTGTAATAAGTGGCCGTTAGCTGCTTCCTTCTAGCCACTGCTTCCGTCCTTACTCTGAGCGAATGTCAATAAAAACAAATGTGGATGAAGTTAAAAGCACGAAAACGATTCGGGATCACCATGTCCAAGGCCCCGATTTTTTTTATCCAAATAGTTAGATATAAAAGAATTTTATTTTAAAAGATATTGTGAATTTCGATCCCTCTTGAATTGATTTATGCTTCAGTGAAATCAAGATATATGCCAAAGTTTACGTTGAAAATCAGACATAGGCCCTAAATCATGATTTTTACTGCAAAATATGGCCAAATACCGACAATTTCGTTTATCTGAAATATTGAATTATTCTATTTATATATTGTGTTTCCAATACCGACTGAACAAAAACTATGAGGACAACACGCTAAACATTGCTACCTCCTGATTGGCTGAATCAAGGCGTAACTTTTACCATTTTCAAATTTTCAAACTAATACATTGGTCTTTCACTCAGGTACATATTCAAATGTGACGAAACGCATCTTCGACTCCACCTTGTTCCTCTGACGAAATCGCACCGAAATCTGCTGGGTGCGTCATCAGTAGTTGCTGAGATCACCAACCCAGCCTCCCCACAACGACTGGAAATTCACTTCCTTCCAGATCGCTCTACCGGAAGAACACAAAGAATTCCAGGTAATTTTTCCAATCACTCGTTACTGTGGATCACCGGTTAGCTCAATCGGTAAAGCGTCGGGCTTAAGCTTCGACCTACGCAATCTGGTCGTCCTGACGTAGGTTCGAACCGGTGGTTCACGTAAATGAGAAATATGAGAGGACCATAAACCTTCACCCGTATTGTAACAAGTATCTGCAGACGGCACGAGAGGTCGTTGTTCGCCATATGATTGAGTCGTGTTCTCGGCTTTGCTCTCCTGCAAGATAAAAACGTAGTTCCATCCTACCAGATGCCACCTATTGAATCAACAGGACTAATGTTATTGAAAAAAAAGATGGACCGACCCAAGTTACCATCGGGAATCTGCTTATGTTTCACTGGGTGATGATCGCGGCATTATCTAAACAATGATGCCCACGCGCAGTGCAACTCGCCTTAATCCGCTGGTATTTGTTCTCAAAAACTGGTCTTATAACATTTTATTTCTTTATTTATTCTTCGTTATCATTCAACACTATGCCCATCAGGAATTTTATTTTTGTCAAGCATGAGCCACAGATGGACCGCGTCTCATCGACGTGACCCATCAGTGACTCATAATTTCTGATAGTCCTCAATCAAAAATTTTATTCCGTCAAGCACGAGCCACAGATGGACCGCGTCTCATCGACGCGATCCATCAGTGACTAGGGCTTAACAAAAGGTCTTTTGACAAATTTTCCTGCTAGGATGCATTGGGCCAAAATATACTCGGATTTATCGAGATCTTACAATATATTCGTAAATCATCACCAATATGATGGAAATATGACCGTAATCAAATTTTCACATTGGTTTTTTTTTTAATTCAAATCATATTCAACAGAAAGATTCGGTTCGAAGTAATGTTTCGATATCATATTCCAAAGGTTCTGTACTTGGAAGTTTCAACCATATTCCAAACAAAATTAGTTTTCTGAACAAATTACATCCAATTTTCAGCTCGTTCTGGAAGGAATCGTACAAACTAACAGCAACTGTTCTGAATTTATTTGCACAACTGATGAATTCCAGTTCGGTGGTTTGGTTCATCCAACAGAACCGATGATCGGGGTCGACTCCATCACTGTGGAACTAATGCATGAACAATGCGAGGCTACACGTGAGTTGAGTCGATTTTTAAACAAAAAAAAACATAACTTTTTGGAATTCGTGCCCCAAGAAAACCAACTAACGGCCATTTAATAGCAGATAGCTACTAAAAAATGTAGTACCAGCAACTGTACTTTGCGGAAAACATCGAGCCGCCATGGTAAAGTGCAATTAGTGTTATACGCCAATGACAATGACAGTAATCGAGCTGTCGAGGTGCGATTCATTTGTGGTTCATGCTTGACAAACAAAATTTCAAAATTAAATTTGAAATTAGGATCCTTGAATAACAATTAAAATAAAAGGATCAAGGAGACTCGAAGAATAAAAATATAAAGCCCTAGTGTATTTCGACACCTCCCTAGACAAATAAAGCGATGTGTATCATATTACAGAGTTATCTGGAAAACACACAAAACCTGAAGTAATGTTTAATATACGTGCTAGAGATAAGTTTTAAGGGAAGATTCAAAGAGTACAACACGCGTTTTACTTACCTGAAGTACAGCTTCGTTTTTTTTTTTCTAGAGAAAGGGAATATAATGGACTGCACATTCCAAAACGACGATGGCACAGGCACCCTGTGAGATGGAGTCAAGTGTACCACAGTTATTTAGAAGTTTTCACGGGATGTTTGGCTCCAACTTCTGGCAGGATTGGAAAGCAGTGAACAGTGGTGAGTAAGCTAGTGTTTTCTAAGTTTCCTCTGAACTGCAGCATTTGAGGTTTTTTCATCATTTTTTTCCCCTTTTTGAATTTTTCACGTCCTTCATTTATACAGAGAGTATTTTTGTGTGTATGACCATTTTCTCTAAAGGCAAGATGACCATCATTTCACAGTCCATGATAGTAATTTTTAGAATTAATTAAATTTTAGTTAGAAAAAATACGCATGCTATCCCATCTCATCATAAAAAATATCGCAATCCAAATGTATCAACAACTATTATTACGTAGCAAGTGAAGAAGACGATCACGGTGCCACGTCTCAGCATTTCATTGGTCGAGAACATATCTCATGTCATTCGATGCATCGGGAAGCACAAAGTGGGAGAGTTACCTTCGAACACCACTTCTGAAGGCGAATAAGAATTGTTCCTGTGTCATGTCCTTCATATATTTGATGAGAGGGTTTTGGTAAGTTGCGATCAGTGGGATGCCAGATTAGCTCAGGTAAAGCTTCGGGAATAATTTCCGAGCTACGCATCTCTGGTCGTAATCACGTAGGTTCCGTGATTGATGACAAGTATTATTGGACGCCTCGCCGGTGCACGGTGGTTCACGTAAGTACGGCTTCCTCTACCACTATGAGCAAGAGAAATGTGATAAGTCAAAATCCCACACCCGATTTGGAACTGAGAAGCCGTGGTTAGTCATATGCTTATTAAGCGGTTTTCTTGGATTTCCTCCCCCGCAGGATGAAAATGAACTCCCATCCCACCCTAGTTTCCAGGTTGAAACAACCTAAAACAGACTTAAACCACCAAACTCGAAGACGTGTAAAGTGAGAAGACGCGTGAATTTATCCAAATGCTATATTAGGGTGTAAATATTAAATTGATTTATGAAATTGTCAAATATACTGGAATAATTTTTTTTATTGTAATACACTCTAAGCAAGGCCATAAGCAGAGCCTAAAAGGAAACCAACCAACGACCACTCAATAGCAAAGAGCTACTAAAAGATGTAATAACAGCAACTACACTCTAAACGGAAACATCGCAAACAGAACTGAACCATCGTGATAAAGTGCAGTGAGTGATATCTGCCCTGGGCGATGGTAAATCCATCTACCACTTCTTTGCTTCCTTTTATAGTCGCCTCTTGCCACACGCAGGAAATACGCTAGGACTATTCCAAAGCCCTAAAGGGCATCATAAAATAATCGTTTTATATCCTCTAGGAGCCAATGAAGCTTGTCTGTAAAGGTGAGCATGGCACCACGCCTCATATCCAAGAAATTAACAAGTCGTGTATGTCAAGCATGGACCAATGGAGCGTATCCTCTCGATAATGCAATCCTCTTGATCGGAAATTTTGTTTTGTCAAGCATGAGCCACAGATGGCCCGCGCCTCGGCGGCGCGATCCATCAGTGACTCATACTTAACAAATAATGCTTCGGCGAAGATTATCTGGCTGGACATCAGTGGCCCAATATAAAGTATTATTATGTAGGATCTCGAAAGCGAATCCACCATTGGCTCGTGTTCTGCAAAGAGATATTTTCTCTAAAATCAAAAGAAAAACGATCAGTAGAATCTAAATTTACACATACTAGATCCTAAACTTTACACCTCGATATTCACAGGCACCACGAATGCAAGTAAATCTTATCTTCGGGCCGAACATAAACGACAACTCTCGGACTCTGGAACCTCAATGGTCACTTCTCGGGCACCAGAGTGAGAACTGGGAGACCGCGGTCATCGCTTTGAACCTCCGACAAGATTTACCTTTCAGATTGAATTGAGGTTCGTGTTTGTTCGTTGGTGATTTTTTATTGAAATTCACTCTGAGCAAGGCCGGAAGCAAAGCCTAAAAGGTACCAACCAACAGCCACTTAATAGCAAAGAGCTGCTAAAAGATGTAGTACCAGCAACTGTACTTTAAAAGGGAAAAGGGGTTAAACATGTTGCCATCGCAGGTTGAAGATCTCGGGTTCGAGCTCCGGTGAGCCCGGTCTCCTTATCCATGCTCACCACTCAAACCCAGAGTGTAATAACTTGAGTAGGCTAAGCCGAACGGGAAAAGATTTCTTATATCTTTCCAGCAATTGTAACCATGTCCGTCTATGAGTGACTGCTGTTACAGGGTCTT
Source organism: Styela plicata (assembly GCA_963675895.2). Taxonomy (NCBI): domain Eukaryota; kingdom Metazoa; phylum Chordata; class Ascidiacea; order Stolidobranchia; family Styelidae; genus Styela; species Styela plicata. The sequence goes on from OZ023138.1 coordinate 24,669,752, forward strand.
GGTCAGGGTGATTCGCCTCAAAAAGTGACAGTAAAAAATACATCCCAAAACGAACCTGAACGGTCATAGTAAAGTGCAGTAATTTGTATCTGCCTTGGGCAATAGCAATACCATCCACCACTTATTTGCTTCCTTTTTGCCGCCTTTTACGACACGCAGGAAATACGTTCGGACTATTCTAAAGCCTGTACCTACAGGACTAGATTAGGTATACGGTATACTTTCGTATTTTTTCGCGTCTCTTCGATTAATGAGGCGAGTATAGTTGTGTTGTGTTGTGTTGTGTGCCAATTCTAAGTAGAAGAGTATTAGTCAGGTATTTAATATGAAAAGCTTGGTAAATCATACATTCATTGCAAAACGTTGTTGTAATTAGAAATTGGGTGATTTCAATCTTCAATTCTATTAAAAAATGTTCTAAATGCAGCAAAACGATGATTACCTAGTCTACCTAGCTTTGAAGGTGAAACTAGGTTACCTAGTAATACTTTGCCTATTTCGCTGGTAAATTCATTTCACTAAATTTACCTCGTTGCCATCACTATGCACACTGTAACAAAAGTACAGTAAATTTTACTGGTCATTTGCAGTAATTGCATATTTCCAAAGTCGAAAAACGCCATGTTGAGATACTATACTTCCGCGGTGCGTTCCCATCAAATCCCATATTTGGCCAAAAATTCAAATTTTATATTTTTTTCAATACCGCCAAGTAAAAAAACTGTTAAAGACCAGTGATTTTGTAACATTTTTTGTTACAGCACACTGTAAAAAAGTACAAAAAATGTCTGGTCATTCGCAGTTATTGCCTATTTCAAAAGTTAAAACCGACATGTCGATGATATTTATGCCAAGTATAGACTGTTGATGGACCACACCTTGGCGGACCGCTCTATCAACAGCCCATAATTAGCTAAAAAGAACGTTTTTGTAGATTTATTTCAATGTCATCGAGTGAAATTACTGTAAATTAGTAGCGATTTTACTGCAATTTTGTTACTGTATACGGCTGTACACTATAGGTTGTAAAAATTACCCAGGAAAGATAATACGTACTGCACTGCACTTTATCATAGCTGTTCGGTTATCTAAAGATGTAAGTTCGTTTCGAATTTTCTATTAAATCTGGATAGTTTTCAGAATATCTTCGAAATTATTGTATTTGCAAAAATATTCGAAACGATCCATGCAGAAATAGTTTGATGTGCGTCTTTAACAATTTCGCATCCTGATAAAGTTGCATTTCCTGATTATCCTTCCTAAAATATATATTTTTTATTGCTTATTCTTCAGAGTTCTTAATATTTACGACAGCAGAGGAGATGTACACTTTGACGATATGTATTTCAGTGGGTGCGGTAAGTTCAATAATTTAACTTTCAAATGTGTTTTTCCTATCGAGCCAGGGGTGAGCGCCGATCCGCTCAATAATCTGCCGATCAAAACGTTTAGGAAAATTCATCGATCACCGATACTAACATTTCTGATCGCGATCTCATTCAATGAATGCGACGGGAATTGAACCTATATCGGGCCAAACTAACATTTCTGATCGCGATCTCATTCAATGAATGCGACGGAAATTGAACCTATATCGGGCCAAATAGCATGGCCACTGGATGATTAAGCGCGAGAGGTCTGTTGGACGCATCGCCAGTACACGCTGCTTACGGCCTCCACCAACCATGTCCATGCGGAGTAAAAATAAGTGAAAATTTTTAGCCGAAACTTTTACTCCCGATTCGGAACGAGAGGTCGTGGTTCGTCATATCCTATAGCCGTATTCTCGGCTTCCCTCTCCCACACGATAAAGTGAATTTCTATTTGGCTTCGATAAGGGCTGAGTAAAACCGAAATATTTGGAATTCGAATCCGATTCGAATGCTTTTTTCGAATCGGATCGAATCAAGAATTCGATGTAAATAACGAAATTCCCATTTTTACTGTTTTAACTTGTGCTCATTGTGAAAATCAAGAAATTTATAGTTTATAGTGTATTTACAATTCACACTAAGAGCAACAATTTTCATATTTTAACGACGAATTATAATCGATTTTGGTCAAATTTGACCAAAATCGATTGCATTTCGTCGTTGAAACTGAAAATCCTTGTTCACCTAACAAGTTTTTGTTCGTATGAACGATTCGCGATTGATTCGAATAAATTGTGCTTCGAATCGATTCGAATCCCCGAATCGAATTGCCCAGCCTAACCTTCGATATAATCAAGTATCGAATCCATTTCAAATCGGTGAAATCTCCGCCAATTGGAAGTTGAGCCCAATAGCTGACTACTGATAAACAACATAAAATTTATCACGTTATCTTATCAACTTATTTTAACAGATATGGACAAATACGACACATCAGACTAGTTCCTTCTAGCAAAGACAATTTTTAAATCAACCAACAGGAATAGTTCCTTATATTTTGCACAAAAACGTTCCAGAATTTTTAGTCAAAACCGGCGCAGTTCCAGCAACACTGTAACAAAAGTACAGTGAAATTACTGGTCATTTGCAGTAATTGCATATTTCCAAAGTTAAAAAACGACATGTTGATGAATTTTATGCCAATTATGGACTGTTGATGGATCGTACCTTCGCGGTGCGTTCCATCAACACAAGAAAGTCAATTTTGAATTTTTTCAATACCAGGTGAAATTACTGTCAAAGACCAGTGATTTTGTTGCATTTTTTGATACGGTTTATAAGAGGAATTCGACATTAAATTCATATCTGAAACAACTTATGAAAAAACATTATTTTCATAGTAAAGTTTCTGGATTTTTAGTAGTTTTTTCTCAATGTGCAGCACAATCATGATACACTGATTAGGAACAATGAGTTGTTACCAAATCAGATGATTCCGAAAACTGGTTTTTGATAGATTGGATTTAAGATTCATCGAACCGAATCAAATAATTTGGACATCCCTGCTTTCATTCCACTATGGATTTATCCCTGTCGAAACAAAATTGTTTCATCCAAGCATGAGCCACAGATGATGAACCGCGTCGGTTAGACGCGTCCATCTGTGGCTCATGCTTGGACGAAGCAAAACTGCGAATTAAATCAGGCATCAGACATAGTTTATCCCAGGTCCATATTTGGTAAAGTGTCGATATGTTTTTTTTACTTTGATATTTCCTTACTTTATTGCACTAAACTTTGTTCCATTTTTTTCTGCATTTATTATCGTATCATACATGGCAGAACATGTTTCACATCTAAAGAAAGCATTTTGAGATGGTTCGACTCGACGTTACTGCTCTGAGCTTGAATGCGCCCGAAGTAGGGGTCGGCAATTCGATTCGGTGATTCGATTATTCGAATCGATCGTGAATTGGTCATAGAAACAAAAAACTTGCTATTGAAGTGAAATTTATCATTTTTAACGACGAAACGCGATTGATTTGGTTCAAATTGGTTTAAACAAAATAAAATCATTAGGTGGGAACGAAAATGATTTTTGAACTTTAGTAAAATCAGACCGAGCACGTATTCTTGATACCTCAGCTTGTTTTATTCTTTCATTCATTATTTCTTCAATTTCTCATTTTATTTTTACTTTTAGTAACAGTTTGCCCACTTTCTTCATTGCAATATGAGTTCGCTGAGTTTTAAAAGGTTTCAGCGTATATCATAGCAAATTCCTCTAAATTCGCGAAATTCAATGGCTTTTTAAATGGTGAATTTATGATCTTTCTATTTAAGTAATATCATATATATATATAAATAAAAATGTAAATTCCTTGTCCCAAATCACGATCAGGTCAATTCGTCACACGCCATAATTATGGGTAAACTCAAAATGATATCTATTGATGTTAATGGATTTATGCACCATCTTATATATTGAGATATTGAAATATTCATTAAAACTCACAACCCTAATATATTGTGCGTTCCGTTTCTGAATGGGAGACCGCCTGACATAAACACTTATATCAAAAATCCAAACAAATTTCCCAAAATCAGGAACAAATTAGACGGGATATCAACTGGGAAAGGTACATCTACAAATGCTCTACTCAAAAACTAATTCAATACTCCGGAAAAAAGTTTATTTCTTATAGAATCGTGCAAAATGGGTTTATTTTTGGTGACCGGAGGAGGAAAATGGGATTTACAGAAGACGAATTTGGAAATATAAGAATATTAAACTGCAAATTTTGCAAACACAACCAGGACAGCACTCGGCACATATCCCTACACTGCCATCACATCGAACATCACAGAATTGAGAGAAATACTCAACAGCATCTGCAGCAACCAAATCTCAATTACTGAAAACCAAATTTTCTATAACAATTATGACGGGCCAAACCAGATTGCAGCAAGAGTTCGACTCGCTTATCCATGCCCACCACTCAACCCAGGTGCAATAACTTAGGCAGGCTAAGCCGAACAGGAAAAGATCATATATTTCCAGTAATTGCAACCCTGTCCGTCTATAAATGGCCGCTGTCTGGCATATATTCATCCCCAGGGGATTCGAACCTGCGTCGTGACGATCAGAGATGAATAGCTGGAAGCGTATTCCCAACGCTTTACCGACTGAGCCAACCGAGCACCCCGGTTAATCCGAAGTGATTTAGAGTCTTCAAATCTGTTCAAACCCCAAAACACCACATTTGCACAGCAAATTTTATATTGACATAAAGTAAGTATTATATATACAACCTAACAGCAAAAAAATACAAGCTTGATCACTATTAAAACCGTAGGAGCAAAGTGGTCATGTTTAGCCGATTCCAAAATTTGTGCGTGAAAGTGTTCCGGACTGAAATCTGACTCCTGAAATCGTTGCATAGAATCCGATGCTGCATAGCGGTCATAATAGGAAACTATAGTATTGCATATACATGGAAATATATAGTTGTGGAAAAAAGTATGGATAACTGGCAACAGAAGGGTGTAGCAGTGCCTGGGCGGATCTTGCAAAACGTGATTGATGGAGCAATCCATGGGTGATGTCAAGATCCACCTGCGACCCATTCTTGGAAAAAACATTTGTAGACACAAAGCATTTTTTACCAGTAGCCAAAGTGAAAGTCAGGTTGAGTGGTATCCACCCTGGGCAGTGCAATATATAAGTTAACACGATGGCCTAATGGTTAAACATGTTGGCATAGCAGGTTGAAGATCTCGGGTTCGAGTCCCGGCGAGTCCGGCTCACTTATCCATGCCCACCACTCAACCCAGGGTGTAATAACTTGGGTAGGCTAAGCCCAACATGGAAAAATTATATCTTTCCAGCAATTCTAACCCTGTCTGTCTATAATTGGCCGATAGTACAGGGCGGGTGATCCACTCCAAGAAGTGGTTTTAAAAAAAGTGGCGCATAATCAACAAAAATATCTCGACATTAATTTTCAGTAAACTGTACAAAAGTAAACAAACTCCGTAGTACATTGGTGGCAGAAACGAAAAGTTCAGACCCTCCCCCCCAAAGGCCAAATCAAATATTAGACGGTTGAAGACCCTAAATCAGCGAAAACAAAAAACGCTAGATTTTTTCAGTGTTTTACAACCAAATTATATCATTCAAATATGATTTTCAGCCAAAATTTTGCTGTGTTTGACGCTAAATTTTTTCATGCCTTCGGCACGTATTGTGGTTATTAGTATGAAATTGTCAATCCATCTTTTTTCGAAATCAGGTTTTTGTCAAGCATGAGCCACAGATGGACCGCACCTCACCGGTGCGATCCATCTGTGACTCATGCTTTACAAAACTTGCCCAGACAAAATATTTATCAACATGGAAGTAAACGTGGGAGTTGGGTGAATGAAGTTGCGTGGTATCTGCCCTGGGCTGTAGTAATACTAGCAGCGACTCATACTTGCCAAGCATGTGTACGCAAAAGTTGTGGGCGCGATCGCCTAGTGGTTAAACATGTTGGTATTGCAGGTTGAGGATCTTGGGTTCGAGTCCAGCTCGTTACCCACACCTCAACCCAGGGTGTAATAACTCTGGTAGGCTAAGCCAAACAGGAAAAGATCATATCTTTCCAGCAATTGTAACCCTGTCCGTCTATAAGTGGACAAGGTGATCCACTCTAAGAAGTGGCTATAAAAAAGTTCGAATCAGAGACAAAATTTGCCTCGTCGATACATACTTGACAAATCACATCATAGTAAAATAAAAGTGAAATCGGATGTTTCGAGTTGAGTGGTATCTGCCCTGGGCAAGGTGATATAAGCAGTGCAATAGATACGAAGCACATACCCACAGAAATATACTTTAATAACAAAGATAAACAAAAGTAAATAGAAGTTTAAATCAGAGACGAATTTCTTCGGTCAGGTTATTCTCAGATCCAACGGTGTTATTCGGGTCGTCGGTATCAACTAATGCTCTCGGTCTCTGAGTTCCCTGACTATATATCTGGAAACAGAAAATAACTTGTGAAAATTTGCTTTTTAATAGGAAGTTCACGATTTTGTCCATAAAATCAATAAATATGAGAGGTTTTTGCTTGAAAAACGATAAAACAGAAGTCAGCGAACATCTGATAGGATTTAATTTTATGCTGCGGGAGGAAAATTTGGAATGTGACTTAAACCGTCTCTGAATCAGGGGCTTAACCTATTTTTCATTTTTTCTGTGCACAGACCTGCTTGGAGGATGTTGAAGCAGTGCCTATGTGAACCACTGTGTGTCGGCAAGGCGTCTAGCAGACCTCTCACATAATCATCATACTTCACAGGATCCGGGTGCCCAGTTAGCTCAATCGGTTGGGAATATGCTTCGAGCTACGCATCTCTGATCGCAATAACGCAAGTTCGAATCCTGTGAGGGATGATGATTATATGCGAGAGTTCTGCCGGATGCCTCGCCGGTGCACGGTGGTTCACAGCTTCCTCCACCAACCAGGTCCATGCACAGGAATAAGGAAAAATACAATAATCAAAAACCTTCACCTCGATTCGAAACTGGTATCTGCATGAGAGGTCGTGGTTCGCCATATGGTTAAGCTGTATTCTCGGCTTTCCTCTCCCGCAGGATGAAAATAAAAACCTATCCTATGCGAACTTATATCAGAACGATCAGTGATGCGTAGCTTCAACATATCCTCCGATGCGTTACCGATTGAGCTAATCGGGCACTCTACTGTTAATGCGTCTTGAGCAACACGTTCCACCCACAGTCATAACAAGAAGTTCAATTCCATGTTCTTATTTCAATGTCAATTTCAAATTATTGTCAAAGAACGGCGATTTCATTGCATTTTGGGACATATGTAAGACTGACCTTCACAGAGAAAACTATGATCGCAATCAACAACAAAGCGCTCAAAACAACTAAAGCCAACACCATCGGACTTAAACCAACTTGAGAAGATGACTTGCCGTCAGAATTAGAGTCTGAATCATCGGATCCACTTCGACCTTTTAGAAGAATCTGCGTTTGTGGCATGTCTGGAGCTTGCTCTGAAAATAAGAGGATGAAGCGTTATTAAACTGTGACTTAATTCAGGATTAAAAGAGACTTTTTCCCACTCATCATAGTGAGTCACCAAACTCATATATAGGATAGGATTTCATTTTCATCCTGTGGGAGAGGAAAGCCGAGAATACAGCTTAACCATATGGCGAACCACGACCTCTCATGCAGATACCAGTTCCGAATCAGGCTGAAATATTTCAGTTTATCATATTTCTCACATGTTATTGCGCATTGTTCCGACCAAAAATTTGATATTGCCAAGCCCAAGACACTGATCGACCACAACCATAGTGACGCAATCTATCAGTGACCCACACTTATCAAAAGATTTTGGTCAAATTTTTTCTCTAATCATATGGCGAACCACGGCCTCTCGTCAAGATACCAGTCCCAATCGGGTGAAATTTTTTGGTTGATATAGTAAAGCATGATAGACCACACCATAGTGACGCAATCCATCTGTGACCCACACTTATCAAAAGATTTTGGTCAAATTTTTCTCTTAATCATATGGCGAACCACGGCCTCTCGTCAAGATACCATTTCCCAATCGGGGTGAAATTTTTTGGTTGATATAGTCAAGCATGATAGACCACACCATAGTGACGCAATCCATCAGTGACCCACACTTATCAAAAGATTTTGGTCAAATTTTTCTCTTAATCATATGGCGAACCACGGCCTCTCGTCAAGATACCAGTTCCCAATCGGGGTGAAAATTTTTTGGTTGATATAGTCAAGCATGATAGACCACACCATAGTGACGCAATCCATCAGTGACCCACACTTATCAAAAGATTTTGGTCAATTTTTCTCTTAATCATATGGCGAACCACGGCCTCTCGTCAAGATACCAGTTCCCAATCGAGGTGAAATTTTTGTTTGATATAGTCAAGCATGATAGACCACACCATAGTGACGCAATCCATCAGTGACCCACACTTATCAAAATTTGGTCAAATTTTTCTCACCAGTGGTTTGAGTTGGAATTCACAAGGATACACGAATGAGATAATATCAAGCTAATATACAAAAAATATCATGTTCTCATTCTGTGGAATGAGAAAATAATATTTTTGCATATTTTTTTCACTAGTGGTTTGAGTGAAAGGCATTGATTAAGCAGGCCGACTACAACCTGAGTCCCATCACCTATGATCAATGCAAGGTAATCAACACTACGCTATCGGACTCAAAACGTTGAGTTAATTGCTCGACCCAAATAATTTTTGCACTTGATTTTTTAAACTTGACTTGCAGATGGAACTTAAAACGCAGATGCAACAGACTTTCCAAGAATTTGGCTCGGAATTGAAATTTGCTATTGCCAAGGCCAGAAGATGTGCGCAAAAGAAAGCACCTAACAGCCATTTAAATAGCAAAGGTCGCTACAAATGTAGTATCGGTAACAGAAACTGCACTCTGAGCAGAAAACATTGCACAGTACCGATAAATTAAAGTACAGTGAGTGGTATTTGCCCTGGACAACAGTAACACCATCTACCAGTCTTTTGTTTCCTTTTAGTCGCTTTACTATGTTGGTGCAAATTTCAAAGTCATCACCTAAAGCGTGCTTGGCATAGCATG
>OZ023138.1:24678893-24702983 GCA_963675895.2 Styela plicata
GGTGATGGCTTTGAAATTTGCACCAACATAGTAAAGCGACTAAAGGGAAACAAAAGAGTGGTAGATGGTGTTACTGTTGTCCAGGGCAAATACCACTCACTGTACTTTAATTTATCGGTACTGTCCAATGTTTTCTGCTCAGAGTGCAGTTTCTGTTACCGATACTACATTTGTGGCCACCTTTGCCATGTAAATGGCTGTTACGTGCTTACTTTTGGGCTCTCCTTCTGGTCTTGGCCATAGCAAATTTCAATTCCGAACCAAATTCTTAGAAAGTCTGTTGCATCTGCGTTTTAAGTTCCATCCGCAAGTCAAGTTAGGAAAAATTAATTTGGGTCGAGCAATTAACTCAAAGTTTTGAGTCCGATAGCGTAGTGTTGATTACATTGCATTGATCATAGGTGATGGGTCTCAGGTTGTAGCCCGGCTGCTTAATCAATGCCTTTCACTCAGACCACTAGTGAAAAAAATATGCAAAAATATCATGTTCCCATTCCACAGAATGAGAACATGATATTTTTGTATATTAGCTTGATATTATCTCATTCGTGTATCCTTGTGAATTCCAACTCAAACCACTGGTGATAAAAATTTGACCAAATTTTGATAAGTGTGGGTCACTGATGGATTGCGTCACTATGGTATGGTCTATCACGCTTGACTATATCAACCAAAAAATTTCGCCCCGATTCGGGACTGGTGTCTCCACGAGGGGCCGTGGCTCGCCATACGATTAAGAGAAAAATTTGACCAAAATCTTTTGATAAGTATGTCTCACTGATGGATTGCGTCACTATGGTGTGGTCGATCAGTGTCTTGGGCTTGACAATATCAAATTTTGGTCGGAACAATGTGCAATAACATGTGAGAAATATGATAAACCGAAATATTTCACCCTGATTTGGAACTGGTATCTGCACGAGAGGTCGTGGTTCGCCATATGGTTGAGCTGTATTCTCGGCTTTCCTCTCCGGCAGGATAAAAATGAAAACCTATCCTATATATGAGTTTGGTTACTCACTATGATGAGTGGGAAAAAGTCCCTGAATTAAGCCACAGTTTAATACCGCTTTATCCTCTCATTTTCAGAGCAAGCTCCAGACATGCCACAAACGCAGATTCTTCTAAAAGGTCGAAGTGGATCCGATGATTCAGACTCTAATTCTGACGGCAAGTCATCTTCTCAAGTTGGTTTAAGCCCGATGGTGTTGGCTTTAGTTGTTTTGAGCGCTTTGTTGTTGATTGCGATCACAGTTTTCTCTGTGAAGGTTAGTCTTTCATCTGTCCCAAAATGCAATGAAATCGCCGTTCTTTGACAATAATTTGATTGACATTGAAATAAGAACATGGAATTGAACTGTGGGTGGAACGTGTTGCTCAAGACGCATTAACAGTAGAATGTCCGATTAGCTCAATCAGTAACGCATCGGAGGATATGTTGGAGCTACGCATCACTGATCGTCCTGATGTAGGTTCTAATAGGATAGGATTTCATTTTTATCCTGCGGGAGAGGAAAGCAGAGAATACAGCTTAACCATATGGCGAACCACGACCTCTCGTACTGATACCAGTTTCGAATCGGGGTGAAGGTTATTGATTATCGTATTTTTCCTGTGCATGGACCTGGTTGGTAGAGGAAGCCGTAAGCGGCGCTTTCGTGCACCGACGAGGCGTTCAGCAGAACTCTCGCACATAATCATCACCCCTTGCAGTATTCGAACTTGCGTTATTGCAATCAGAGATCCGTAGCTCAAAGCATATTCCCAACGCTCTAACCGATTGAGCTAACCGGGCACCCGGATCCTGTGAAGTATGATGATTATGTGAGAGGCCTGCTAGACGCCTTGCTGACACACAGTGGTTCACATAGGCACTGCTTCAACATCCTCCAAGCAGGTCTGTGCACAGAAAAAATGAAAAATAGGTTAAGCCCCTGATTCAGAGACGGTTTAAGTCACATTCCCAAATTTTCTTCCCGCTGGATAAAAATGAAATCCTATCAGATGTTCGCTGACTTCTGTTTTTATCGTTTTTCAAGCAAAAACCTCTCATATTTATTGATTTTATGGAAAAAATTGTGAACTTACCATTAAAAAGCAAATTTTCACAAGTTATTTTCTGTTTCCAGATATATAGTCAGGGAACTCAGAGACCGAGAGCATTAGTTGATACCGACGACCCGAATAACACCGTTGGATCTGAGAATAACCTGACCGAAGAAATTCGTCTCTGATTTGAACTTCTATTTCCTTTGTTTATCTTTGTTATTAAAGTATATTTCTGTGGGTATGTGCTTCTGATCTATAGCACTGCTTATATCACCTTGCCCAGGGCAGATACCACTCAACTCCAAACATCCCATTTCGCTTTTAGTTTACTATGATGCGATTTGTCAAGTGTGTATCGACGAGGCAAATTTTGTCTCTGATTTGGATTTTTTTTATAACCACTTCTTAGAGTGGATCACCCTGTCCAATTATAGACGGACAGGGTTACAATTGCTGGAAAGATATGATCTTTTCCTGTTTGGCTTAGTCTACCCAAGTTATTACACCCTGGGTTGAGTTGTGGGTAACGAGCTGGACTCGAACCTGCGATACCAACATGTTTAACCACTAGGCGATCGCACCCACAACTTTTGCGTACACATGCATTTCAAGTATGAGTCGCTGCTAGTATTACTACAGCCCAGGGCAGATACCACGCAACTTTATTCACCCAACTCCAGGTTTACTTCCATGTTGATAAATATTTTGTCTGGGCAAGTTTCGTCAAGCATGAGTCACAGATGGACCGCATGCGGTCCATCTGTGGCTCATGCTTGACAAAAACCTGATTTCAAAAAAGATGAATTGACAGTTTCATACTAATAACCACAATACGTGCCGTAAGCATGAAAAAAATTTAGAGTCAAACACAGCAAATTTTGGCTGAAAATCGTATACTAATGATATAATTTGGTTGTAAAACACTGGAAAAATGTAGCGTTTTTTGTTTTCGCTGATTTAGGGTCTTCGACCGTCTAATATTTGGCCTTTGGGGGGGGAGGGGGAGGAACTTTCGTTTCTGCCACCAATGTACTACAGAGTTTGTTTACTTTTGTACAGTTTACTGAAAATTATTCTCTAAATATGTTTAAAGCCACATCCTGGAGTAGATCACCCTGCCCATAGCTCCGTACTATCGGCCAATTATAGACGGGCAGAATTAGAATTGCTGGAAAGGTATAATTTTTCCCTGTTCAGCTTAGCCTACCCAAGTTATTACACCCTGGGTTGAGCGGTGGGCATGGATAAGCGAGCCGGACTCGCCGGGACTCGAACCCGAGATCTTCAACCTGCTATGCCAACATGTTTAACCATTAGGCCATCGTGTCAACTTATATATTGCACTGCCCAGGGTGGATACCACTCAACCTGACTTTCACTTTGGCTTCTGGTAAAAAATGCTTTGTGTCTACAAATGTTTTTTCCAAGAATGGGTCACAGGTGGATCTTGACATCACCCATGGATTGCTCCATCAATCACGTTTGCGAGATCCGCCCAGGCACTGCTACACCCTTCTGTTGCCAGTTATCCGTACTTTTTTCCACAACTATATATTCCCATGTATATGCAATACTATAGTTTCCTATTATGACCGCTATGCAGCATCGGATTCTATGCAACGATTTCAGGAGTCAGATTTCAGTCCTGAGCTCTGTCAGACACAAATTTTGAAATCGGCTAAACATGACCACTTTGCTCCTACGGGTTTAATATTGATCAAGCTTGTATTTTTTTGCTGTTAGGTTGTATGTATATTACTTACTTCATGTCAATATAAAATTTGCTGTGCAAATGTGGTGTTTTGGGGTTTGAACAGTTATGAAGACTCCAATCACTTCGGATTAACCGGGATGCCCGGTTAGCTCAATCGGTAAAGCGTTGGGAATACGGTTCCAGCCACGCATCTCTGATCGTCACGACGCAGGTTCCGAACCCCCTGGGGGATGATGAATATATGCAAGAGGTCTGCTGAACACATGTCGGTGCACGTTGGTCCACGTAAACGCTGCTTCCTCCACCAACCAGGTCCGTGCACAGGAAAAATGAGAAATACGATAATAAATAAACCTTCGCCCCGATTCGGAATTGGTATCTGTACGAGAGGTCGTGGTTCGCCATATGGTTGAGCTGTATTCGCGTCTTTTCTCTCCCGCAGAATAAAAATGATATCCTATTTGAATACTTATCTTTGTGATGCGACGAAAGTTTTAAAAATAAATTTCGGAACGTCATGGCGTTACAGTTTCATGACCCAAATTTTTCGAATCCCTCGTCTTCTCCCATTAGGCTTTAGACATGCCGATGACTAGACTTTAAACGACCTTGAATGATTAGTACTCAAGGTCAAACTGTTTACACCGTGCTCCTGTTGTTTTTTTCTGACCGGATCAGAACGACGACACAGTTAAAATCCAGTCCAATGCTTTAATGCTAGGGTTGGGCAAAACCGAATCATTTGGAAATCGAATATTTTTTCGAATTGGATTGAATCACTAATTCAGTGTGAATAACAAATATCCCATTTTTACAATTACAACTTATCTCCATCATGATTGTCAAAAAATTGGACAGACGCATGGACAGGCGAGCCGAACTCGCCGGGACTCGAACCCGAGATGTTCAACCTGCGATGCCAGCATGTTTTAACCATTAGGCCATCGCGCCCACAATTCATCTGGCTCCAGTTTTATCATCAGGCGAATGACATTGCTTTTATGATAGAGAATCTTTTGACTGCTGCGATCTTGCTTGACCCTCATAATTGTTATACAAACTTTGGTTTTCACTAATTGAGATTTGGTTGCTGCTGATGTTGTTGAGTATTTCTCTCAATTCTGTGATGTTCGAAGTGATAGCAGTGTGGGGATATGTTCCCAGTGCTGTCCTGGTCGTGTTTGCAAAATTTGCAGTTTGATATTCTTATATTTCCAAATTCGTCTTCTGTAAATCCCATTTTCCTCCTCCGGTCACCAAAAATAAACCCATTTTGCACGATTCTATAGGAATAAACTCTTTCTGAGTTAGTGAATTTGTTTTTGAGTAGAGCAATTTGTAGATGAACCTTTTCCCAGTTGATATCCCGTCTAATTTGTTCTTGTGAAATTGGTTTGGATTTTTGATATAAGTGTTTATGTCAGGCGGTTTCCCATTCAGAAACGGAACGCACAATATATTAGGGTTTTAAGTTTTAATGAATATTTCAATATCTCAATATATAAGATGGTGCATAAATCCATTAACATCAATAGATATCATTTTGAGTTTACCCATAATTATGACGTGTGACGAATTGACATGATCGTGATTTGGGACAAGGAATTTACATTTTTATTTATATATATATATGATACTACTCATATAGAAAGATCATAAATTCACCATTTAAAAAGGCATTGAATTTTGCGAAATTAGAGGAATTTGCTATGATATATGCTGAAACCTTCAAATACTCAGCGAACTCATATTGCGATGAAGAAAGTGGGCAAACTGTTACTAAAAGTAAAAATAAAATGAGAAATTGAAGAAATAATGAATGAAAGAATAAAACAAGCTGAGGTATCAAGAATATAGTAAACAGGGGATTGTCATGGAAACGTGCTCGGTCTGATTTTACTAAAGTTCAAAAATCATTTTCGTTCCCACCTAATGATTTTATTTTGTTTAAACCAATTTGAACCAAATCAATAGCATTTCGTCGTTGAAAATGATAAATTTCACTTCAATAGCGAGTTTTTGTTCCTATGACCAGTTCACGATTGATTCGAATAATCTGTGCTTCGAATCACCGAATCGAATTGCCCACCCCTACTTCGGGTGCATTCAAGATCAGAGCAGTAGCATCGAATCAAACCATCTCAAAATTCTTTCGTTATATGTGGAACATGTTGGGCCATGTATGATACGATAATAAATGCAGAATAAAATGGAACAAAGTTTAGCGCAATAAAGTAAGGAAATATCAAAGTAAAAAACGTATCGATACTTTACCAAATATGGACCTGGGATAAACCATGTACGATGCATGATTTAATTCGCAGTTTTGCTTCGTCCAAGCATGAGCCACAGATGGACCGCGTCTAACCGACGCGGTTCATCTGTGGCTCATGCTTGAATGAAACAATTTTGTTTCGACATCCATAGAGGAACGAAAGCAGTGATGTACAAATTATTCGATTCGGTTCGATGAATCTTAAATCCTATCTATCAAAAAAACGCAGTTTTTGGAATCGTCTGATTTGGTGACAATTCATTGTTCATATTTAGTGTATCATGATTGTGCTGCACATTGAGCAAAACTACTAAAAAATCCAAAATCTTTACTGTTGAAATAATAGTTTTTTTAAGTTGTTTCCGATATGAATGTAATGTCGAATTCCTCTTATACACTGTAACAAAAATGCAACAAAATCACTGGTCTTTGATAGTAATTTTACTTGGCGGTATTGATAAACATTCAAAATCGATTGATTCAAATATGGAGTGTTGATGGAACGCACCGCGAAGGTGCGGTCCATCAACAGCCCATAACTGGCATAAATCTCATCAACGTGGCGTTTTTTAACTTTGTAAATGTGCAATTACTGCAAATGACCAGTAATTTCACTGTACTTTTGTTACAGTGTAACTGGAACTGCCCCGGTTTTGATTAAAAATTCTGGAACGTTTTTGTGCAAATTATGAGAAACTATTTCTGTTGGTTGATTTAAAAATTGTCTTTGTTAGAAGGAACTAGTCTGATGTGTCGTATTTGTCCATATCTGTTAAAATAAGTTGATAAGATAAAGTTATAAGTTTAATGTTGTTTATCAGTAGTTATCAGTAGTCAGCTTCCAATTGGCGGAGATTTGACCGATTTGAAATGTTACGGATTCGATACTTGATTATATCGAAGGTTAGGCTGGGCAATTTGATTCGGGGATTCGAATCGATTCGAAGCACAATTTATTCGAATCAATCGCGAATCGTTCACACAAACAAAAACTCGTTAGGTGAACAAGGATTTTCATTTTCAACGACGAAATGCAATCGATTTTGGTCAAAATTTACCAAAATCGATTATATTTCGTTGTTAAAATACGAAAATTGTTGCTCGTAGTGTGAATTGAAAATACACTACAAACTCTAAATTTCTTGATTTTCACAATGAGCACAAGTTAAAACAGTAAAAATGGGATATTTCGTTATTTACATCGAATTCGTGATTCGATCCGATTCGAAAAAAGCACTCGAATCAGATTCGAATTCCAAATATTTCGGTTTTGCCCAGCCCTAATCGAAGGCAAATAGCAATTCACTTTTATCGTGTGGGAGAGGGAAGCCGAGAATACGGCAATAGGATATGACGAACCACGACCTCTCGTTCCGAATCGGGAGTAAAAGTTTCGGCTAAAAATTTTCACTTATTTTTACTCCGCACGGACATGGTTGGTGGAGGCCGTAAGCAGCGTGTACTGGCGATGCGTCCAACAGACCTCTCGCGCTTAATCATCCAGTGGCCATGCTATTTGGCCCGATATAGGTTCAATTCCCGTCGCATTCATTGAATGAGATCGCGATCAGAAATGTTAGTATCGGTGATCGATGAATTTTCCTAAACGTTTTGATCGGCAGATTATTGAGCGGATCGGCGCTCACCCCTGGCTCGATAAGGAAAACACATTGAAAGTTAAAATTATTGAACTTACCGCATCCACTGAAATGCATATCGTCAAAGTGTACATCTCCTCTGCTGTCGTAAATCTTAAGAACTCTGAAGAATAAGCAATAAAAATTATATATTTTAGGAAGAATAATTAGGAAATCCAACCTTATCACGATGTGAAATTGTTACAAGACGGACATCTCGCTATTTCTAGATGGATCGTTTCGAATATTTTTGCAAATACAATAATTTCGAAGATATTCTGAAAACTATCCAGATTTAATAGAAAATTCGAAACGAACTTACATCTTTAGATAACCGAACAGCTATGATAAAGTGCCGTGCAGTACGTATTATCTTTCCTGGGTAATTTTTACAACCTATAGTGTACAGCCGTATACAGTAACAAAATTGCAGTAAAATCGCTACTAATTTACAGTAACTCGATGACATTGAAATAAATCTACAAAAACGTTCTTTTTAGCTAATTATGGGCTGTTGATAGAGCGGTCCGCCAAGGTGTGGTCCATCAACAGTCTATACTTGGCGTAAATATCATCGACATGTCGGTTTTAACTTTTGAAATAGGCAATAACTGCGAATGACCAGAAATTTTTTGTACTTTTTTACAGTGTGCTGTAACAAAAAATGTAACAAAATCACTGGTCTTTAACAGTTTTTTTACTTGGCGGTATTGAAAAAAATATAAAATTTGAATTTTTGGCCAAATATGGGATTTGATGGAACGCACCGCGGAAGTATAGATCTCATCAACATGGCGTTTTTCGACTTTGGAAATATGCAATTACTGCAAATGACCAGTGAATTTACTGTACCTTTGTTACAGTGTGCATAGTGATGGCAACGAGGTAAATTTAGTGAAATGAATTTACCAGCGAAATAGGCAAAGTATTACTAGGTAACCTAGTTTCACCTTCAAAGCTAGGTAGACTAGGTAATCATCGTTTTGCTGCATTTAGAACATTTTTTAATAGAATTGAAGATTGAAATCACCCAATTTCTAATTACAACAACGTTTTGCAATGAATGTATGATTTACCAAGCTTTTCATATTAAATACCTGACTAATACTTCTACTTAGAATTGGCAACACAACTATACTCGCCCCATTCATCGAAGAAATGCGAAAAAATACGAAAGGATGTTACTATAAACAGCCCGTATACCTAATCTAGCCCTGTATGGTACAGGCTTTAGACTAGTCCGAACGTATTTCCTGCGTGTCGTAAGAGACGACTAAAATGGAGCAAATAAGTGGTGGATGGTATTGCCCATAACAGATACAAATTACTGCGCTTTACTATGACCGTTCAGTTTCGTTTGGGATGTTTTTTTTTACAGTCACTTCTTGAGGCGGATCACCCTGACCAAGGCCCTGTAACAGCGGTCACTTATAGACGGACAGGGTTATAATTGCTGGAAAGATATGATCTTTTCCTGTTTGGCTTAGCCTACTCAAGTTATTACACCCTGGGTTGAGTGGTGAGCATGGATAAGCGAACCGGACTCACCGCAGCTCGAACCCGAGATCTTCAACCTGCGATGGCAACATGTTTAACCCCTTTTCCTTTTAAAGTACAGTTGCTGGCACTACATCTTTTAGCAGCTCTTTGCTATTAAGTGGCCGTTGGTTGCTACCTTTTCTGCACTGCTTCCGGCCTTGCTCAGAGTGAATTTCAATAAAAAATTAACAATGAACACCACAAACCTCAATTCAATCTGAAACGGTAAATCTTGTCGGAGGTTCAAAGCGATGACTGCCGTCTCCCAGTTCTCACTCTGATGCCCGAGAAGTGACCATTGAGGTTCCAGAGTCCGAGAGTTGTCGTTTATGTTCGGCCCGAAGATAAGATTTACTTGCATTCGTGGTGCCTGTGAATATCGAGGGGTAAAGTTTAGGACCTCGTATGTGTAAATTTAGTTTCTACTGATCGTTTTTATTTTAATTTTAAAGATAATATCTCTTTGCAGAACACGAGCCAAAGGTGGCTTTCGCTTTCGAGTTCATACATAGTAATACTTCATATTTGGCCACTGATGTCCAGCATGATGATCTTCGCCGAAGCATTATTTGTTGAGTATGAGTCACTGATGGATCGCGCCGCCGAGGCGCGGGCCATCTGTGGCTCATGCTGGACAAAATAAAATATCTGATCAAGAGAATTGCATTGTCGAGAGGATACGCTCCATTGGTCCATGCTTGACATACACGACTTGTTAATTTCTTGGATAGAGGCGTGGTGCCATGCTCACCTTTACAGACAAGCTTCATTAGCTCCTAGATGCTATGAAACGAGTATTTTATGATGCCCTTTAGGGCTTTGGAATAGTCCTAACGTATTTCCTGCGTGTGGCAACTGGCGACTATAAGGAAGCAAAGAAGTGATAGATGGTTTCACTATCGCCCAGGGCCAGATATCACTCACTGCACCTCACCATGGTGGTTTAGTTCTGTTTATGATGTTTTCCATATAGAGTGCAGTTTCTGATACTACATCTTTTAGTAGCTCTTTGCAATTGAGTGAGTTTCATTCGGGAGCTGCTCAGAGTTAACTTCAATATTCAATTTTTTTTTCACAGCCACTTCTTAGAGAAGAGGCGGACAGTGTTACAATTACTGGAACGATATCATCTTTTCCTGTTCGGCTTAGCCTACCCAAGTTATTACACCTTGGGTTGAGTGGTGGGCATGGTAAGCGTGCCGGACTCGCCGGGGCTCGAACCCGAGATCTTCGACCTGCGCTGCCAACATGTTTAACCACTAGGCCATCGCCCCTCCCAAAGTTTCGTAAACTAGGTTAATATCTACACCCTAATATAGCGTTTCGCTAAATTCACGCGTCTGCTCACTTTACACGTCTTTAAATTTGGTGGTTTAAGCCTGTTTTAGGTTGTTTCAACCTGGAAACTAGGGTAGGATGGGAGTTCATTATTATCCTGCGGGGGAGGAAAACCAAGAAAACAGCTTAAAAAGCATATGACTAACCACGGCTTCTTACTTCCAAATCGGGTGTAGGTTTTTGGCTTATCACATTTCTCTTGCTCATAGTGGTAGAGGAAGCCGTAAGGTAAGGCAGGGCTTCCCAAACTGGGGGTCGCGACCCCCAGGGGGGTCGCGGAACGAACTTCAGGGGTCGCGGAGTATATCCCAATTTTACATGTAGTACTGCATATGCTATTGTATTTTTCTTTCTTTTTTTTTAAACCTAACTATAGCCTGATGCACAGCAGTTTTACTAACGGCAATCCTGATGGATATTTATCGCTCTGTATACCCCTCTTCTTTTAATAGGTTTATCTGAGCTCGTTTTTCTGCAGAAATTGCTTTATTTTTGGGCATTTTTTAAGGAAGCTAATAAGAAACACCAGCAGGTTGTGAGTTTACAAAGAGCAAAACTTACATGAGAATGCTACATAAAGTTCGAAAATCGAATTTACTTTGAATTCAGCAGATTATTAGGTCACAAGTGTTTTGTTACCAAATAAAATGAAGTATTTTCATTTGTACTGATGTGTTGATACTTGGTCTTAAACTTTGCCTTTCAATAAATGTCACAAATGTAGGCTATATTTCGCATTACTCATCACTTTAGTAATAGGTTTTGAATACCGGTAGCCTGAATTTAGTCCTTTCATTTCAATAAATGTCAAAAGTGTATATTCCACACCGCTTATCATTTTAACCGTGAAGGGGTCGCGGAAAATTTTGGGAGATCAAAAGGGGTCGCGAGCGAAAAAGTTTGGGAAGCCCTGAGGTAAGGCATACGTGAACCACTGTGCACCGCGCGTCCAATAATACTTGTCCTCAATCACGGTATTCGAACCTACGTCACGGCGGCCAGAGATGCGTAGCTCGAAGTGCATTCCCAATGCTTTACCGACTAAGCTAACCTACTAACTGCGACTTACCAAAACCCCTCTCATTAAATACATGAAGGACATGACACAAGAACAATTCTTATTCGCCTTCAGAAGTGGTGTTCGAACGTAACTCTCCGACTTTGTGCTCCCCGATGCATCGAATGACATGATATGTCCTCGACCAATGAAATGCTGAGACGTGGCACCATGGTCGTCTTCTTCGCTTGCTACGAAATAATATTTGTTGTTACATTTGAATTGCGATATATTTTCATGATGAGATGGGATAGCGTGCGTATTTTTTCTAACTAAAATTTAATTAATTCTAAAAATTACTATCATGGACTGTGAAATGATGGTCATCTTGCCTTTAGGGAAAATGGTCATATACACAAAAATACTCTCTGTATAAATGAAGGACGTGAAAAATTGTATAAATGAAGGACGTGAAAAATTAAAAAAGAGAAAAAAAATGATGAAAAAACTGAGATGCTGCAGTTCAGAGGAAACTCTTGCTTACTCACCACTGTCCACTGCTTTCCAATCCTGCCAGAAGTTGGAGCCAAACATCTCGTGAAAACTTCTACTAAACTGTGGTACACTTGACTCCCACTCACACAGGGTGCCTGCGCCATCGTCGTTTTGGAATGTGCAGTCCATTATATTTGCTTTCTCTAGAAAAAAAAGTGAAGCTGTACTTCAGGTAAGCAGCAAACGCGCGTTGCACTCCTCGAATCTTCCCTTAAAACTTATCTCTAGCACGTATTAAACATAACTTCAGGTTTTGTGTGTTTCCCTGATAGCTCTGTAATATGATATATATCGCTTTATTTGTCTAGGGAGGTGTAGAAATAAACTATGTCTTTATATTCTTATTCTTCGAGTCTTCTAGATCCTTTTATTTTAATAGTTATTCAAGGATCCTAATTTGAAATTAATTTAGAGATTTTATTTTGTCAAGCATAAACCACAAATGAATCGCACCTCGACGGCTCGATTACTGTCATTGTCATTGGCGTATACCACTAATTGCACTTTACCAAGGCGGCTCGATGTTTTCCGCAAAGTGCAGTTGCTGGTACTACATCTTTTAGTAGCTCTTTGCTATGAAGTGGCCGTTAGTTGGTTTTCTTGAGGCACTGCTTAGAGCCTTGCTCTGTGTGAACTGAAGGCGGCTCGATGTTTTCCGCAAAGTGCAGTTGCTGGTACTACATCTTTTAGTAGCTCTTGGCTATGAAGTGGCCGTTAGTTGGTTTTCTTGAGACACTGCTCAGAGCCTTGGTCTGTGTGAACTTCATTAAAAAAAGTTTTGTTTTTTTGTTTAAAATCGACCCAACTCACGTGTAGCCTCGCATTGTTCATGCATCAGTTCCACAGTGATGGAGTCGACCCCGATCATCGGTTCTGTTGGATGAACCAAATCACCGAACTGGAATTCATCAGTTGTGCAAATAAATTCAGAGCAGTTGCTGTTGGTTTGTACGATTCCTTCCAGAACGAGCTGAAAAATTGGATGTAATTTGTTCAGAAACTAATTTTGTTTGGAATATGGTTGAAACTTCCAAGTACAGAACCTTTGGAATATGATATCGAAACATTACTTCGAACCGAATCTTTCTGTTGAATATGATTTGAATTAAAAAAAAAACAATGTGAAAATTTGATTACGGTCATATTTCCATCATATTGGTGATGATTTACGAAATATATGTAAGATCTCGATAAATCCGAGTATATTTTGGCCCAATGCATCCTAGCAGGAAAATTTGTCAAAAGACCTTTTGTTAAGCCCTAGTCACTGATGGATCGCGTCGATGAGACGCGGTCCATCTGTGGCTCGTGCTTGACGGAATAAAATTTTTGATTGAGGACTATCAGAAATATGAGTCACTGATGGGTCACGTCGATGAGACGCGGTCCATCTGTGGCTCATGCTTGACAAAATAAAATTCCTGATGGGCATAGTGTTGAATGATAACGAAGAATAAATAAAGAAATAAAATGTTATAAGACCAGTTTTTGAGAACAAATACCAGCGGATTAAGGCGAGTTGCACTGCGCGTGGGCATCATTGTTTAGATAATGCCGCGATCATCACCCAGTGAAACATAAGCAGATTCCCGATGGTAACTTGGGTCGGCTCCATCTTTTTTTTCAATAACATTAGTCCTGTTGATTCAATAGGTGGCATCTGGTAGGATGGAACTACGTTTTTATCTTGCAGGAGAGCAAAGCCGAGAACACGACTCAATCATATGGCGAACAACGACCTCTCGTGCCGTCTGCAGATACTTGTTACGATACGGGTGAAGGTTTATGGTCCTCTCATATTTCTCATTTACGTGAACCACCGGTTCGAACCTACGTCAGGACGACCAGATTGCGTAGGTCGAAGCTTAAGCCCGACGCTTTACCGATTGAGCTAACCGGTGATCCACAGTAACGAGTGATTGGAAAAATTACCTGGAATTCTTTGTGTTCTTCCGGTAGAGCGATCTGGAAGGAAGTGAATTTCCAGTCGTTGTGGGAGGCTGGGTTGGTGATCTCAGCAACTACTGATGACGCACCCAGCAGATTTCGGTGCGATTTCGTCAGAGGAACAAGGTGGAGTCGAAGATGCGTTTCGTCACATTTGAATATGTACCTGAGTGAAAGACCAATGTATTAGTTTGAAAATTTGAAAATGGTAAAAGTTACGCCTTGATTCAGCCAATCAGGAGGTAGCAATGTTTAGCGTTGTCCTCATAGTTTTTGTTCAGTCGGTATTGGAAACACAATATATAAATAGAATAATTCAATATTTCAGATAAACGAAATTGTCGGTATTTGGCCATATTTTGCAGTAAAAATCATGATTTAGGGCCTATGTCTGATTTTCAACGTAAACTTTGGCATATATCTTGATTTCACTGAAGCATAAATCAATTCAAGAGGGATCGAAATTCACAATATCTTTTAAAATAAAATTCTTTTATATCTAACTATTTGGATAAAAAAAATCGGGGCCTTGGACATGGTGATCCCGAATCGTTTTCGTGCTTTTAACTTCATCCACATTTGTTTTTATTGACATTCGCTCAGAGTAAGGACGGAAGCAGTGGCTAGAAGGAAGCAGCTAACGGCCACTTATTACAGCAACAAGTTACTAAAAGTGTAGTACCAGTAACTGTACTCTAAACGGCAACATCCCAAATGGAACTGAAACGCCATGGTAAAAAGCAGTGAGTGATATCTACCCCGGGGGATGATAACAATATCCACCACTTCTTTGCCTCATTTTAGTCGCCTCTCACTACACGCAGGAAATACGTGAGGACTATTCTGCATCGCGTACTTACCACATTGTGAACAGTATAGAAGGTGTCTTCGCTGATCTCTCGATTACCGGTGAAACTATCAACGCTCGATACTCATGATGTTCCTTCTGTGACGTCAGAGAGAAAAACCACGTGGCGGATTCGGTTGATTGAACACCACTGCTGATGCACTTATGGCTGAAAGAAAATACATAGTAAGCAATAATAAGCAATAAGCGTCAAGAGTACTCTTCTAGTTAGGCGAATGCCCTACGAAGCGGCTGAAGGAAGTCATCGACATTGGCGAGGCGAAAAATGTAAATTGCCAGTTTTATACTAAGTAGAAAAGTACGCACCGGAGGTGCGCAGGAAAATTTCGAGTTTAAGGTCCTGCGTGAGATATGCAGCTCGGACTATAGCGGGTGGTGGATTATTTGCGAGAGGATTGCTTACCACTCGCTGTCATACATCGTTACTACTGACGACGTCTTCCTCGAACGACATGAAGCCACACCTCGACTTGGTTCGAGCACGAGAGGTTTTTGTTCTCACTTGAGCGTACTCTCGGAAATAGTGAATTGGAGAAATTCAATTTTCCTATCCTTGAAGATTTTCGCCGCCACTTGCGAAAACCCTAGTAGTATCTTACCTGCCGATCGCCTGGAAGTTAGCGTTGTCCCCATCTTCAATATTCATCCAATTGCATTGCACTTTCCCGTTGTTGATTTCAACCGAGCACTTATCGTGATCTCCTGGCTTTATGCGATGGAACTTTGGATTAATCGTCGCTTCTGCCTCCAGTTGAAAGGTTCTGAATCTAACCGCAAGCGGAAGTGACGTTACGGTAAATTTCGCGCCTCGTAGTACCACGTGACGTCGGTAGAAAACATAAACTCTGAACGCGGTTCCATTTCCATCGAAAAACTCTGCGTCCTCGAGTATGACACTATTGCATCGACTTGATCCTGGCGTCATTTTCACGACTTTGCTATGACGTAACGATGACGTCACCGCCATGATAAATAGTTCGCTGCTGTTATGAGGCAAAAGCATAGATACTTGTATGCCGGGATAGCCAGGTTGTAGCTGATACTTTGGTGATATCATAACGTAACCAGTGTGTTTAACGTTCGGTATGGATTTCCATACATGAGTGTTGGAATCATAGTTTCTCCAATGTGTGTTGCCCTGGGTACCTTCCTCGGCCATCATGACGTCATGCTTGCAACGTATGTGATGATGTGTTAGTGGAGTGGCTACGACGTCATCTTGGAAAGGTGCTGTGGAACAAAAGATTACAATATGCTTAGGAAACAACGACGTTAGCAGTCGACAAAGATGGTGTTTTGCGACGAATGTGTGTAATGTGCAATCGAACTGTCTGGAGCAATAATTCTGACATCGACGAGGCCCAGAACAGAGTGCTTTAAGTAAAACCCGTCGATTTTAAAACTTTCTTTGTGATATAAATGGCAGTTATTTGGGCGAATCTTATGTTCTGTTTCAGCTGCTATGCAGCATGCCCTGTAGGTAGGGCTGGACAATTCGATTCGTTGATTTGACCAAAATCGATTATATTTTGTCGTTAAAATATGAAAATCATTGCTCTTAGTGTGAGTCGAAAATACACTACAAACTATAAATTTTCTTATTTTCACAATGGGGACAAGTTATAATAGTGAAAATAGGATATTTGTTATTTACAAAAAATTAGTGATTCGATCCGATTCGAGAAAATTGCATATGATTCGGTTTTGCCCAATCCTACCTGTAGGTATGGGCTTTAGAACAGCCCTAACGTATTTCCTTTGTGTTGTAAGAGATGTTCAAGAGAAAGCAAAGAAGTGGTAGATGGTTTTACCATTGCCCGGGGCAGATACCACACACAACACTTTACTATGGCGGTTAAGTTCCGTTTGGAATGTATTCCGTTTAGAGTGAGTTTCTGGTACTCCATCTTGTAGTGGCTCTTCGCTATTAAGTAACCAACCATTAGTGGGTTCCTTTTTGCTTCCGGCCTTGCTCAGAGTGAATTTCATTGAAAAGTAAAACAGAGAAAAATTACTGCCAACGGAAGAAACCTCACCCAAGAATGAAACATATATTCCACTTGTTCCCTTTTGTTGCCCAATGGTTATAAGTTTGCGAAAAATGCTTCAAATCATCAATACTGCTATGTGATAGCAATGGTTGGGAAGATTTTTGATCAAACCGAAGAAAATCATGCGGAGGCATTATACATGTGTAGCTTGTTGCTTGGCGGGATTTTCAATGTAAAAGTATTTAAAACAAAAACAATATATATATATATATATATATATCACATTGTTCATATTCCTGCATTCCATGTAGCTCTATGCACTTTAGTGGCTTCAGGAAACTTTTCAAGTATCATACGTCACCTGTAGACTTGCTCTGGGCGATTACCGATTAAAAAAATACTTACGCGAGGATGTTGATGCTGAAGCCACGACCGGAACTATCACAGCAACAACGAAAATTATCTGTAGAAAAAGAAAAACAGCTCGGACGCTGAACTTGGAAGGTTTTGTCATTTGAATCCCTGGTCCTTTATCTTCTCCTGATGTTGATAGGAGTCTACCACCGCTTGCCGTATCTATGTGTGTAAAGGGATTGGTAAAAGACACACCCAGGGCAATAGCTATATTAGATCTTTACGAAAGCTCTACGGGCTTCAGAATGGCCCTAAAGTATTTCATGCGTGTCGTAGTAAGAGGCGGCTAAAAGGAAGCAAAGAAGTGGTAGGTGGTTTAACCATCGCCCATGACTGATACCACTCACTGCACTTTACCATAACAGTTCAGTTCCGTTTGGGATGTTTTCCGTTTGGAGTGCGATTGCTGGTGGGACATCTTTTAGTAGCTCTCTGCTATTAAGTGGCCCTGGTTTCTTTTAGGCGCTGCTTCCGGGCTTGCTTAGAGTGAAATTTAATAAAAAAGTCCAGCTTGGAAGAAACATTGTCGCAAAATCGATATTAAAACTGACTACAACAACAATTCGAAATCAACTTCATGAGAATTTCGAAATTTTCCCAAAATTGGGGATGAATTTCCGTTCTTTTGCCGCAACTGAAAGCTTTGCAGACGCCGTTGCAAAATTTTGCAAAAAAAAAAAAACTGCAAATGATATTGCTGTCACGATATTATTTCATTATCAAAATATAGTATAATAAAGAACTATCGAGCGAACGTCGTCGTCGAAGATGACTTAGTTATTTTATCGTTCCATATTGAACAAGAGAGTTGCTCATTATAGCAACATCCTCATTATAGCAACATATGAGGATTAGAGGTTGTGCATTTTTGAACAACATCCTTTGCGACATTGTCCACCACCAATAAATACCCAATCTTGGCAAACATGCTCGGTAATACATTTCTCTTTTTGCAAAAACTTCTTATTGAAATTCGGCGTATTTTCAAGCGTGGAAAAATACTCCAAGTCGTCTATTTTTATCTCATTTACATTTAAAAAACACTCGCCTAATCATGGGTGTCGCTAAAAATAACCCGGATCAATATTTTTGTCGGACGAACTTTCAAACTCAGACGTTCTGTCATTATCACAGTCATGAATTTCTAAGCAATCTATGCGCAAATGTGCTGCAAATGTTCTATTTTTTAATATACATCAACCTTTCTTGCTGAAGTTTATTGTAAGAAAAGACGAAGGCAGCGTCTATCAAAATCGAAAACAAATTGCTAAACTGTCAATAGGGCTGGGCGATTCGATCCGGTGATTCGAATCAATTTGAAGCACAATTTGTTCGAATCAATCGTGAATCATTCATAGTAACAAAAACTTGCTAAATTATCTAAAATTTTCATTTAAAATATAAAAATTGTTGCTTTTAAACATGTAGTGTGAATTGAATACACACTAAAAACAATAAATTTCCTATTTCCACTATGGAGACAAGTTGTAACTGTAAATTGTTTTTTTTTTTCGTGGAATTTATGATTCGATCCGATTCGAAAAAATTATTTGAAACAGATTCAAATTCTAAATGATTCCAATTTTCAGGTAAAGTTTTATATCAAATATTTCTCACTCACCGACATCGTTGATTTCACAGTTTGCGTTCATGAATACGCTTGTTTGATGGTCGTCCGTCATTGGCAAATCATCTGCTGTTTGACGCTGTAATCTTGCTTGAGAGTGGCTTCTTGACGACGTCACTGTCTTTTTAGTGCGTCAGTAACTTGGGTATGATGTCACAATCTCTTGCAGAAGACGTCGCACAGAAAAACCACCCAATTGCGCTTACTGTGATTGATTATACTGCCCTTGACTTTAGAATCGTTGATAGTTAATCTCAGATGCCGATGAATAGTTTATGTATATTGGTCAAGTCTTATGATTGATACACTCTGAGTACATATAAGTACACTTTATATGTACTTAACTGAAACACTTTGTACTAAGATAATTCTGTCAGAAATAATGTTGAAACAAGATTAATATTCGTCCGACTCGTACTTTTATGAGACTCAGAATTCGTTGTACTCAAAACTAGTGATCCTTGGTTTATTTCAGTTGCTGCTTTCAAACTCACTTACAGTGAACTCAAATCAAAACAAAATTGCGGTTGTGAGCTTTCCTTCCTATCCAGGACGGAGACCACGTACTGCGTGTTTTTGAGGGATATTCGGGTTCAGTTTCTTAGTCCTAGAATTGAATATAACGTGCAATATAAAATAATAAGATCTGCTATAGTGCACTTCACTCTTCCCAGAGTTTCATACTTCAAGCTTTAGAATTCTAGCACGCTGGGAATATTTGCGTACTGGTATAGGGCTGCATTAAACTGAAATTGGCAGAACTAAAGTCCCAGCGCAAAAATCTAAAACTGTCCTGACCACTACATACATTCAGTAACAAATCACGACACAAAGATCCTATAATTTTTCTGCGAACCGCAAAGCCGCAATTATTATATCAAAAATTCTCTGAACATTTCTCTTCTCGTCGCATCAAAGCCAAAAAACATTTCATTTTGTCAAGCATGAGCCAAAGATGGACCGCGCTTCACAGATCCCCATCCCTCTGTGGCGACTGGACTAACCACTCATTCTTCTTTTATAAATAGGGCTGGGCAAAATCAAATCATTTAGAATTCGAATCTGATTCGAATATTTTTTTCGAATCGGATCGAATCGCTGATTTCATAAAAATAACATATATGCCATTTTTAGTATTACTAATATTGTCTCTTTCGTGATAATTAAGTATTTTACAGATACGGATTACAAATATTAGCTTAAACAGACTTTAGAACGATGTATCTTCAATTACAGTCCGGTCCAAGAGCGAAAATTTTCATTTTAAATTTGACCAAAATCTCGATTTTACTGTATTTTATCACAGTGTAGCCAGCAATTCAAAACGGTGTATAATTTCACACTTACTCGTGATAGGGCGATGATTGATTTGTGAAATAATGATGGCACATCGAGGCCGACAGGTGCCAGGTAGCCCAGACATTATGCAGTTCTGAAGACTAATCTTTCATGCAATTTTATTTTTTTTTCAAAAGACAAATGTAGCCGATATATATATATATATGTACATTGAATTCCGTCTCCAGCCAGAAATATTTCTGAGGAACATATTTTTTCATGCTCGACTAGATCGCGCTGTCTACAAAAATAGTATAACACATAAATAATCTCTACAACAGGTCCATTCTGAATATTCAAAAAATTAATGAAATTTTAACGAAAAAATGAAATTTTAACGGAAATTTTCGATTTTATACCAGTGAAAATTTTGAGATTATTTTGGGTTCATTTTTTTCTGTGTAAATTTTCAGTCCGTTCGGACTCCAGCCAGAAATGTTTCTGAGGAACATATTTTTTCATGCACGACTAGATCGCGCTGTCTACAAAAATAATTAGATAATATAATACATAAAAAATCTCCACAACAGATGGCAACAATGGTGAAAAGGTCACAGAATGCAAACGGTCTGGATTGCCCAATTCTTTCCTGGAATTTGTTCAGCGAGAGTAATTTTTAATATTTATCAAAATCATCAATACATTGGAAACCTCTGCCAAGTTTTAAAAGATTTTTATTACGTTTATTCAGAGTAATGACTTAGGGAAGTTAATAAAAGAATTCAACTTTAATGATATTCGATTGCATATGTTTCACTGTCTCAAACTATAGAAATTAGTACTTTTTGCTTAAAGGCCCATTGCGCACTAAAACGTTGAATTTATACCGAGTTTAAAAACGTAAAAATTGTTACATAAATCAAGTCATCCTAGAGAGGTTCAAAGTCTTGCTTCACACTCCACAAATTTATTTCTGTAACGTTTTGTCTGACCTGACCAAAGCCAGAATTCTTCAGACAAGCATTTCTAAAATGCTTGTCTGAAGAAGTCTGACTTTGGTCAGACAAAACGTTACAGAAATAAATTTGTGTAAGTGTGAAGCAAGACTTTGAACCTCTGTAGTTAGTCATAGTTACTCATGCTACTGTATCCTTGCATGTACTGCATACGGATCCGCAAACACAAAGGCACAGAGGAAGGATAAGTAGTGAGTCCACGTCCCACAGACCAATAGCATAATAAAGACTTCACTGCAATATTATTAGTTTACTGTTACAGATATTATAATGGTCTTTATTCGAGGGAGCTCTCTGACCTCGTTCATCAGAACAAGATTTTTAATCGATCAACACGATTGGCTACCAATTCGCACTTATTCACTGTGGAAGTTCCACAATGTCACAAACAGTTTTATGCAAGAAGCTTTTTTCCAAGAATCTCTGAACTTAGGAATTCCTTGCCTTCTCACTGCTTTCCTGATCGTGTTGATCTACAAGGATTTAAAACTCGTGTTAATAGACATCTATCAGGGATGGGGGTTCCTTAGTTCCTATTCCTGCATTACTTGTCGCTCTTTGCACTTTGACCCTTTGCTCCTTGCTTCAGGAGGATTTGCAAATATAATTTGTCTCCTGTGGCCTTGCTCTGAGCGAATTCTAATAAAGAAAAACACACCTAGCAAATGGATCG
The DNA here is from genome assembly GCA_963675895.2 of Styela plicata. NCBI lineage: Eukaryota > Metazoa > Chordata > Ascidiacea > Stolidobranchia > Styelidae > Styela > Styela plicata. Next base: position 24,700,812 of record OZ023138.1, read on the forward strand.
ATTCTCATAAAATTTTACCACATCCCACACTTCACTGATTTTCATGAAATTCTACATCATCAATTATAAGGCAAAATAAACCAATCCTTGTTAAACTGAGTATTGGTTGTTATTAGCTTCGCTCGGTTTATGCGTTTTGTGCACAAAGAGGTTATTTTAATCACCTGCTATTTTATAAAATTTGTCCTAATTGGATCGGGGCCAACGGGTATCGATTCTGCAATAGTTTCGAGGTCGCCATGAAAATTTTATTTCTGTGACTTGATTTTAATCAATTTGTACATAATTTGACTCTTTTCGGATCTAATTCGATTTCAAAAAATTCAAAATGAAGTAACCAACGTAGTTCACAAGTAGTATGTTTTGTTATTAAAGGCCAGAATACACGTGAAGTTGTCGTACCGATGCGTTGCATTACGTTTCGGGTAATGAAATAAAAACGGCAATACAAGCCTGCTTTGCTTTGCGTTAAACGTATCCACATGTGTACAAAGCACAAACGCAAAAAAACGAAACAAGCATTCTGCCTTAGCTTTCATAGCAAACCGTTCTGTTTCATTGAAAAACGTAAGGAACAGTAAAGCAAACCTAGAAGAACAAGTAACATAAACCTAGAAGAAGCGCAACCTAAGCAATTGTGTAGTGCGACCTCAAGTATGAACTACTGATGCATCTCGCCGTCGAGGGGCGGTCCATTAGTTGCTCAAGTTCGATAAACTAAAAATATGGGTTAAATGTTAAAAATGCAAAAAACCATAAATGGGTATTCGAATCATCCGATTCTGTCATGTAAACTGGTCAAACTTTTATCCACATCAATTTTTTACTTAAAGAATGCATTAGTACGACATTTTTTCAGGCCGTGCCAATATCTTATGTTCTACAAAGATTCAGACTTTCCGGAACAAATATTTTAGCTTACCATGTATGCGCCACAGATGGGGTGCTCTCAGAAGGCACGATTCGATTCGAATCAATCGTGAATCGTTCATAGGAACAAAAACCTGCTAAATTAACTTATATAGGTCAACCCAAAGATAAGGTTTCAATGACTTAGAACCAGCACTGGGCATTTCAATTCAATATCTGAAGCAACAAATATTCGAATCAGTCCTGAATCGATCCCAATTGGAAGTCTTATTTTCTTAATTTTGTCGGCGCGATCCATCAATGCTACAGACTCTATAAATTTATCCGAATCAAATTCGAATCCCGATTGGTTTGCTCAGCCTCACAATTAATTTCACTTTATATATTTAAAGATAGTTAACGTAAACAACTTTTGTTTTGTTAAAAATTTAATTTACTTCTCTATATCATTTCGCGCAGATAAATATATTAAACGATGCAATTCAAGTTGTAGGGTAATGGCGCTGGTAGAATAGTATATTAGTGGAATGACACGGTGATAGTACCGAGGAGAAAAATTAGGAACAATTTTAGGACAATTTTATATTGATTGCTGTGACGCATTGCCCTTTAGAGCCGTTAGCGTTAAACGTAGTGTTCCTGTTTACTTTTAAGAAGTGGTAGGTGTTTCTTACTCAGGGCAGATACCACTCACTGCAATTTACCAGGATGGTTCAGTTCTGTTTGAAATGCTTCCGTTTCGATTGCAGTTGCTTTTACTAACATCTCTTAGTAGCTCTTTGCTATTGAGTGGCCGTTTTGTGGGTTTTTGTTTGTAAATCATTTAAAGGTACCTGACTCAAATTGATTTACAATGATTTACTCATTAATTGCCTCATAGTTTGGTCGTGAAATCAAGAAATCGAAACATATAATATCAGAATAGACCGGACGTAAATCGTAAACAACAGACTATGATGCTTACTTGTTCTTGAGACAATTTTTTTGCTATAAATCTGATTCGCCTGGACTTACGCAGCATACTCGGTAATATTCGTAAAATATCCCATAAAACTTTCCACGTTGTAAATTGTTAAATTTCAGGGAAAGATCCATTGGATTTTATTGCGGTCGTTGTTGATTTGCGATGTGCTTCGTAATGGGTGCGGTTATTGGATTACTAAGGGAAGGACGGGCCACTACTGGAACAAGTACGCGACGGTATGAAACGTTAATTCGTACCAATGAAGGGCTTACTGGTTGAAACAATATCATCCTGGGATCTCTCACCGGACTGGCGAGGTACGTTAGCTTATATAAAGC
>OZ023138.1:24703083-24723417 GCA_963675895.2 Styela plicata
ATCCTTGTGAATTCTCTCACACCTGGATCCAGGATTTTAAGGAAACAAGGAGGAAGGATAGGTAGTTCATTGCAAGATATCAACGAGTCGCGTAAGGAAGATAGTCATAGATTAGCTGTGTCTCATATATCTCCAGTTAAAAGGTGGTTGAGGTGGGGTCATTGACTGTGGGGATTGGGGCTAGAATATGTATGTTAATGCTAAAATCCTACTAAAATGACTATATCTCTGCTAAAATGGATTTTTCTCAGTTTATCAGTGGTTAAGTTCTGTTTGGAATGTTTTAAGCTTGAGAGTTCAGTTGCTGATATAAGTGATCGTAGTTCAGGCTTGTACATTCGTTGTCATTTGTGAGAATACAAATTTTTTATTTTTTCATAGGGAGTGTGAGCTTTGAAGGAGGACGAACGCGGGTTACTCCTTTGAATCTTGGTTTACGACTTATTCCCTGGCACATTATAAACTTTATTTTAAGTTTTGTTTGCTTTCCTGATAACTCTGTATATCTTTATTTGTGTCGACAGAGGTGTCGAAATAAACTATGTCTATGTAGTGGATTAGAAGGATTCAATGTTGGCTTATAAAGGAAAAAGCAAAAAGAACACTAGGGGAGCAATCTTGCATCCTTGAAATGAATATGTTAAATAAAATTTCATCAAATGCTTCATAAGAGTTTTACGAGAGTCTATGAGAGACTCTAGAAATACGTAATCCCGCAAATTTTCAAGCCGTGTAGTTGATTCATTTTTTACGTTATTGCTTGTCTTTAGGGCTGGGCAGAATAGAATCATTTGGAATTCAAATCTGATTCGAATAATTTTTTCGAATCTGACCGAATCATGAATTTCATGTAAATAACAAATATCCAAATTTTACTATTATAACAAGTCTCTATTGTGGAAATTTATAGTTTATGGTGTATTTTCAATTCACAACTCATGTTTAGGAGCAACAATGTTCATATTTTAATGACAAAATGCAATCAATTTTGGTCAAACTTGACCAAAATCGATTGCATTTTGTCATTACAAATAAGAATTCTTGTTCATTCAGCAAGTTTTTGTTCCTATGAACGATTCACGATTGATTCGAATAAATTGTGCTTTGAATCGATTCGAATCACCGAATTGAATTGCCAAGCTTTACTTGTATTGCATAAGGTGAATTTCAATGTAAAAAGCTGGAAGCCATAGTTTATATTTATGGATGTTTCCTCATTTAATACATCACATGACTTTATCTATTTGACTATTTTATCAAACACTCAAACTCCATAGATGACTCTAACATAGAAACATGGGGAGTTATATATGGCCCATGCCAGATGTGATATGAGTCATTGCAAACTTCCTCATCAACCAAAATGATGGCAGAGTTCGTATTGTCATGGAAAAGTTGATTACCTGGTTGATCATTAGTCAATGTGGTCGATGATGACTAATAAATACTAATCACTTATAGCAAACATGACATATGAATATACTCGTGCACATGAAAAAAAATCAAAAATCGCTGCTCCAATCCACAGAAAACACAAATTGCACTATCAAGTACAACTCTGGAATAACCAGGTCACGAGTGTTGCTAAAAAGGCTGCTATGAAAGTTGCATCTCTAAGTTGTGTCCGTCCTTATCTTTCACCTGAAATTATTCTTTATTCATACAAATAACTGATTCGACCCTGCATGGAGTATTGCTGTCACATTTGGAGTTCCTCTGCTGCTACAGTCCTGAACATGCTTGATCTGGTTCAGCGACGTGGTTTGCATGGTCTGTCGAAAACCTTCTTCTGGTCTGCAAAGCTTGTCGTGATTTTGCCTCACTTTGTATATTTTATCAATATTATAATGGCCTTTGTTCGAAGGAGCTTTCTGCTCTTGTTCCTCCGAACAAAATTGGTCAAATAAAGTGATTGAAAATTGAACAAAGTGGTCAACTCGTTTAGCTAAAAGGTATACCCTGCATATGGACCGTGTCAAATCAACACGATCCATCACTGGTACGTACTAAACAAAACATCAAATTTTTCCCATTGACTCTCAAACTTCACACGTTTACGGGTTTCTAGATCCTGCACTGACTCTGGTAAAACTCTCACGAATCCATGACGAAATTTTAAAATGTACATTTCAAGGATGAAGGATGGATCCCTTGAGGTTCCTTCTGCTCATTTCCTGAAATGAAATTGAAAATTTCCATGAAATTGAAATCCTACTTGTTAATTGCTTTTAGTAAAAACAATATGCTTTCGTTCCATGATGTTATTAGGGATCGGCCGATGTCACTTTTTGGAGCTGATTTCAGACTTTCACCACTAATACTGATAATTTCCCATTTAAAAATAATGCACTCAATCAGAAATTTTCTTTTGTCAAGTATGCCCCAAAGATGGACCGCGTCTAATCGACGCGGTCCATCAGTGGCACATAATTAACAAAATATGTTCGGTTGAATTTTTTCCAATCCAATTTTTTCCAGTCAGGCTTGCAAGTTCGTGTGATTATGGGTTTCCAGAGTCTCGCACAGGGATAAGAATTGGTGGATGGTTTTACCATCGCCCAGGGCAGATACCACTCTGCAATTTACTATGGTGGTTCACTTTTGTTTGGGAAGTTTTCTGCTTAGAGTGCAGTTCCTGGTACTACATCTTTTAGTAGTTCTTTGCTATTAAGTGGCCGTTAGTTGGTTCCCTTTAGGCACTGCTTCCGGTCTTGCTTAGAGTGAATTTAAATAGAAAAAATTCTACATGTATAAGTGGTTCCTATAACAGGTTTTTTCAGAGAAAAATTTCTTGTCCAACATGTTTTGCCGAGCATGGGTCACTGATGGATCATGTCGATGAGGCGCGGTTCATCAGTGACTCATGCTTGACAAAATAAAATTACAGATTAGGATGCTAAGGGCTACAAGGGAGCATTTTCTAGATTTTTGAATCGGTCAATTCTAATCGATTCTCGGTATTTCAAAAAAATTTGTTGCGATTCTAATAGATTCCTGTTGCGTCGCATGTGTGAAGTTCATTCATTTTTAAACCTTAAAAGTCTAAATTTAGAAAATTATTTGCATTTTTGGTGATTTTTTATGTTTACTTTTTCCGTATTTTATTGTACCCAGCCGTGGAATCAATACACAGTTCGTTCCTGTTCATATTGCTCGAATTTGAACAATGAATGTTTTTTTTTATTCGTAAATAGTTTGGGAGTGAGTTTTATTTTTAAACAATCTTATTCAAAAAGAATCGATTCGAAATTATTTTTGTTGAGATTTGATTCGGAAAAAAATATTCGAAACTTACATCCCTACTAAGGACGATATGCTCCAATGAGTGGATCTATTCCTAAGAAATTTTGCCGATCTAACATTTTATTAATTATCTTTGAAGGAGTCTTTACTTTCTGTATGAGAGAGCAGATTTAATGCTCTTAATGCACGCAGGCTCCTTTGTCAGCTGAACTTATAATTGATGTAATATTTTGATCAAACATGCTCTCTCTCAGGCACGATCCATCTGTGGCTCATGCTTGGCAAAATTTGGATTGTGAATGTACATCAGCTAAATTTAAAATTGGTCTAATTAAAGACTTAGATAGTTTGGGACAATTTCAAGCGTAAATTTCCGAGAATCGTACCGGCAGATAAAACCGATTAGTGTGCAAATCTCCATATTAGGGGCCGGCAGATTTGTTTTTCATGATAATGCTGATAAAATATCGGCACATGCTAGTTATAGTTATTACCGGTACTTTTATTCCCAATTTACATTTTTTGTAGAAATCGACCCCGTACTGTGAACACTGTATGTTACAATTGCTGGTCATGTTGCTATTGACGATAATTCAGTTTGCTATTTCTCACCTTCCCATGGTATTGTGAGGTTGGAATTGGCCGGCTTTTTATATGCTACATATGTATGCACGTAGTATATTTTCTGCCTTTATCACCGTGTGTTGGACCGATTGCTGAACAGGTGCTGGATTAGTTTGGGCCAGCGATAGGACATATTATTGTCCTTTCATCTGTTCTTTTGATGTCTGGTTCGATGAGGCCACCAGTTTCTGGTGACGTTCTCCTTCCTTCGCAATTCTCACCACTGTATTGAGTTCATTTTTGTGTTTCTTTGTTATACAGCGAAATAAACTACCCAAGTCTGAGTCTTCAAGTGTGTCCTCATTTTTGATTGTAATATATTTTTCACTCTCATTCATACTCATATCGGTGATTCCCATCAATGATTCTTTGTTTTTTTTTACAGATCTCTCCATGACCGACATAGAGAAGGAATTTTACAAAAAGAAAAGTTTTTTCGTTCGGGGGAAAGATAAAGAAGGAAATAGAATAAGTGAGTAGAGATAAGCAAAGACTGGCAGAATGCCAGCTGCAAGCACCTAGATTACGGCCTGCCTAAGATGACAAGAAATTAATCTCAACTCTCTCGTTTTAGTGCCGAATTAAATGAGGACATTTAGGAAAAGGATTCTGGATTCGATTTTACTATCCCGGAACAATTCGGAATGGTAAAGTAATCTGAATCACCCAGCTCTATAGCTGAGTAACGTATACTGAATTGTCAGAATGTTAGGAACTCATACAGTTGCTGTTGTCGTGGGACTTGGGTCGCTATATGGTTAAGCCGTATTCTCTGCTTTCTTTTCCAACTGGATAAAAGTGGAATCCTATTGATGGTCAATTTCTAGTCCTTTTCCAGTTTTGTTATCAGAATTGTTTGTGCGATGGCTTAGTGGTTATCACGTTTCATTCGAACGTTGAAGATTTCTGACGCAAGTCCATCCTCGTTAATCCTTGCCCACTACTCAACCCAGGGTGTAATAACCTGGTAGCCTAAGCCAAACTGGAATGAACATGTATTTTCAACAACTCTAACTCTACAGGCAGATACTAGAACAGGGCCAGGGTGTCCCACATCCACAGTGGTCAGGGTGTCCCACATCCAAAAAGTGAGTGCTGTAAAAAAATTATCTTTTTCCAGTATATTACATCGGAAAACGCTTCTCAAAAGAAGAAGAGGCGGAAGCGAAGAAGTTATGGATGTATTTATTAGAGAGAATCCAGCGGGAGGACCCCGGGTCGCGCGTAATGTTTGTTCTTGATGCAGGTGGATGCGGATTAAATAACGTTGATCTCGGTCTCATCAAATTGATCACTGATTCGTTCATGTATTATTTCCCGAACCTTCTAGGTACGTTTTATTATTCTTTTTTTGTCATGTTGGCACGGGCTTTGAAATAGTTCCAATGCATTTCTGGCGTATCAAAAGGCGATTGCAAGGAAACAAAGAAGTGGTAGATGGTTTTATCATTGTCCAGGGCAGACACCACTCACTGTACTTTACCGTGGTGGTTCAGTTCTGTATGGGCTGTTTTCCGCTTAGTGCGGTTGCTGGTGCTTTATCTTGTTATAGCTATTTGCCATTTGAGTGGCCGTTGATTCTATTTAGGCACTACTTTGTCTTTGCCACATTTTTGTTGGTCGGGCTGTCGCTTTCGTCTCTGGCATCTTTCTATGTAGTCATTGGAAAAACTTTTGTAAAAAAACCTCCAAGTGGGCTTTACTTACTGTTTTCGTGATTCTTTGCTGCTAATTATTTGCAATCCGCAAATGAGAAACAAAATATAAATTACTTTTTTTTTTCTATTTCTCCAGGAAATACTTATGTTGTAGACTTGCCGGTTGTTCTAACAGGTAAAACCTTCATATAACTTGTTGTACAGGGTTATATATAGGGCTGGGCAATTCAATTCTGTGATTCAAATCGATTTGAAGAACAAATTATTCATTCATAGGAACATATCCTTACTAACTGGTGCAGTGGAATTTTTTCTTTTGAACAACAAAATGCAGACGATTTTGGTCAAATTTGATCAAAATCGATTGCATTTTTTTATTAAAATATGAAGTTTCTGTTTTTAGACTTAGAGAGTGAATTGAAAATATGTTGCCTCAAAGTCTGTCCGTGCTAGTATTAGTAATAATGTTAAGTAATAAATATAAATAATGATTAAATCTGATTCAAAGGATTATCTAAATCAAATTTGAATTCTAAATAATGCTGTTTTGTCCAGCCCTAGTTATGTGCAATCAGATTGTGGGTTCGAATTTCTCCTCGTGGGTACTTACACGGGGCTTTACATAAACACGGCTTACAGCTTCCTCCACCAACCATGTACATACACAGTAAAAATTAGAAATACTATAAGCCTTCACCCCGATTCGAAATGGTGTCTGCACAAGAGCTCATGGTCCGGTTAAGTCGTTTTCTCGGCTTTCCTATCCCACAGAATAAAAATGGAATCACATTGTCAAATTGACTTTCTTCTAGTGTGCACTGTGGTGAAGCCATAATGGATGTTGGATAACTTTCTGAATAAGTGCCGCATGATGTGTGTGGCCCATTTAGAGTGCAGTTGCTGATACTACATCTTTTAGTAGCTCTTTGCTATTAAGTGGCTGTTGGGTAAACTTTGAGTGAAAAAAAATGTCCAAGTTCAAGTCCCAAAATGTCCGAGAATAAGATAAGAGCATATTCTCTCGCTTGAGTTGTTAATGTATTTTGCACAAGGCCTTGTTCTTCAATAATCTGGTCCATTGATGTAACAGCATAGAGGTGGAATAAATGGTCTCGAATAAACAAGGCTAGGATTATATTGAAAAGGTTGAATAATATTTTTTTTTCTTATTTTTCAGCGATCTGGAACATTGTCAAAGTCTGGTTCGATGAAAACATAAAGAATCGAACGCGTCATTGTTCGAGGAAAGATCTTGAGAAATTTGTCACGCCTGAGCAGTTACATGTCGTCTTAGGAGGAAAGGTAACATCAGACTGGCAGAATGTCAGCTACTTAAACACCCGAAGAAAATGGAATCAGTCAGAAAAAATTTAACAGATGAGCAAGATTGCGTGGATATATCCCTCACTAGAAGATGAAAATGTCTATCTTTGAGTGTCTGATGGCGACCAAACTGTCCAAAAAAGTTCAAAATCATCAACACTGCTATGATGATTTTGAAGCTTTTTTGTTCATCTGGAAAAATGTTATGAACATTTCAACCACCCGAAAAAAGCAAGATTCTGCCACTCAGGGTAGCTTGATATAAAAATTAAATTTTTCCCACAAATTTATGAAAATTCAGTGGATAGAATAGAATTACATTATTATTTTTTTTCATACCCACTTATTGGAGTGGATCACCCCGCCCAAGGCCCAGTACCAGCTACCACTTAGACAGGCAGGGTTAGAATTGCTGTAAAAATATAATCTTCTCCTATTCGGCTTAGCCTAGCAAAGTTATTACACCCTGGGTTGAGTGATCGGAATGGATTAACGGGCCGGACTGAACAAAGGTGTCTGGAGAGAGATTTTTGGTATTTGGGCCCAAGCATGCTTGACACAGTATCAATTGGTATATTTGCATCCATAAAAATTTACACTCTGATAAATTGAAGAGTGCAACGGTGCAAACGTGAATGGGCAGCAAACATTCATGGGTGCAAAAGTATGTGAATCCAAAAAAGCCTCTATCATATTTCCTAAAGTATCAGCATTGACGAAAATTTTGCATCGGCCCATCACTACCTTAGAGGAACCAACTTACAAACACTGATATGACAAAGAGCTATCATTACCCAGGGCAGATATCACTCACTGCACTCTACCAATGGACTTCTGTTCTGTGGGGGAATGGTTCATCTTTTGAGTTACTGGCACTATAGTTTGGACTCCTTGTCATAATTTGGTTCCTTTTAGCTGCTGCTTTTGCCTTTTTTTTAAGTGGATTTTATTAAAGAAGGAAGGAAACATCTCATACATACTGGACTGTAATCAAGTACAATAAGCGCTATTTGCCCTGGGGGAATTATTAAAACTTTCCATCTTCCATGCAGGATGAATGGGAGCCTAGTTCCAACGTTGATGCGGATTTGGCTGCTGAGTTCGCCAGAGATGATTGCGATGATTTCACTGACGCCGTTGAAAGTTTGGAGATTAAAGACTGAGGAATAGCCAGGTCGTCCTTTATTTAGTTTAAACAATTCACTGATGTTTCAACATCTCTGAGAAAACTGAAATTGCCGATTTATATTAAGAATATTATCGAATTCAGAATGTACTTCGAACTCTCATCTTTTTAACATGAAATCTTCCAATATTTTATTGTTATGACCAACTCATTATACAGCACAATCATGATTTAGATAAATTGTTGATCTTTTTTGCATTTAAAATTCCTTGACCAAATTGTTTTTGTGTTTTGCTAAATTTTCCATGAAGAGCCCGACCGATATATATCGATAAACCGATATATCGGCCTAATTTTGCTGATTGCCGATATACGGGCAGATCACAAAAGCAGTCGATAATATTGGTCGACCGAAACACATACTGCCATGAGCATTTTCTTTTAAAATGATGTGTTTTTGTTCAAATCGCAAAAATTGGACAATATTTTTGCTCCCTTCTAGGGAAATCCCCCACAGATATTATTCGCGTGAGATGGTATCTTATTCCAACCCCCCGCCACAAACATTGCTCAGCAAACACATCAAAATATATATGTTTATTTGCCTTTCTTAATCAATAGACATTTACCTTCAGTATGTTTAACGATTTATTGCTTTTCTTCAAGAAAGTTTTCAAAGAGTTACTCGTGAGCTAAAATATCAGTTGTCAGTGGTCAAAAATGTCAAAATATTGCTGTCGATATCGGTTGCAAGAAAGCAATATCAGTCTGGCTCTATTTATATGTCAACTCTGCCAGTTTTAAAACTACATTTTTCTGGTCATCTTTTCATTGACCATATTTTGCAGCAAAATCATGATTTATGTCAAATTTTACGGCATATATCATGATTTCACTGCAAAATGTATCAATTTAAGAATGGTTGGAAACGAAATTACTTTAATCAGAATAAATAAGATGATGTTTCAAGGCTTCTGATAAAACTTACTTTGCTTATGTTTGATCTTATTTAGCGAAAAAGTCATCGAAATATATCATGATTTCACTGCAAAATCGATCCATTTGAAAATAATTGGAAAACAAAATTACTCTTAATCCAAATTCTGTCCTTATCGTTTGGTTTAAATGGTATTTGAACTTCACTACATTAATAACACTTCAACATTTCCGATAAACAAAATTGTTGTTATTTGAACATATTTTGCAGCAAAATCATGATTTATGTCAAATTTTACAACGTAAAATTTGGCATATATCATGATTTCACTGCAAAATGAATTGGTTTAAAAGCAATAAAAAAAACAGAACATCTTGCTACTCTGATAAGGACATCCATAGTATAGATAGATCTACGGTGCAAAAATTATATTTAATAATTATAAGTAACTCATAATATACAAAAATATCATGTTCTCATTCCACATTGTGAAGGCTGTTGAAAGAACATAGAAAAATTTTGTATCAACAAACTGCACAATCGGAAACCGAAAGTAATAAAAAACATTAAGGATTAAAACGAACAAACAATAGGACAATACTGCGGTACTCATAAAACAAACGGAACATCGATACAAATTCAATATACAAACAAACAAGAGTATAAATTCAATATACAAACAAACAAGAGTATAAATATGGTTATTTTCAGACTCATTGCACTTTAATCTTGTGTGGAGAAGTTAGACTATGCTCTAACGAAAGCTCACAATAAATCTTTATTGCTGCGAAATGAGAACATTATATTTTTGTATATATATGCTTGATATTATCTCATTCGTGTATCCTTGTGAATTCTCTTGCACACGGATCCAGGATTTTAAGGAAACAAAGAGGAGGGATAGGTAGTTCATTGCAAGATATCAACGAATCACGTAAACTCATAACGGTTTTAAAATTTTTATAATCTGTTTTTTTTGTCTTCAAATATCTTTGCTTACAGAGGCTCTTGAAACGGGTCTATACCAGTATCCAATCCAATTCAGAAAATCGTGCCCTATTTTTTTTTCCAAACAAACCAAGCAAATCCAAACAAAACTTGAAGCATTTATTTTCTTTCATAGTATACTTTACATAATAAATGACATATCATAATATCTAACAAGGTATTAATAGACTGCCATTAGAGAATCTTTAGTATTCATAGACTTTCGGTTTTATAAAATTGTATAATTTTATTTATATTGTTAATTAACGCTTTACCTATATTCAGTGGGTTTATGCACCTTTTATTCATTGTACTTTTAATAATACATTTGTTCGTTTTGGTCTAAATATGGACGAAATATTTGTTGAGTATTTGAGCTTATATGGGCTGAGACGTCACATGCCACCTCTTGCCGACCAAAATTTATTCTCTTTTCACCCAGAAATATATATTTTTTGAATGATTTTATTTATTAATCTTGTTTATGTATAGATAAGATATCATTTTTATCTTGCGGGAGAGGAAAGCCGAGAATATGGCTTAATCATATGGCGAACCGCGACCTCTCATGCAGACACCTGTTCCGAATCGGGTGAAGGTTTTTGGCTTATCGTATTTCTCATTTTTCCTGTGCATGGACCTGGTTGGTGGCGGAAACCATAAGCGGTGCTTACGTGAACCATCGCGCACCGGCAAGGCGTTCAGCAGACCTCTCGCATATAATCATCATCCCTCACGGGGTTCAAATGCGCATCAGGACGATCAGAGATGCGTAGCTCGAAGCATAGTCCCAAGTTACGAGATACAAGTTCCGGGAGGAGGTTTTTTGGATTATCATACTTTTCCTGTGCATGAACCTGGTCGGTGGAGGAAGCCGTAAGCAGCACTTACGTGAACCACTGCGCACCGGCGAGGCGTCCAGCAGACCTCTCGCATATAATCGTCAAACGTCGCGGGATCCTAACCAGTATCAGGACAATCAGAAGCTGGAACCGTATTTTGAACCGTATGTTTGAATATTCTAAAAATGTAGTTATTAGTTCCTTTTTTATAATTTTTAGGAGATTATGTTAGGTAGAAGTAAAATTAGAATCTATGTTATTTTTGTAAAGTTCGATATGAAATCGTGGTTTTGGAACTTGTCATCTGATTTAAAATTTAGATATTCTAACAATATAGCTAGAATTCGTTGGTTTTTGATAATTTTAAAAGACTCCATAATTCGCAGCGAAATCATGATTTATGCCAAATTTTACGTTGTAAAATTTGACATAAATCCCGATTTTGCTGCATATTGTGTGAAGTATAACTGTAATTTCGATTTATTCTAAATTTCGAAATTATTTTTCTACACTGCCGTTATCAATTCTACGTTGTTTTTGCGTTATACGGTTACATTTTCCCTGTTTTTGCCCTTTTTTTGTGTTTCTAGTGGTGAACAGGTACATTTTAGTTAATTCTTATAACTTTGAAATGTGTTTTCATCATAGTGTTTTAGATTAATTCTTTATCCAGCATCTTGATTTAGTTGAATTATGGTTCTTCTTGTGTGAGATCCAATAATGAAATTATTTCTGCAATTTGCGAAAATTTTAAATTTTTCTCGCAATATTTAACACTGCCTTCTTAAACCACTCATTTTCGTATGTTTTGCACAAACTTGTCAGATCTGGATAAGCGTGTTGTCTATTTTAGTGCACTTGCGTACTTTTTAGCGCTATTCCTCCAAGGTCACAGTTAGGACTGGACTATTTGATTTGGTGAATATTCTAATGTTTTGTTATTATGACCAATTTATTATGCAGCATAATCATGATTTGGATAAATTGTTGATCTTTTTTGCATTTAAAAATCATCGACCAGATTGTTTTTGTATTTTGCTAAATTTCGCTCCCCTTTATATGTCAACTCTGCCAGTTTAAAATCACATTTTCCAGCCTTCTTTTTATCTGAAAGTTACTTGGGTTTTATCTCAAAACTGCCTGTTCCAATAACGCAAGTGACCGATGCTCGTTCCTTTTAAAAACTGCATCAGGCCTTGCTCAGATTGAATTTCAATATAAAAAAGAATCGTCGCTCTTTGGACAAGCACTAGGACTGGACATAACTGAATCATTTGGACTTCGAATCTGATTCGAAAATAGTTTTTTCGAATCAGAACGAACCGTATCGAACCGTAAATTTCATGTAAATAACAAATATCCCATTTTTACTATTACAACTTGTCTCCATTGTGAAAATAATCTATTGCCTATATTGCATTTTCAATTCATGCTCCATCTCTAAGAGCAACAATTTTCATATTTAACTAAAAAAAATAATCTGTTTTGGTCAAACTTGACCAAAATCGATTGTATATTGTCGTTAAAAATGTAAATTCTGGTTCATTATGCAAGTTGTTTTTCCTATGGACGATTCACGATTGATTCGAATAATTTGTACTTTGATCCGAATCACGGAATCGAACTGCCCAGCCTTGACAAGCACTCATGCCCATTGATTTTCTTTTCCTTATTTACATTTTCTCGAGTAATCGGCTACTGAAGGTATTTTTGTTGCAATTAGACTAGGGCTGGGCATTTTTCATAAAATATTTAACTACGGAACTCAATCTAATCTGCAGTTCATTTCATGGAGCCATCTATCAGCGTGACATAATTTTTGGTTTTTCTTCGGGTGTCTGAATGTCATTTTATTCGAATTGACGAAAAAGCTTCAAAACCATCAACTCTGCTATTTTTTTATTGAAACTCACTCTAAACAAGGCTGGAAGCAGCTTCCAAAGGAAACCAACCAACGACCATTCAATAATAAAAAGCTACTAAAAATGTAGTACCAGCAACTACACTCTAAACGGAAAACTACCGAAACGGAACTGAACCATGATGGTAAAGTGCAGTGAGTGGTATCTGCCCTGGGCAATGGTAAAACCATCTACCACTTTTTTGCTTCCTTATAGTCGTCTCTTACGACACGCAGGAAATACGTTAGGAATATTCTAAAACCCGTACCTAAAATGCATTTTTGCGGCTTAAATTCAAGGGGGCTTACATTTTTCTTTGCGATGCCGATACTCTGTCTAAACTTTATCGGTCAGCTTTATCAGTCATCAACACATATAAGCACCCACACAGTATATGCGGCTTACATTAAATTTTTAACACTATCACATGCGGCTTACAAACAAGGGCGACTTACAATCACATAAATACGGTTTTCTGATGCAGACTTACCTAGATTTGTAATTCTGAAAAACAGTCCACAAGAAATAAAGCTGTCCAAAATATTCGATTCGATTTCTGCAAAAATTCAAAATCAACAAATGATAATTTTATATTTTTTCAATAATCTGTGCGATTTCACGAAAAAGCCCATTAAAAGATATTTTTGTCTGTTTAATATACGACTTCCAATTCGATTTGATTCAGGAAAATTGTTTGATTCAAATCTGAAATCAAAAGTTATTCAATTTTGGCCACCGCCAACAAGAAGACAACGTTTCGTCACATTTTTGCTCTCAATAGAGCAAAATGGTCGATATGGTTACCTAATCAAAAATGCCCGGCCTTTGTTTTAACTTTTTATTTATTGAATCTTAACTATGCGGAACCAACAGATGCAACATAATATATTTATATCAGTGTTAATAAATTTAACGAACTATTTGACGCGTGGTCTAAGGTCTAAGCTACTGTTGGGGGGAGGGCATAGAAATAGACCTTTTACTTCATCTAAGTTTTGTTTAGTCATTTACCAGGATCTTTTTTTGCAATCTGACCCTCAGATCGTTCGTTTGAGGTGCAGTCCGTCAAGTGTACTGGTGGAATCAGAAATAATTTTGGGAGCGCAATTTTTTTCAAAATTAGCGCTCCGGCGCTCGTGTTTTATTTTAAATCTAAACAAAACTTTCATTGCATTGGCGGATCCATAAAGATTTGGGGGTGGGCGCTATTTTTTTCAAACATTCAGGCTCCAAAATTTAGCGCTCATGAATTTTTTAAGAATGAAACAAAAATTATTATTTCAAGACCGAAATAAGTCGGCAATTTAACATAATGATAATTTATCAGAAGAGCATGTCCAGTGCCTTCCTGGTTTAGCTAGTGGCGGAGAGCTGCTCCGGGTACATGACTTGTTACTTTACTGCACCCAACGATTGAGCAAACCAAGCACCCGGAGTTGAGGTAACCAGATACCATTTCAAGCTTGAGCCACGGATGGACCGCGCGATCCGTCAGTGGCCCCAGCTTAACGAAACATGTTGAGTCAATATATTTTCTGTCTGAGCTGGTGTTTACGTGGCCTTAGTATATATTTTTAAAAGATGTCACTCTCATCGATTGTTTCTATGAAACTTATTCCGTGTCACGTTTTTAAGCTTTATTTTAGGTCTTGGTTGCTTTCCTGATAACTCTGTAATGTGATATCTTTATCTGTGTCGACAGAGATGACGAAATAAATTATGTCTATGTACGAGTGCCCGGCAGGATCAAACGTTGGAAATACGATTAGAGCTACGCATCACTACCGTCATAGTTTCGAATCCCATAAAGGATGACTATATGCGGAAGGTCTTCTCGACGCCTCGCCGGTGCACGGTGGTTCACGTAAACGCCGCTTACGGCTTTCTCCACCAACTAGGTCTATGCACAGCAAAAATGAGAAATACGATAATCAAAAACCTTCACCCCGATTCGGAACTGGTATCAGCGCGAGAGGTCGGGGTTCGCCATATGGTTAAGCTGTATTCTCGACTTTCCTCTCCCGCAGCGTAAAAATGATTACAATTACAAATTACTAAAATCACCTGAACAATCTTGAAGGCAGAGTATTTTCAATGCATAATCCCTGTCTAAGAGTGAACATTTTCATTTTTCAACGACAACATACAATCGATTTTGGTCAAATCTGATCAAAATCGACTGTATTTTGTCGTTGAAAAAAGAAATTGAGCTCCCAAGAGCCACCCGTCCTTGGTAAAGATTTAGCATAGATTTCAAGGGTCCGGTCAAAGCGACAGAAGATCTTCCTTCGTGTCCCGAGAGCTGAAAGACTACTTGACGTAGAGAGGTGTAGCTACTAGTCGAACCAACCCCACCATCCGATTGGCAATTCTCTATGCAAGCGTGTTAATCAAAAGCAAAGCTTCAAGAACGTAGATAATCCATCTTTAAAAGAGTCCTGCCCTGATGAAATTCCCCCAACTACTGATAAAGACGAGTTTGACTAACAACTACTAAGTCAAGAATTGAGAAGATCGAAACGTATCAGAAGGCCTCCAGAAGGCGAAACTGATCACATGACTGTTAAATTCACTATTAGATATCACTGTTATTATTTTATGCATTTCTCAAATTAAAATATTGTCGGGGAGAATGTGGAAAAATTTAATTCAGTACATTATTGTGATGTATCAATTTTCAATATTGTTTATGGGAATTTGAATCTTACCTGTTTAGTTTAGGTATGTATGTATAATACTTTAATGGCGCGTGCGACAGCTAAGGTTTTTTGCACCGGGCCACTCAACCACCAAACTTTCCCGTGAGCCGCCATGCCAGGTCCGAAAACAGAAGCAACAACTATCAAATTCCACCCACAGCCCACGCACAGCAAGACAGCCCGGGAAGAGGATGAAAGTTGAAAATGAGGTGACAGTGAACATGGCGTTTTATACATTCAATTCAAAAGCGATTTAAAAACATCAGAAAAATGTGGATTTAAAAATTTACTAAGGCAATTCTGTATAAAAGTTTGCAGCATAAAAAGGGAAAACGATTACAGTTTAAAGGATTTTGTCAGTTAAAAGTACTTATTCGACCACGTAGGGAATAACTCTTCCGCCTGTTAAAATATTTGTTATATCTGGTCGAATACCGAACTTATTAATAATATCTAGGAAATGATGTCGTTGAGTTTCATATTTTGAGCATGGCATTAAAATTGCTTCATAGTACCTTGCACGTTACATTTGTCGCACAAACCAGTATCATGAATGTGTTTATTCGATGAAGTGACTTCAATCGACAGTGACCGAATCGTAGGCGGCACAAAATTGTGGTATAGCGTTTCGACATCGGTGAATCACCCGGGATTATAAAAACAGAAGGGAACATATTTTTTCCAGTGTCCTGTGAAAGATATTCCTCATTTCACATGTTGTGGCAGAAATTTCTGATAAGTGGACGAAATTCTTTTTGCGCGAGTTGTAACTCAGCAAAAATACGACTGTCTGTCGCCGCCTTTTCGCTAGGCCGGCTATATCCCAAAAATGTTGCAATGCCCTGGAATCCTGAGAAAGCGGATTAATATATTTTCTTTGACCAATAAATTATGTCAAAGAAATGTTTTTCTCGCCAATACTCCAAATTGTCTGGACGTTTACCATGAGCCCACCTTAAACAGCACAAAATTGCATATAAATCTGATGAAAATGAAAGTTTGAAATATAAAACTGACTTTTTGTTTTGAATTCTGGAATATAAAAAGATGAACCATTTCCTTGAATACTTATTGATCCATCTTTGAAGACTTGAACGTAGACTGGATAATATCTCAGTATGTAATCAAGGAAAGTAGAACGGATGAGTCCCGGAAAATTCGCTCGTCCAATTATTCGTAGAAGAGATTTATCGACGTGAACTTGTTCTGTGGTCCGATGAACCGATGTTAAGACTTTGAAAAACTTGGGATTTTGTGCGCATGTTCAAAGTTGAGGAATCGTGAAAATATTCGTGCCAGGAGCCGTTTAGAATATCTACACACGGATGAGAAGGATTTGACAAAATGGTTAATCTATAATTAAGACGGAGAAACGAGTGACGAATACTAATCGGTAATTCTTTACAGCAATGCTGTAGAGATACTATGGGTGAACTATGCATTGCACCGCATTCGTAGTGATCGGTTTTGGCGTTGGACTCTTTGAGATCAAAGCATGTAAATTTCCATTCAATATTCTATAATGGAAAGAACTGACGCACGATATTAGATCAACATAGGTTCTTTAGAATCATCACAAGACGTTCCGCTCAACATTTGGAGTAAATTTATACGTTTGTCGCACTTTTTTAGTACGTAGTCAGAATGTTCATTATGCGAGTCGACAATCAAATTTATATAGGATAGGATATCATTTTTATCCTGCGGGAGAGGAAAGTCGAGAATACAGCTTAACCATATTGCGAACCACGACCTCGGATACCAGTTCCGAATCGGGTTGAAATTTTCTTGATTATCGTATTTCTCCTTTTTTCTGTGCATGAACCTGGTTGGTGGAGGAAGGCATCATGGCTATCAGAGATGCGTAGCTCGAAGCGTATCCCCAACGCTTTACCGATTGAGCTAACCGGGCACCCCATTACACCCAAATACTTACAATCTTGCTTGATCGATAGAATTTGATCTTTTACACGTAGTCGAATTTGACGCATTTTGACGCAGGAACCAGGTCGCTAGTAATAAGCTCAGTTTCCCAAAAGCTTAAATTGTCAGCAAACAGCATCGATCATAATATCAAATAACAATAGACTAATTATACCCACCTGAGAAATTCCGCTCTCAAGTAACACCTCAGCCAGCAATTATACCTTTGCGCTTGGGGCACGATCGACCTATCTCCTTCCTGTAGTATATGCACGCAAGTGTTATGCCGATCTTGTCTCCCACACTCTACTTTTTAGGCCCAAATAATAATTACTATTCATATATGTACATCATTTATGCCTAATTTTGTGTTTATTCTATTTGCTGCGGGTTCACTATATAACGTACTACTATGCGCAGTGAAGTGAGATAACCCATTTGAACCGGGGCGTTTCCACGCCCATTCGAAAATTCTTATCACACTCTAATAAACATACAATACAAATATTGTTTAACTAAAATGTATATGCTTTTCCTTTTTTCCCATTTATATTTTACATTTAATTTAATTTTTTTAAGTAGGTAGCAGGCTTACGTCGCACTTTGTCGTAGGCCAAATAGGTCTTGTACGTACAGCCTGTCTCATAATCCTTATGTGTTCCTTATTATTGTATATTGCTGATGTATATATTTTGAGACGAATAAACATACATACATTCATACAAGTAAGTCTCAGACATCGCGTTACTGAACTCGGAATGTACGGGAATTTAAAAATGATCTGATCCATGTCAACTTACGACCAGAAATTTCTAATTTGTGCAACTCGTACAGTAACCCTTGTCGCCACACTATGCCGTACGCTTTTTCGATGTCTAAGGAAACGCCAAGTACAGATCGCTTATTAGCCAAAGCTTCATAGACTTCATCATGAAAGCAAAGCAAATTCTCTTTTGCGGATCGTTGACATCTAAAAGCGCTTTGATATCGATTCAGTAGATTGTTATGTTCCAAGTACAATCTCAGCCTATTGTTAGCCAAGCGCTCCAATGCCTAGCCTAAATTACTCGTTAATGATACTGGGCGATACGACGATGGCGAGAGTACATTTTTACCCTCTTTTCGAATCGTTACCGCAATCGAATGTTTCCATTTGATTGGGACTTTTCCGGATAACTATACGCTATTAGACAAATCGAAGAGGACAGAACTTCAGATAAATTTTTGAGCATTTGATATCCAATACTCTCTTCTCCGGGAGCTGTACTTTTTCTATTGCCAAGAACTTTTAGTAATTCAAATTTGTTAAACGGTAAGTCAATAATGGTATAGATTCTTTTGCCGCCTTAAATAATCCGGCAGTGTAAGTTATGAAAAGGGTGTAACAATCCCCTTCGGAAACGATCCCCTGGCAAACATGCGGCCAAAAGATATAAAATATGGAAATATAAAAAAGCACAGACCACCACCATGGATCGTCCTATCGTTCCGGATTGGAGTATGTCTACAAATGACTGGCGTGTAAAGCTGTAAAAAGGAGTTTTGTAATGCTAAAAAGTCAGGAGGGTAATCTAGATTTTTTATAAAATATTTCAAATCATTGAGTTAACAATATAAGGTTCTACAGTTCCACTGCAAAACCTCAATATTGAATGGTGAATGGGTTCTTTAAGTTCGTCCGAGGAAATATTTAATCCGAATTCAGAACTAATCGTTGAATCGACTGTTCCTTTTTCTGCGAACATAGATGATGTGCAATTTATTACCATTTTGTTATTAAAGGATGGAAGAGTTTGATCGGAATTGAGAGTGGAGATTGATTTGGTTGCTGCTGTGAATAACTTTTCGGAGCGTTAAGTTGTTTCACTGTGGAAGGATCATGTGAGAAAAGGTTGAAGCGTGGAGCGTTATGAAACGAGTTCACTGGATTTGGAAAACTTGTCATCGGTACACTTACTTGGCTGGGAAGCCGGAATTTGTTGAAATTTTGCCTCAGATGACCATTTACGTTTTGGTCAGTCTGTTGCATGTAGTTACAAGAAATGAAAGAGGTTTCTTTCCAATAGTTGCACAACATGATCGCAAATATATTTTGGAAGGCGACTCTTGTTGTGAACGAATAAACTCTTGTCTAATAAAATTAACAAAACAAATCTATCTGTCCTTTTAGTTTGAACGCTCTTCTTTGAACGATGTGGTCCACGTTAACACCATTTTTTTAATCTACTCTAAACGAGGCTCAAAGCAGAGCTTTAAAAATCCAACGCTAAAATACCCAAAGTACTGACCGCTACATAACGTAGTGTCAGCAATCGCGTTCTAAGTGCAAAGCATCTCAAAAAAATATGGTAACCAACATGGACCAACAAACGACTGGATTTAGAACGCGGAGTAAACCCTGTTTCTGTCCTTACTTATTCCCAGACTTTTTTTTACAAGAAACATGGCTAAAACTTTCCCAAACATTATTTATTGCAATAAAATAAGAAATGCACAATTCCACACAATGATTTATTTATTGAGATTGATTCAAATATTCTCAGGAGGCCGTTATATGGGATGGATTGCGCACCATTATCGCACCAAACCACCAAAAATTACTCAACAAGGCACCAATCCGCAATATGTTCGTAATTAAAAATGTCGACACAAAATCGCCCTTCGTGAAATTCGTTACTGTGGAGATGCCCAGTGACTTATTCAGAAACCACAATCGGCGGCGCAATGTAATTTAATCATAATGAACGGCGCGACCAATTCTTCTTTAAAACAGCATTTTAACCGCCGATGACATCAACACAGCTCAGAAATCGTGACGTAGGCGCGAATTTTTTTTTTTAAATGGAATTTTAAGATGTTTTATAATAGTATATGCTCACAAAATAGCACCAGAAGATTATTTGTAACGGCACAAATTTTCGTGTCATAATTAGTTATCAGGATTTATAATATGATAAATCAGTGATGGACAAGCAAGCACTCAGCAAATTATATTTTTTGGCCGGGGAAGAGACAACTCTTGTCTAATAAAATTAACGCTAAAATACCAAAGATAAATACCCAGCAAAGAT
>OZ023138.1:24724652-24944927 GCA_963675895.2 Styela plicata
ATTGCACGTTTAATACATTTTGTACAATTACTTTAACGTCGCTATGTAGAACCATCGAGTTTGAATATTTTTTACTTTTTATGGTGGGATTGGGGAGAGGAAAGCTGATAATACGCCTTAAGGATATGTCGAAACAAGATCTCTTGTGCAGTTAGCAGTTCAAGGATAAGAGATAGAGGGTTTTTCTTTAATTGTCTATGCATGGTATTGTTAGCAAAGAAAGTCATAAACAGCAGTTTGTGAGACACCGCCATGTGCAATTCAGTTCGGTGATTCGAATCGATTTGAAACACAATCATGAATCGTTAATAGGAACTAAAACTCACGGAAATAAACTATTTTTCCTTTTTAAAGATAAAATGATATCGATTTTGGTCAAATTTGACCAAAATCGATAACATTTTGCCGTTCAATCTTTTGCTCTTAGACAATGTAGTGTGACACTATCAAGTTCTTGATAACCTCGATGGAGACAAGTTGTAATAGTAAAAATGGGATATTTGTTATTTTCACGGGATTCGTGATTAGATCCGATTCGAAAACCGAATCACTTAGAATTCGAATCTGATTCGAATAATTTTTTCGAATCTCTAATTCTTTGTTAACAACAAATATCCCAATTTTTACTATTGTAACTTGTCTCGGTCGTGAAAATAAAGAAATTTATAGTTTGTAGTATATTTTCAATTCACACAAAGAGCAACAATTTTCCTATTTTACCAAAATCGATTATTTTCGTCGGTAAAAATGAAAATCCTAGTTCGCTTAATAAGTTTTTGTTCCTATTCACGACTGATTCGAATGAATTGTGCTTCGAATCACCGAATCGAATTGCACAGCCCTACCTACAATATGTGTGTTTGAATGTTTTGTGTTGGAGCATAACATATGCTATTACGTCTTTCTATGCAGCGTTCTTCCTATGTATCATCTGTCTCATTTCACGACTTCGCGCCAAATAATAGTAATTTCAAAAATATGTGCGCGCAGGTGGCAAGTTGCCTGCACTCGCGTCACCATGGAATTTCCTTTCTTATTATTACCGCACAAACGTGGCTTTGACACCACAGGTGGCAGAAATTCTTATCTTAGTTGTGAGGTGACAATTGTCGTTTTCATCATACCCACAGGCGAAATTTATTTCTGCATTCGTAAACTAAGCTGCCGCTGTTACTCCAGGGCGACACAATATCGTTCCGGTGTCTGAAACCTTTTTTTCCGATACATTAAAAGATTGTTTTTATTAAAAAAATTTATTCTAATCATTACCGAAAGCCCAAATAGATCCAACTATCAGGCACTAATATGATACATTTCAAAGCCTATTAATAGGACTGTTTGTTTGTTGTCATTTTGAAGTTTTTTCATTTCTATTTTAGAACTGTTGAGCATATCGGAGAAACTCACTACTGAGGCCGCAAGTCTACACTTCTAAATCTACACACATCTAGACATCTACAATTAAAGTTTTCTTACAGATGCGTTTCGAGTAACAAAACAAATACGGCAATACACGTTTTCATTGCTCTGCGTTAACCGTGTTCAAATGTTACAAAGCGCAGGCGTACGCAGCAAAACGAGCACACTCCGTTACATTGTATAGGAAACCGTGCCGTTGCGTTCAAAAACGCAAACGAACACATACGCGGTATTGCGCTAGCCTAACACGTAAGGTTAACATAAAACAAACCTAAAAAAACGCAAACGCGTGTTGTGACCTTTGAAGTCGTGAAGTTGTCTTACCGATGCGTTGCATTACGTTTCGGGTAATAATTAAAAACGGCAATACAAGCCTGCATTGCTTTGCGGTAATCGTGTTCACACGCCTACAAGGCACAAACGCAAAAACCGAAACGAGCCCTCTCCGTTAGCTTTCATAGCAAACCGTTCTGTTTTATTGAAAAACGTACAGAAATGCATGCAGAGCATTGCGCTTGCGCAAAATGCAAGGGTAAAATAAAACAAACCTAGAAAAAACGCACCCTACGCAAACGTGTAGTGTGACCATTAGAGTGCAGTTCTCATAAACATGAAATTATCTATCTCGCGTCCCAGCGCGTTAAATTCTATCTCCACATGCCTTGTCAAGCATGTATCGCGCCGCCGATGCATAACACTGTGACAAAAGAATAGTTAATATTCTGGTCATTTTGCAGTAATTTCATAATTTTATAACTCCTCCACATAGTTGATAGCGTTTATGCCAAGTATGGGCTGTTGATGCACCTCGGCGGTGCGCTCCACCAACTGCCCATAATTGACCAAAAGTTGATTCTGTAATTTCATTTCAATATGGCAAATTGAATTTACTGTAAAAGAGTTGCATTATACTGAATGTTTTTTACCGTGTGAGTTTACAAATTAAAATTTCTGTTGGGACAACGAGTTCTTTTCGGGCGCTGCTTCCAGTATAGCTTGGGGTGAATTAGAACAGGCGCGATGGCCTTGTGATAGCATGTTGAAGTATAGGCCGAACCGGAAAGATCATATCTTTCCAACAACACTAACCATGTTCGTCTCCAAAGTGGCCGCTGGTGCAGGACCCTTGTTAAATGTGATACGCTGGAGCGAGTGGCTGTTAAAAAAGTATAAATTCACTTCTGTGCTGTGAACCTTGTTATAAATAGGGGCATTTTCGTGAGAATTTTCCCAAACTCGATTATTTAGGACCCCAAAACCAATTCACCACTATCGCGCGAGAAATTTGCCGATTCCCTACGTTTCACAGCACCTATATAGAGTTGCACGAAACCGAATCATTTGGAATTCGAATCTGATTCGAAAATTTTTTTCGAATTGCATCGAATAACAAATTCTACATAAATAGAAAATATTCCATTTTACTACTAAAATCTGTCTCTATTTTGAAAACCAAGAAATATATATAGTGTGTACTGTATTTTTAATTCACGTCCCATGTATTAGAGCAAACATGACGACAACACATAATCGACTTTGGTCAAACTTGACCAAAATCGATTGTATTTTGTCGTTAAAAATGAAAATTTTAGATTATTTATCGAAATTTTGTTTCTATGAAAGATTCACGATTGATTCGAATAAATAGCGCTTCGAATCGATTTGAATCACCGAATCGAATTCCCCAGGCCTATCTATTATACCTATGAATCTTGTTCATTTTTCACTATTGTCCGTTTTTATTTTCATGCTGAATTAAGTTTTATAAGAAAAAATATGAGTAAAACATTTATGAATAACGCACCATTTTTGTCCTAATTATTTTTTTCATCCGAATATCCGATCTCAAGCAATATCATTTGTAGAGCAACATAGTGCTGATTGTACATTCCAAATAAAGTTTTCATTGATTTTATCGTATCGAATATAATTAAGAATGAATAAAAACATTATTAGCAATACAATTATATTTATTATCATACAGGCCATTGAAATTATTTTATAGCATTAAGTTGGGAAAAGAAATGCATAATTGGTGAAATCTGACCTAAATCGATTATATTTGACGTTAAAACATGAAAATTGCTGATATCGCAGTGTGAATTGAAAATACAATATGAACTATAAATTTCCTAATTTTTCATAATTGAAACAAGTTGTAATATTAAAAATGAAATATGTTATTTACATGAACTTGGTGATTCGATCCGATGCAAAAAAAAAATCCGAATCAGATTCGAATTTGAAATGCTTCGGTTTTGCCCAGTTCTACTGACAAGTGTTATATAAAGTATGTACGTTTTGGTTCTAGCCGTATATTGTAGTTTTTCATACATTTAGCTTCTTAAAATTCATTGCATTCCTTTAAAAGTTTGATGGCCCATTTTTACTGAATGGCTTTAATTTTCATATTAATATCATTCGTTTTTATTCCACCATCTTTGCAATCAAAACTCATCTGAGTCCTACTAATCATGTCATGTTTTCCATTCCATGACAAATTCCGCACTTGTTCTAATGGTTTTAATAATATCCTCTTGGACAGCAATGCCTGATGTCAGGTATCACGATTTCAACAGAACAAAACAGTCTATAAGTAGGTTTTCCCCCCCACAAAACTTCTGTTTCCATAATCCAAGTTTTATTTTTATTTTAGGTTCAATAGTGTTCAAATTGTTAGTTTCACATTCTACCGAATCATTGCTAAACCAAACCCCTAAAATTTTTAATTTAATTTATATGGTCTAGCTGCGGTCACCTCGCACATGGCGACATGGTTTCGTTGAGGCGATGAATCCTGGTACAAAAATGAAAGAAATTTAATTCGTACGCCACCTGTTACCACATCTGGCAAGAGGATTGTGGACGGTTATCTGTCAGCATATCTATAAAAAAAAATATAGAAGTCGTGTTCTGAAATTGAGAACGTTGTTCAGGTATCCCTGGTCAGGAAGATGTTTTAGACATGTTTTTTTGGTATGAGTCAATGATGGATCGCGCCGCCGAGGAGTACACATGTTTTGTTAAGTATGAGTCAATGATGGATCGCGCCACCGAGGAGTGCATATGTTTTGGTAAGTATGGGTCACTGATGGATCACGTCGACGAGGCATACAGTGTTTTGTTAAGTGTGAGTCAATGATGGATCGCGCCACCGAGGAGTGCATATGTTTTGGTAAGTATGGGTCACTGATGGATCGCGCCGACGAGGAGTACAAATGTTTTGTTAAGTGTGAGTCAATGATGGATCGCGCCGCCGAGGAGTACACATGTTTTGTTAAGTATGAGTCAATGATGGATCGCGCCACCGAGGAGTGCATATGTTTTGGTAAGTATGGGTCACTGATGGATCGCGCCGACGAGGAGTACACATGTTTTGTTAAGTGTGAGTCAATGATGGATCGCGCCGCCGAGGAGTACACATGTTTTGTTAAGTATGAGTCAATGATGGATCGCGCCACCGAGGAGTGCATATGTTTTGGTAAGTATGGGTCACTGATGGATCGCGTCGACGAGGAGTACATATGTTTTGTTAAGTATGGGTCACTGATGGATCGCGCGGCCGAAGAGTACACATGTTTTGTTAAGTATAAGTCACTGAAGGATCGCGCCGACGAGCAGTACACATGTTTTGTTAATTATGAGTCACTGATGGATCGTGCCACCGAGGAGTACACATGTTTTCAATTATGTCTCCTGTTTTTTGCAATGCAAGTCACGCAAAATTTTTCATGCGTTTTTTCTAGCTAAATTCGCCTATTTATCCACAACGTGGTTCAAAATCCCAACTTCAACAATAACACATACTTAACAGAAGATGCTTCTGCCAATTGGGGTGGGGGATACTTTCCACAGACCATAGTGGAATTGAGAATGTGTTCAAAATATAATATTCAAAAAAGTATTCCGGAATAACGTGCAAAATATTTTGTCGGCTTTTTCACAATATCAACTTTGTATGATTAATCCTGTGGATTTTAATATATTTTCCCATTAACTTTGGGAAGTTTTGTTAAATTTTTCCAAATATAGCCGCGTCTGCTGCGCGCAAGTGGTGTTTAAGCATGTAGAATATCATTGAAATGTGAGCGAAAAATGGTTATGTCATTCAAATAAAATATTTTAGCTGAAAACAAAAAAAAGAAAGATGGTTTTATCATCGTCCATGACAGATACCGCTCACTGGACTTTACAATAGTAATTTAGTTCTGTGTGGGATGTTTTCTGTTTAGAGTAAAGTTGCCGGTACTTTATCTTATTGTAGCTGACATTGGAGGGGCTGTTAGTTGTTCATTTTAGGCTCTGCATTTGACCTTGCTTCAAGCAAATGGCAATAAAAAAAAATATTTGAATCCGCCATTGTTGTTCTTTCCTGACGCCTCGTAATCTTGCAAAGTGTCCGATTTCGAAATATCATCAGTTTTTGCCTTATAACAATGCTCCGTAGTGTTAATCAGGTGTGAAATCGGAGACCACATAGCTTTGTTATAAAACCGATATCAGATTGTAGCATCGATAATCGGATATGACGACTTTTATTGCAATAACCATCTCGTCGAGGATGAAGTGAAATATTGCCTTGAACCCCTTTAAACAACTCAAGAAGAGAAGCTTTGTATTATTCTACAAAAAAAAATTATAAAACAAATATTAACGCCCCACACGCGACTTGCAGGCAGGGGTAGGGCAATTCGATTCGGTAATTCGAATCGCCTCGAAACTCAAATGTTTCAGATCCGTTGTGAATCGCCCAAAGGAACAACATCTTGCAAAGTGAAATTCAATGAATTTCAAATTTTAACGACAAATTACAATCGATTTTGATCAAATTTGACCAAAATCGATTGTATTTGGTCGGTGAAATATGAAACTTTTTGTTCTCAGGTGTGTGGATTGAAAATACATTGCCAGTCCGTTTATGTTAATATTATTAATCCGTATCCATAAATTTTAATTCTCACGGTGGGGACAATTTGTAATAGTAAAAATGGCATACTTGGTATCGAATTCGAAATATTTATCCAAAGCAGATTCGAATCCCAAATTATCCCAAATTTGCCCAGCCCTATTTGCAGGGAGAGTAGAGCGATTCGTTATTCGCGGCGAATCATAAGTTGTTCGATTCGATTTTGCCAGTGATTCGAAATCATCAGATTAGAAAAAAGTAAACATTTTCAGAAAATATACGTTAATTTAGCATGTATCGTTGACAATTGCCTAGGAAAATGTTTTTTTTCGTTATTTGATTTGATAATGAATTCAACAGTTATTTAATTCTGGTTATCCCTAATAGAGTGCAGTGAGTGGTTTCTGCTCTGGACAATTCTAATAACACGTACGACACCTGTTCGGCTTTTAGTCGTATTTTCGATGATTTACAAAATATTCTCCTTTATTTAGAATCGTATCTTTATCCAAATTAGCACCTTTTCCGGTGGAATTTGAACGTGTAATTTCGAAGGGTATTATTTTTCCATCAACCTAATCTCAAGCGCGTGGCTCAGAGCTTATAATCTAGGGTTTGTGGCTTTCTGCTTACCTTCCAACTACTGAGTGCAAATTTATTGAATAAACAAAATAACACCCTGCCGAGATTACAGGTTTATAAACAAAAATGGATGTGTTTGTAAAGGAAAGAATACGCTCAAGATAAGACACTTCAGCATTCGCCCACGTTTGTCCCGTCCATCATCATCATCACCGAAATTCATATTTTACATGTTTTGTTTGTCATGAATCACTGCAAAATACTCGGACTGATAAGCAAAATCACAGGATAATTTGCAATTTTATGCATTGAAAGAGGTTCAAAGTCTTGCTTCATACTTATACACAAATTTATTTCTGCAACCTTCCGTCGGAACAAAGTCGGACTTCTTCAGACAAGCATTTTAAAAAACATTTTTTATATTTGCGGACTTTGTGTGAGTGTGGAGCGAGACTTTTAACCTCTCTAGTTGTTCATAATTACTCTTGCTACTGTATCCTTGCATGTACTGCATACGGATCCGCAAACATAAAGACACAGGAAAAAGATAAGTAGTTTGTCCACGTCCCCCAGACCAATAGTATTTATGCATATATTTTGCACATTTCAATCAACATTATAAAACATTTGCAATTTGGTCATATCATTTTTTATAAATAAAAATAAACAGATCTGGAAAGATTCGATTGTGGCCGAAGTCTCACGAAACAAAGTCAAAGTTTGATGCTTTTAGAAACTTATATAACCAAAGTAAGGAATCAGTTGGTAATTTTAGCCCAAGTTATTATATTACTATCGTAGACTTTTGAAGTTATTTTTGAAATTTCACACCTTTTGTACAGTAACCTATACTTATACTCTGAGTTTGTGAGTTTTCGTATTAAAAATAGTCTGAATGTTATCATATTAAATTCTGAACAACGTCTGTATATTTAACAATGACAGCTCGTTTGTTTTGCCCTCGATTTTTTTTTTTGTCAAATATGGGTCACAGATGGATCGCGTCGATGAGACGCGGTTCATCTATGACCCATATTTGAAAAAAAGTATATGTATAGCTGGGCGGGCGGCAATATGATTCGGCGATTCGAGGCCAAAATTATCCGATTCAACAGCGAATCTTTCATAAGAACAAAAAGGTGCCAAATGAAATGGGATTTACATTTTTTAAGCAAAAAAATACAATCGATTTTGGTTTTGACCAAAATTGATTGTATTTTTTCGCTTTAAAAATTAAACTTTCGCTCCTAATTCGTAATTAAAAATTGCTCGATTATCAAAATGGTGACAAAATGTAACATTAAAACTGGGATTTTATTATTCACATGGAATTAGTGTTTCGATCCGATTTGAAACAATTATACGAATCAGATTCGAAATCCAAATGATTCTCTTCTGCCCAGTCCTATACCCATTCTTAACAAAAATATGTTTTTACATAACTTTATTTGATTAGTTCGGTGTTGTCTATACTTTTGGTAATTTTACTTATATTCGCTCTGAAAAATGCTGAAAGAAGCACTTGTTTCAAGCTAGAATGGCAAAAATGACATGAAATGAAAAAATAAACTGCACCTTGATCATATACCATACGCGGGAACTGAACAATTATAGTAGGGTGTGGTAAGTAGTTTCTGTCCTGGGCTTGTTCGCATCATTTGTTTTGCCATTGACCCAGGGTATGATATTTCTGGTAAGCCCGGTCAAATGGTAGGGCTATATGGTTTTATTTCATTTTATTTTAAGGCCCTGAGACGATGCTCACATGTTCCTTATTGCTTCCACACTGGACGGAATTAGAGGCAAGATAAATTCTAGAATTGGTTCTAACAGTAAGCTTTGTTAATTGCACAATGTGGAATAAATTTAATTTCATTTTAAAGCCACAACTAAGGATGAGTAAACCCGTTTTGTCAGTATTGCTGTTTTTCCTCCTAAAAATATGTTAACTCCGTTCAATTTGCAAGTTTATTTTGTGTGATTAATTAATTCTTGATTCATTCGAACAATTTGTGCTTCGTCTCAGCGAACAAAATTCCCGTAAGTATGGCATAAATTCTTTTTTATTTTACTTAATAATCACAATGACGAATTACAATACTAACGACCGTAACTTTCTCCATCAACCCACAGTATCAAAAATCATAATAATAACTTTCACAGAGGTGAGAAATAGTGACCACGTTGATGATCTGTAAAAGTGATAAGAACTTACTTATCAACACAGGTGTGTAAGAAGTGCCTCTTAATCATTTCAGACCAAACATGGCACAGTGATAAAATGCGCTTGGAAGCGCATTTTATCTCTGTACCATGTTTGATCTGAAACTTAAAATTAATTCGTTTCGAACAGGTGTGCTGAGTTTTACCACAAGTTGACAGAAATTGCTGTAATTTTCTCAACGTTGTATCTCGCAGTCGGTATTAAAGATGTAGTAAGCAGATATAAATAAACATAAGAGCTGAGACTTGGGATTTCATTTATTTTTGAATTTATTACCGAATCGTATCATTACTGACCGAATCTATTCTGATTGAAAAAATTTTGAAAGTTTAAAATCAAAACTTCAAATTTTTAATTCAAAAGAAAAACTCAACAGATGTAAGGACAAAATATTTTGCCCTCCCCAATGAAGTTGAAAAGTGAAAGTCCATACTCCCAACGGTTTGTTTACAGTGTCATCAATTGTGAATTTGCATATACAGATTTTTATTTTTTTTTTTTTTATAATTTTATTTTATTATGGAGAAAAATTGTAATGTTGCAGACCGGACCATTATCATTTCTATGGATTAAGATATTCGATAAATTTATTTAGAGCAGATTCGAATTCAAAAGGATTCAGATAGGTAGTGACATACTTGCCCTTGAGTGATGCCGATATCAAGTTGTTCAAGTGCGTACACTGTAACAAAAGTGAAGTAAATTTACTGTACATTTGTAGTAAGTATACATTTCCAAAATCCAAAATGGTATTTGTGTCAGCGGCATATTCCATCAACAGTCCAAAACGAACCAAGTAAGTCGTTTTTATAGTTTTATTTCAACATCACAGAGTGAAATTACTGTCGAATAACGACAATTTCACTGCCTTTTTTACAGTATATACTGCAAAAAAGTGCTGTTAATTTCAGTTTTTGACAGTAACTTTGCTCAATATCAGAATAAAACTATAAATTCGACTTCATTGACCAATTATGGACTGTTGATGGAACTTCTCCAAGGCGCGATCCACCGACAATCAATACTTGTCATAATCTCATCAATAGAGCATTTTCAAATCTTTACCGGTACATCCACTGTACTTTTACTCCAATACGAGATGACGTCATCAAATAACTGATTCTGATTGGTCCAATGCGTGGTGTCGTTCAAGTGTGGATCGCTATGTAAACAACTCCTAGTCCATCAATCATCGCAATTTGTTTGCCAGAGATGCACCTGGCCTCGTGCGGTGACAAAGTTCTCTTTGGTGCGTCGATTTCGACAGTAAACTCAACGTTTTGGAGAACATAATCGCAGTCAAACGACTAAAAAAACTTGATGACGTCGACAAAAAAAAAAAATTTTGATCAATTGTTTCAAGTTTTTTGAAGTGTATGTCGTCATATAAACAACTTCTCCCAGCAATCAATCGTGGTAATTTGTTCGACAGAGAACACCTGGCCTCGTGATGTGACAAAAATATTTTTCGACTATTTTTTACGGGATCATTGTAGGGACTCCAAAATTTAAGAGCAGAAGATTTTACTTTTTATCATTTATTTATTCATTACCCTGCTTGCATTTTACAAATTTTTGAAGTAACATTCCCTTACAACTAACCATTTGAGTGGATCACCATGCACAAGGCTTGGCTTTCTCGGTACTACGCGTTTGGCGGATGTTAATGTTTTGATTCTCATAAGAGAAGATCCAAAATATAATATGAAACTATCGAACTTAATGTTTCCAAACATTTTAACGGAAGTCAAATAAAAGGCCAAAATCATTTCATCGGCCCCAGGCCTACTGATACTAGCGGCCATTTGTATGCGAAGGTGGCGCAATGCTCTGCATGCAGTTCCTTATGTTTTCCAATGAAACGGAACGGTTTGCAATGCAAGCTAACGAGGGTGCTCGTTTCGTTGCGTGCGTCTGTGCTTTGTAGGCATGTGAATACGCTTAACGCAAAGAAATGCAGGCGTGTATTGTCGTTTTTATTTTGTCGCCCGAAACGCAACGCTATGTAAGTACGGTAAGTCAACTTCATGTGTATTGCGGCCTTTACAGAATACACGTAAATTTGTCTTTGTCGATGCCTTTTAGCTGACAAAAAACTTCGATACTCGTCTGCATTGCTTTGCGGTAATTGCATGTAAAATGCAAGCAGCAGGAACGCACGCAACGAGCACACTTCGTTAGATTGTATAGCAAACTGTTTGGTTGCGTTGGAAAACGTAGACAAACGTACGCGCGCTGTCGTAAAACGCATGGTTAAAATAAACAAACCTAGGAAAAACGCAACCTACGCACGGTTGTATTGCATTCTTGATGCGCGGATTTCAATAGTTTTAAGGTCAATTTTTTTAGGTTTTTCATGATCAGAGAAATTCATCATTTTATCTTGTCGTTGTGATTCTGTGGGAAATTCTCACGACAAAAAAATAAACCATGTTTACCAACATTACGTTAGTAATAACACAAAACAACGGCGAACAGGTGTTGCAGATAAAACCAACACTAAAATAAACAACGAGTCTCATTACTACAAGTTCATTCCGCCATTTTGTAATTTGATTGACTGATGCACACAGCTGTAGAATACCTTCCAGGATTGTAAATGAGGATTTATCAGTTGAATTTTTTTTTAAAAAAAAAATATTGTTTGAACAAATTATCATCATTATGACAAAATTATCGTAAACTTTCCGTTCATTTGTAGTACTTGGATATTTGCAAAATTAAAAAACGAATTTGTTGATATCCCCCACCACTAAACCCAGAGTGTAATAACTTTGGTAGACTAAGCCGAACAGGAAAAGATAATATCTTTCCAGTAATTCCATCAATGCGCGTCTATAAGTGGTCGCTAGTACAGGGCCTTGGTTAGGGTGATCCATTCCAAGAAGTGGCTGTGAAAAATAAAAATTATGCCAAGTATGGATTGTTCATGGCCGCTACCTAGGTCAATATTAACCGACAAAGTCGATTTAATGGCTTCAATTCAAATTTTAATATTTCTCCGCCAAAAGAACACCTCTCTCTCGTTGTACACCCATATCCAAAAATAACGAAAAAACAAACTCAAATTGGAAATAACCGATTTTCAAAATAACAATCGGTCTCAAATGGAATATTATATAAAATTGTATTTGTTATGGATTTACAATTGACAAAAAATAGCTTCAATTGAATTTCACTGAGTTGAAATAACAGGCAAATATAGGTGATTTTTCTGCATTTTCCCCAATGTAGTTACCAGGTGGGATTGTGGG
Source organism: Styela plicata (assembly GCA_963675895.2). Classification (NCBI taxonomy): domain Eukaryota; kingdom Metazoa; phylum Chordata; class Ascidiacea; order Stolidobranchia; family Styelidae; genus Styela; species Styela plicata. The sequence goes on from OZ023138.1 coordinate 24,737,038, forward strand.
ATTGTGACGAATCTCTGAAAAAGCCGATTTCTGTTTATTTAATCTGGTGCTTTTGATTCTGTTATTCGATTCGGTAAAACTACTTGATTCGCTACTGAAACAGAATTTCATCAATTTCGAAAACCTCTATCAACTGACGGCTCCACCTCAGGGGGGAGGGACATGCCTCTTCCCCTAGTTTTGAAAGGAGTGAAAGTTCCCAATAGTTTTTGAAATTTTGTGCAAAAATAACTTCAAAATGAACATTTTCGCACGTCTTCGACGCACAACTTTAATCTGCAAAGTTTACTTGCATTTTTTTTTATTCCCCTCCTAAGCAATGCATTTTACAAAACGAAAATTGGATATTAGATATTTCATTTTGTCAAGCATGAGACAGGGAATGATCGCGCCTCGTCGGCGCGATCCATCAGTGATTCGGGGTTAACAAAAACATGTTTGCAAATAATATTTTAGTCTGAATATGGCCCTGTCGATCAATTGAAGACTTATTCAAATTTAATATCTGCTATGTTTATGTTTTTATTCAAACATGAATGTCTTCATCACTGACTTGTTTATATCATTGGTATTATGAACAGGTGTGCTGAGAACACCTGCTCAGCGCTTGTATTCAAAGTATTGACAGTTGGGTTCAATCAAAACTAAGGCATTGAAGGACATAAGCTAAGTAGTAAGCTAACTCGCGCAATTTTGGGAAAACACATCAGAACATTGATTTCTGAAAAAATATTGAAAAATATTCATCAATATTGATATCCTTAATTGCTAAGTGGTCGCAGCTAGAGCTGGACAATTCGATTCCGTGATTGGAATCGATTTCGAAGCACAAATAAATCGAATTAATCGTGAATCCTTCATGGAAATAAAAACTTGTTGAATAAAGTGGAATATTCATTTTTAACGACAAAATACCATTGATTTTGGTCAAAATTGACCAAAATCGATTGTAGTCGTACATTGAGTCGTGTAGTGTGAATTGGAAATACATTTTTTTCGAGCCTATTCAGGCTAATATTAGAATTTCGTAATTAACATTTTCTGAATTTCCGCAATGGAGACAAATTGTAATAGTAAAAATGGGATATTTCCTATTTCTACGAAATAAGTGATTCGATTCCGTTCGAAAACATTATTCGAATTAAAATCGAATTCAAAATGATTCGGTTTTGCCGAGTCCTCGTCGATGCCAGTTCAGCTGTGCGTGGAATGTTTGTCCTTGGAGTAAAGTTGTTTGTTTTTCAGCTCTCTCTCTATATCTATTGTTTTTTATTTGTTGCTTTAAACATTAATTTGATTACATTTCTATAAAACCCTGTGCAAAAAGCACCCACATATAGAGCTAATGAAATAAACGAGAAAATGAGATTGACCAGGTGTTTCGAAGTGGGGAACATAATTAAGTTCAAGGTTTCGCGATTTAGTGGTTTCTCCAATCTCATATTCTGGTGATTGGTTTGAGCTGTTTTGGTTAAGCTCGAACGCAAAGCAACATACTGAAGACCACGCATAGTGATCCAGGAAACCACGAGCATTTTTTTAGGTTTTTCGAATTCTTTGCCATGGCCTATCCGTGAACCTACTGCGGGGGTTTATACCCAACAACTGTTAAGTGCAGACCTTCGTAATGACTGCGTATCTGTTCTATGTCACACCTACCCACGGAGTGACTTGCTGAAGGGCACGCTCGGTGATGAAACGGTCAAGCATCGAACCATCGGCCTTTCGGACAATGCGATCGCTCTTTTCCGACTGTCGTAGGGCTGGGTAAATCGAATCATTTGGAATTCGAATCTTGTTCGAGTAATTTTTCGAATCTGATCAAATCATTAATTCTTTGTAAATAACATATATCCCATTTATACTATTATAACTTGTCTCCGTTGCGAAAATATTTTCAATTCGCACTAAGAGCAACAATTTTCATATTTTAACGACAAATATAATGGATTTTATTTTATCAAATTCGATTGCATTTCGTGGTTTAGAATCGAAAATCCTGGTTCACTTAACAAGTTTTAGTTCTTATGAACGATTCACGATTGATTCGAATTAATCGCGTTTCGAATCGATTCGAATCATCGGCTTGCCCAGCCTTAGCCACCGAGCCGGGCAATCAATCATTCATCTAAACAAAACGACTGAGTTTACAGCGCCACCAAGGTAGATTTTTTCGCAGAAAAATGCAGAATATTTCCTGACAAATTTCATTTATGTCAATGGTAAATGTTCACGGAAGCTTACATCTGTGTTTGTTATAAACACAACAGTGCAGAAGTCCTGGAGCAGGACAGGTGCGGTGTCAGATTCGCACCTGCTGTGCGCGCGTGAGGGATTACCATCAGAATTATGTCGATCGAAAATATTTGTGACCAATGGTGACAGAAGGGAAGAGAACAGTTTTGAAATATAGGAGGCTTCAGAATTTTCCTAACGTGGCATTTCCTGCTGTTCGCTTATAAGTGACCGCTACTTTGCTAAAGGTGATCCTCTCTCCCTAGCAACACTGACTCTGATCGTCCATGGCATCTGGTATAGGACCTTGCTCAGGGTGATCCACTCTTTCCAACAGCACTTACCTTGTTCATCTATATGTGACCGCTGGTACAGGGTCATGATAATGCTGATCCACTTTATCCTGTAAAGTTCTACAGGTGGCGTCTTGCATAAAATCTAGCCTTGTCTTAGTGGTGGTTGGTACAGGCCGTTACACCAAAATTAATGATCAGGAAAAAATAATTATGTAAATAGCAAATCAAAAATTGGCATTCGAGAGCCGATATATACTTGACAAAGAACATCTGAGTGTCGGGATTCGCTAAACTTACTGGGAAATTGTGAAAAATTTTCCAAGTCCAAAATCCTATATTACATAAAGTAATTGCCCTAAGAGGTATACAACGCGAACAGAAGGGGCGTGGCAAAGCCTCCAGCTTCGCTGGTATTTGATAAGTATATAAATTTAATTTGAATATCGCTTGAACTTTACTATTATGGAAACTATGTCGATGTGTACTAATATACATCCCAACCCCTACATGTCATATGTCGTGTTGTATCGCAGGAACATCTGGGTTTACATACAAACAGTGGCAAAATATTTTAGTATTTTGTGTTGTGAGTTGGTTTCATGAAAAAATTATTTTTGTCTCGAAATTGTTACCCGTTCGAAGAAATTGTTAGAAGGTGTAAGTTAAAAAAAATTTCCAAATGCACGAGTAACTACCCGCCCGAAGCATTTGGAATTCAAATCCGATTCGGATAATTTTCTCGAATCGAATCGAAGTCCTGATTCCATAAAAATAACGAATATCCCATTTTTACCATTATTTATTTCCTCCGTCGTGTAAAAGAAGAATTCCTTACGAATTTCAAATATTAGCATAAATAGACTCAAAAGGAATATATCATCAATTACACTTCGAAAATTATATCCAACATTAAAAAATAAGTATTTCACACCTCATTTTACAAGCGATGCTTCCGGTCTCACTCTTTTTTTTTAATCAAAATTCGCTTAAAGCAAGGTTGCTCGAGAAGCATAATAAATCAAAGTCTCTGGAAACCACTAGCGTGCAGAGAACTACATAAATGAAGGAAGGTTAAAGGGTCATCATCCCCAAAAGAAATTTATTGGCACGAGTTTTAAAGCCCTGTAGGTCAACATAATCAGGAAAGCAATATCGAGGTATTGAAATCTGTAGTCTAGAAATTCGAGAAAAGAAGTCTTCAGATAAAACTGTTTATTGCAATTTATTATGAATTTCAATAAAAATTCGAATTCAATTTGTAACAGTAAACCCGTACTTTGAGTTCAAAAGCGTAAAAGTCACGAAAGCGTTGCATTGACTTTTAACCGAAGTGTCGCAAATCCAAATATTACAGAAGTCTTGTCTTTGTTTAGATATAAACAGTCGTTGACTATGGAGATAAAGTCGATATTTATATATCACAAGAAGTTTTTTGTTGAGCATGGGTCACTGATGGACCGCGCCTCGACGGCGCGATCCACCAGTGACCCATGCTTAACAAAACATGTTTGGTCACATTTCTATTATTAGGTTTGGTGGAGAGGGAGGGGGGGTTAAGTGGAGCCCAGATAGCCACGTGCGCGCCTAATCCCGGTCCATTTATTGGAAAATTTCTGACATTCTTGGCGGAATGTTTGCAAAATAAATTGCTACCCCGTCAATAACGACAAATCTAATGTCAATTTGTTCCGTTTCAAAGAAAAGAGATTAAATCTCTTGAAGAGATTGAGTCACATGCTATTGTCATGTTCGAATCACCGAATCGAATTGCCCAACACCACTGATAGGTAAAATAAAAATATTAAACGAGGAAAACCAGCAACTGCACTCTAAGTTAAACTGAAACCTCATGGCTGAGTTCAGGGTGTAGTATCTGCTCTGGGTGCACCATCTACCATTTGTGCTTCTTTTCAATTCCTATTTATTTACCTACAAGGCCCATGTAATTAGCCATTCAAATTTGCACTTTTGATAAAATTCAAACCGCAAAATTGCTACTAATTAATTAATGATAATTTGGTAAATTTTGGAAATATGATCAACTCTGGTATACAACAACCATTTAAAATCACCGACACATAAGGTTGTGAGTCATTAAAATGCTATCTCCCGGGTGATCGCACATGAGAACAATTAATTACGATCAAATTTGTTGACTAATGTGAGTAAACGAAGTTCGGGGCACAATCAAATTTGTTGATGTCTAAAGGTTGCAAGTCGTTAAAGAGATGCAATATGTGAAATAATTCGTTATAGGATATGTCTTATATAGAATCAGTCAGCAAGTGACACGGGTACGCGGGCGCAGTGACCCGTACATAAAACGCAGGTGCGGGACCACTCGCGCGAATATTAATTTCCGCGGCAAATTACAGTTTTACCAATATTTAGACCAAAATATTTGGGGAGAAAAGACGGGATTTTGATCATTTGTCGCCGAAATCAAACCGGCTTTAAAATGACATTTATCAGACCGGGTGTTGGGTGATTTATTAATCCAGTCAGATTATTTTGTCAAGTATGGCTCACTGATGGACCGCGCCTTAGCGGCGCGCTCCATCAGTGTCCCATACTCGATAAAACAGGTTTTTGTGGAATTTTTGTCTGGAATTCCAAAGTTAGAAAAACTGCGACAGTTGGACTTCGATTCGCATTGAAATTTCAAAACTTACGTTCCTAGTCGTAACAAGCGACAGAAAGGAAACAAACTAGGAGTAGACATTTTAACCATTGACCGGGGGAGATACCACTCACTGGGATATTCCACTTAGAGTGCAGCTGTTGGTAACATTTGAAACTTGATCATTGTTATACCGATGGTTCGTCTCTTTCAGACACTGTCCCCTTTTATTTTGTCATGGCCTGTCCGTGAACCTACTGGGGGGCTTATAGCCAACAACCGTTAGGCACGGACCTTTGTGGTGACTGTGTATCTGTTCTATGTCACAGCTACCCACGAAGTGCCTTGTTGAAGGTGCCTTGCTTTGGTTTTAGCTTTACCAAAATATTGAAATATAGATCTTTATACAAGTAGGGCGGGCAAAAACCGAATCATTTGAATTCGAATTTGAATTGAATGATTTTTTCGAGTCGGATCGAATCAAGATTTCGATATAAATAAAAATATCGCAACTTGTCTTCATTGTACGCTCGATGGTTTCTGCGCCATTTTTATCTGAAATTTCAAAGTTGAAAAAAATGCGACAATTTGGATAGTTTGCTACGCAAGTTAACGGGCAGTGCTTGTTTCGTAGCTCAGATTTTTTCATTTTTATTGAAATTTGGTCAAAGGTCGGGGAAAATAATCAGTAGAGAATCCCTCAAACCGCAGATGGTCAATGAGCTACATATGTGAAAACTCTATCACTTTTTACAGCCACTTCTTGTAGTGGATCACACTTTTCAAGGCCCTGTAACAGCGGCCACTTTTAGACGAACAGGGTTACAATTACTGAAAAGATACGATCTTTTCCTGTTCGGCTTAACCTACCCAAGTTATTACACCCTGGGTCGAGTGGTACTATGGATTTTTGTTGTTTTGGCTGATGATGATCTTTTCCTGTTCGGCTTAGCCTACCCAAGTTATTACACCCTGGGTTGAGTGGTGTGCATGAAAAAGTGAGCCGGACTCGCCGGGGTTCGAAGCCGAGACTTACGATGATTGCGACTCGTGTAGTTAACAAGAATTCACCAGCGAATTGAAGCGATGCAAATTGGTATCGTGTAAGACGGAGAGTTGCAGAAGGCAGCTGTTCTTGAAAAAAAGAAACGCATTGCAGGCATGTGACTGTCTTTAACGCACAGCTATGCAGACGTGTGTTGCCATTTTTGCTTTAGTTTTCCTATAACGCAACTTCAACTCAAACATACAACTAAATTCCACTCCTTTTATCAGGTTTTATCCTATAAATTGATTTGAATTAATCGTGCTTCGAATCGAATCGAATTGCCCTGCCATGCCCATAATAGGTCGGAAAAGTCGTTTCTCGGGTTTTAATTAAATATCAACAGTTAAAATTACTGGCAAAAAGTAGCTATTTTACTGCATTTTTCTTACAGTATATACTTAACTAAACATATTGTTTTAAATTCTTTTGCTTGATACCAGTCGATTATTTGTTTTTCTAATTTCAACCAATTTTCAACATTGCTCAGGTGTTAAAGCGCAACGTTTCATCATCCCGTGGCAGCGATTGTTCAAATATTGAACGTTGCCATATATCACCATCAATACGGCGATAAATTGCTCGCAATAAATCATACTTAATGCCTATATGTATATAACAAACACCCAAAACTGGCAACTGTGCAATTAATCAATGTCAGGATTTGACCATATATTAAGAATTAGGCCACGTTAAGTGCAGCTAAATTTACATCGACTGTGATGAAATTCTTGGTTAAAAGCGAGAAATGTTTGAACGTTCATTTCGAGGATTCAACCCAAGATCATTTCACAGCAGCTTAGGGCAGTGGTAATTCAAAAACTTCGAAATCTCCAAAATCGGAAACAAACTTGGTAATCGAATGATGGCATCATAATGGGCGTTGGAGGAAAAAAATTGCGCAAACCTAACATCTTTACACTGGTTCAGCCCGAAAAATCATGTAAGAAGCGCAATTTTTTCCACAAATAAGACTTCAAGGCCTCATTCTAACTGGCTTAATATGAAAAGTATGTATGCCAAAGTTCCGCAAAATAAGTTTTACTCGCAAAGCATTTCAATGCCCCTCATCCATGATGCCTATAGAACTTTTACTTGGGGAAAAAATGTTCCCTCATTTTTTTTCTCTGAAAGTCAGTGGCTTCGTGAATTGCAAATCTTGTTGGGACATGAAAGGTCGAGATCAAAATTTTCCTCTCAAACGAAACTGCGCACATTTCGACCTTGTTTGTGAAAAATCATCATTTTGGACAAAAAAAAAAAAAAAAACGTTTGCCAAAAATAAATCATTGCGCCAAAGCTGCGCTTGAATTTTGCTTATTCTACTTTTCCACAGCCAGTAATGAAAGTTATTTGAGAATTATTTTTGCTGACGTTCTTTGCAAATTTGGACGCTTTTGTTTTATTCTCTTTATCTTGTTTTTGCAACATTATGCCGCAGATTAAAGTTATGTCATCGCCTATATATTCGTTTATCCATGAATAATCCACGAAATATTTTGCAAAATCTGATATTTTCGAGCCGGTTTGAAGTATTTACTTTTCTGATTAACGCAGCTTTTCCCCATATTCAGGTGTTGCGTTATAGAATGGATGAACCAAATATAGACGCGAAAAACAATGGTGAAGATTTTTCCCAAATTCATAACGGGTTGTAATCAGGGCTGACCAATTTATTTCAGTTATTCGAATCGATTCAAAGCACAAATTGTTGGGTTTGATCGTAAATCGGGCAGGAACACAAAAGCTTGGCAAATTAATTGGACTTTCAATTTTTAACGACAAAATGCAAACGATTTTGGTCAAATTTGACCAAAATCGATTGTATTTTGTCGTTAAAAATATGAAAATGTTTGCTTTTAGAAATGGAGTGTGGGTTGAGGATGCATTGCTCTTTTCTTTAAGTCTGTTTATGCTAATATTAGTATTTCGTGACTATAATTTTCTTGATTTCATAATGGAGACAAGTTGTAATAGTAAAAACGGGTTATTTGTTACCTATATTTTCGAAAAAATTATCCAAATCAGATTCGAATTCCAAGTGATTTGGTCTTGCCCAGCCCTAGCTGTAATTGGGGGAATGTATTTAGGAATTTAAAATTGCATCATTGGGATTTGAGTCTGATATTTTAGAACCGGTTCAACGTATTTACTTTTCTGATTAACGCAGCTTTTCCCCATATTCAGGTGTTGCGTTATAGAATGGATGAACCAAATATATATGCAAAAACAATAGTGAATATTTTTCTCAAATTTAATTGGGGAATGAGCTTGAAAATTTAAGATTGCAACATTGGAATTTGTGCCTGAACTTCTGGTCAACATTTTTCATATTTATAACAATGATGAATGTGTTTTAAGCGTTAAAATGTTGCTTTGAAATCAAAAATTTGGTTTTTGGAATTCGTGGAAAATATTCGATTGCTCGAATTGATTCGATTTAATGTTAATTCGATTCTAAGCATTTCATGAAAATTCGTTGTGATTCTAACAGACAACAGTTGTGTCGGATTTGTGAAGCTCTGTCGTTGTCAGACCTTAAAAGTAGGGCTGGGCAAAACCGAATCATTTGGAATTCGAATTTGATTCGAATAATATTTTTCGCATCGGATCGAATTATTAATTCTTTGTAAATAACAAATATCCCATTTTTACCATCATAACTTGTCCCAATTGTTAAAATAAAGAAATTTATAGTTTGTAGTGTATTTTAAATTCACACTGAGAGCAACAATTTTCATATTTTACCGACGAAATATAGTCGAATTTGGTCAAATTTGACCAGAATCGATTGCATTTCGTCGTTAGGAATGAAAATTCTAGTTCACTCAACAAGTTTTTGTTCCTATGAACGATTTACGATTGATTCGAATTAAACGTGCTTCGATTCGATTCGAATCACCGAATCGAATTGTCCAGCCCTGCCTTAAAGCAAACGTTTTAAAATTTTGGGTCATTTGGTGATTTTTTATGGCAACTTTTTGCCCATTTTATTGTGCTAAATCTGTAATGAATACGCGGCTATTATTTCGCTCTCGTCCAATATTGCTCGAATTTGAACAACAAATGTGGGGGGGGGGGCATATGCGAAATGATTCGATTTTGAAAATGTTTCATTAGAGATTCGATTCGAGAAGAAATTTAAAACTTTCACGTCTCCAGCAAAATTTCTCACTGCATTTACCATAGCAGCTTTCCAAACACGGTATTCCGTTGCGACGAGATTGCATCTAGACTTGACGTGTCTAAATTTACAGACAAACGATCCATCAGTTTTACATTTCCAATCACATTTTATTCGTCGACTAAGACTAACTGATCCATTGCGCCAACGATTTTGTTTTCTTTGGTAGCAAAATTTGCTATTTGTTGTCAAGTTTAGGGCACTGATGGATCGCGCTTCGTCAGCGCGATTCATCAGTGGCCCAAACTTGACAAAATTCCTTTTTAATCAAATGTCGTCGTTGCATTTTCAGAGTGCATTGTGATGTTTTCTTGCAGACGACAGTCCCATTGTGATGGAATAGAAGTACTTGACCCGCAGAAACCCAACCCCGATCACGACCGGTGAAAGCAAAACGTTCGGAAATAATCTGAGTCAAACCGGCGGACTTGAAGTAGCCGGAAAACCGCATTGCTTTGTGAATAAAACGCCTAGTCCTCTAGTAATTGTTTTAATAAATATTTTGGTCCGATGAAGCCAAAAATGGTGGCGACTGCGCGATCCATTGGTGAATCAAGCTTAACTAAAACATACGCTCGCAAATTATTTCTGACTGGTTGAACAAAAAAATACACTGGCTTTGTTACGGTTTTCAAGTTTGTTTCGATAATAAAGTGAAAAATGGCGAATTGTTAAATCTTTCATCTAAATCCGAAATCCTATTAAACCCTATACTTTTCATAATTCCAATTATTTTTCAATGTCAATTCGTTGCGCTATAACATCATTAACCAGGAGGAAAGAATTCCAAACCCCTTATAAAGTTTGGCGATTCCCCAACTGGTAAGTACGAATTTTTTGTCAACCACGGGCCTCGATGTGTGATCTATCAAGGCTCCATACTTAGCAATACATGTAAAAATATATTTCCTGATGGGGTTACTCAGTGATGCTTTTTTGTGGAGTATCGGCTTCTGAAAGCAGAACTATAAATAGAAAAAAAACAGCAATTCCGGGTTTCTTTATTGACCAAATAAAGAGATAAATCCCGGAAATTACCGCTGATTCTATAAATGTATGACCATGAATGACGTCAAAGCACTGAAGGGATTGTCACCGGTCAGGGGATGTTACATCATCAAACTTTGATCATTTGCTTTGAAATAACATCGAGAGATTTGAAGGGTAAGGAAAGGCATTGCTAATGTTACTTTATGTAGAAGATTTTATCATTTGATGAGAGAATTTCCTATTTCCTTTCATTTTCGCCTCATTCGATTACGTGACATATGCGATATGACATTTTTTGTCGAATTATCTTTTTGATAACTTTTCCTGTGATGACGACCATTTTCTTCGGACTTCTAATTGGCGGTGTTGCTGATTCAGTATTTTTCCATATTTTGGTAGATATATAAACCATTTCAAAAAAAGTAAAAACAAGGACCTCAACTTTTTCAACTAAATATATATTCAGTGTTTAGGACACTGCTGAGAAATTTTATGCATGATCCTTGCGAGGAAAGTCTATTAAATACTATTCCACATAGCACGAACTCTAAGCATCTCAATGGCACTCTTAGCAATCTGTGTGCTCGTTCAAAAGTGATACCCTTTAGGTGCGATTGCAAATACTTTCTGTGCATGCATACCTCTCCGCACAATTTTGCTTTTAATTAACTGTGTTTATCGTCACATCGCGTTACCTAATTTGGCGTCTCTGTCACTTAAATCGGCGGCAGCGGTTCCTAATTCCCAACCAAAGCTCTTCAAGTTTAGTTTGCAAACTTTAAACCAATGCATACTGGCCGTGACCTTTGCAAAGAGCACCCATTGTCTCCCAAGTGTTCCGAACACTATACCCGGTAGTTAAGATGGCTAAAAGTTATTTTTGGGCCAAATTTCAATGTGATACCGACAATGATGTCAGTGCGGCGCAAAAATGCGAGATTTTTTTTTTATCGAAATTCACTGTGAGGTAGGCCGGAAGCAGTGCTCCAAAGAAAAGGAAGCCCAAATTTGTAACCAACTTATTTCAAAACTTCTGAACCTCATTTTTATGTTTTTTGAATGGCAATTCTATGAGCAAAGCTGGAGACACCTGAAGGGAGCCAACCAATTAACGATAGCAGAAACGGCAGATATCTGATAACAAGTAAAACATCTGAAGTGACTGCGTATCCTTTCTGTGCCATTGCTACCAGCAAAGTCCCTTGCTGGGGGGCATACTGGCCCAATCGGAAAATTCTTTCCAAACATGTTTTGTTAGGAATGTGTCACTGACGGATTGCATCGATAAAGCGTGGTCCATCTGTGGCGCATGCTTGACAAAATAAATATTTTTGAATGGGCGGTGGTGATGAACCGTCCGAGCATTGGCCTTTCCGACGACACGATCGCGTTCATCAAGTCGAGTCGCCGAACCGATCTATTTTGTAATGATATTGAGGAAACAAAGAAGTTGATGATTTCACAATCACCCAGTGCAGTCACCATTCACTGCACTTTACCATAGCGGTTCAGTTCCGTCCGGGATATTTTTGGCTCAGAGTGCAGTTGTTGGTATTACATCTTGTGACGGTTGCTTGAAAAAAAGTAGCTAGGATTTTGCCTTTCTTAGACCGAACTCTGAAAAAGAAAGAAAATGCCATTGTCATACCAGAATCACTGGGTATGAATCAGTTATGTTCGCCATTTTGTTCATTTGATCCATTGTTGGTGTCATCTTACATGCTGGACCCCCTCTTATTGAATATTTTCCGTCCGTTTTATTATTATTTGCCCATAATTGTTCAAATCAATTAGAGATTGTTTTCATGTTATTCTAGTGCGTGTGACAAACACAAACTTACATTGTGACAACACAAATATTTATTGTTACAGGATAAACATACATGGGAAACTCTTTTCATCAAAGTGAGAAGATTTTATGAATGAACGCCCGCGTGTTTACATTAAGCCTCCGATTGTGTTCGTCACAATGCTTATGAGTAACGTCACAAAGGCAACTACCAGATTTCTATTGTTGTGACACAATGGCTACAATCTGTGCTAATTGATTTCAAGTGGTTTAATGGAAACCTTTAGTCGCTATTTGTATTCGTATTATAACGTAATAAATGTTATAAATATCGATTGTTAGGTCACAGATACTTCTGGTATTTTATTTGTTTAGTAAGAATAGAGTTTACTTGCTTTGATGTTGCCGATTATCAAGTTTTGTTGTAGAAACACCATCTCATTTTTAACCGCCATATCTCGGTTAGAATTTCATTATTTTCATAAAAGAGAAAATGAAAACTTTTCCTAACCTTTTATTTTAAAGCTGAAATTCCAAAATCCAAATTTATTTTGTAAAACCTGGTTACTGGTGGTTTGTACCACTTGGAACCAATTGCGGCGAACGGTTTCAAGTGTTATGGGAATATATAAAAGTAAAAATGCATTTTTGACCCTAACTTTTTTCTATTTTGTTGTGTTTGACAGCCAGTGCTTCAAATAGGTGCGTTTTAGAGTGGGGCTATTGATTTGCTGACCGATCTCAAATATTAAGCATGGCTGATTGAACCGCTGAAATCTATTGAATTTAAAGAAAAACATGTGCGTGAGGAGAAAGCGAGGTATATTTTGTTTTATTCTCAACGTATATGATCGCGCAGATATATCGCGTATGTGATTCATTTCAATGACATTTATACATAAACGATGGTATTAGATCTCAAGCAATCGCGTTTAATTTCAACTAGTTGAATCCGCTCATATGAGCAGTTCTGCTGGGAAAATTACCGCATTAAACGAATCACTTCTCACCCTGCGTACACTGTAACAAAAGTACAGTAAATTTACTGATCATTTGCAGTAATTGCATATTTCCAAATTGAAAATACCACATGTTGATGAGATTTATGCAAATTATGGGATGTTGATGAAGTGCACCCATATTTGACCAAAAAAATTAATTTTATTTTTTTTCAATCAATACCGTCAAGAAAAATTACTGTCAAAGACGGTGATTTTGTTGCATTTTTTTGTTACAGTGTAGTGTGTAGTTTTAAGATTATTTGAGTAAAATGATTCCGATGTTTGAGTTTATTCTAATCCTAAGTAAATCTAGTGAAACCTGATAGATGAGCAAAAAAACTAAAATCCGGTTCTCTATGACGTAAACAAGAAACAATGGAATAGAAAATTGTTGAATTATTACTCAACAAGTAAGAATAATCAACTACCAGTTGCAGACTGGTGTCGAAGTTAAAAATGGCGCCGTACTCTTGTTGTCAACTTAAATGATAAATTCTTGCCGAGTCGTCGAAACTTCGCAATTTGAGACTGAGGTGTCGGATTGAAGAACCAAACATGGTCCCTGAACCAGACCAGAGAGATACTTATTTGCGTCAAAAATGTCTAACAACAAAAAATCAGAATCTTATTCCACTTATTACAATATGTATTTACCAAGCTTTCGCTAGAGCATAGCTTCGTCAGGTATTGTGGCAATTTTACTAACGAATAACAACTTATATATGGATTCTGATCTTTTGTTGTTTAACTCTCGACCAAATCTTATTCAAGTATCCTTGCGGTCTTGGTCGTACACGTCACCATCTTCACAAGAGGAGTGGAACAGAGGACAGACGGTTCGTTGCACAGCCCCCGACTCGTCTCTTGGCAAAAAATCAAAGAAATAATTCTGCATATTTTGGGCGCGCATTGTCGTTGTTTATAATTTTGGTTGCTTTTACTTTTAGTCTGAACACGGTCAATATATGATTAATGCAATATGCTGATGTTCTGCTAATTATTATGTCTTGAAATATTTAGCTCTTTAAATCGGGTTTATTTTCGGAGAGAGAGGTCGAATTATGTAAGAACTAACGTAGTGACTATATCTGTTATGTTTGCCGACAACATAAAAAGTGCATGCTCACTAATAAAACGACCGATCACCGAAATATCGGACTTTCAAACAAAACGATCGCTCTTTGACCAATTCCACTGAATCTGGCTCGTACAGACAAAATAAGTGTGGTTCCATCTGTAGCCTTGCGTCATCACTGGCGGTGGATGGTGTCCGGATCAAAAAATCGAACGAATTTCCCACCAGGGATCGCCTAGAAGTTCATTTCGAGAGACCTAGCGCCGTCACAACTTCCCATTTGTGTTTCGCGCTTGACAAAATATGGATTGATAAAATAATCCGATTAGTTAAATAAGTTTGATGCGGCCCTTTGCTATATCATTGGTCACTCTTTGGTTCTTTCTGAGTGCGGAGGGGATTCCAATAAAAGGTTTCAAAGTAAGTTGGACAAACCAAAGCAAAGAAAAATAAACTAATATGTCCTCGTGAAATAGTTGGTGTAGCTGTTATCTCATGAAATATCGGTTTCAGTCCACCTGCGCGTTAAACAAACTAACAACATTTCTGTCATCTGCCGCTTGTTTGTGATTGTTCTGAAACAATTGAAAGGAAATTAATCAGATTGTTCGTTATTAATTGATAGTTGTTGAGTCACAAATACGAATAAATTGATTTCCTGTGTCGTATTGTGACGGAAGAATCGTGAGAGTGTTTAAGAATTGTTATCTCAAGGGTCTGAACAATGAAAAAACAATATATCCAATTATGATGTAACAATAAACAAAGGGTAATTAAGAGCTTTAACACATCCAGGTGTTTTCCACTTAAACGACTTCTGAGGTGACGTGTAAATCCTAGAAGTTGATCCAGAGATTAAGAGTTCGAATCCCACCCCGGTTGATAGATACATATTTGATGAAGTTTGTTTTTACAATCACAAATTGTCGCGGGTATTTTTATAACACAGATTTAAAAAAGTTTTCACAGATCACGGATTTTTTGATATTTTATTTCAGTAATGAATATGTTTTGTTGGAAATAGGGCTGGGGGATTCAATTCCGTGATTCAAAGAACGATTTATTGGAATCATTCGTAGGAATAAAAAAACATGCTGAGTGAACTAGAATTTGTGTTTTAACAATAAAATCAAATCGATTTTGGTGACGTTTGACCAAGATCAAATATATTTCGTCGTTAAAATATGAAAGTAAATTGAAACATGTAGTGTGACTCGAAAATATACACTGTAAATTATAAATTTCTTGATTTCCACGATGCAGACAAGTTCTAATACTAAAAAAGGACGTTTATTATTCACGTGGAATCAGATTCGAATTCCCAGCTCTATTAGGAGATGAATCCCATTCAGTTGGATGGATGATAACCGGTTAAATCCTCCGTGGTTTTTCTACTTGGTGATAAGTGTAGTTGTTGGTAATCTGCGGTGGCCCAAAATCACCGACATAGGGACTCGAAAATTGTGAACTGACAGTTTTATGACGACGAAACGACGCGCCGAAGCCCCACAATACAATTCCGATCGCTCTTTGCAATACAAGTAGCCGTTAATTGTTTTTTCTGTGTAGTTTTGCCGCTCATGCTCACAGCAAATTAAAATAAAAAATCCAAATATTTCGCTTCATAAAATCTACATTATTCAATCACGTTTGAAAAATGAACACAATATTCTTCATGTCATAGCTGTCCCACGAAGGTTTGGTAACAATCCTAAATATCGATGTGTCGTGGGAAGATGTTCTCACACGACGATTAAAATAATAAACATGTCTTTGTACATATTAATATGACGAATACTTTCCCACGTACGTATTCCCATCTTGGGCATCCTATACAATCTGTGTGTTTGAACCAGTCATATTAATAATTTGCCAGAGCATCTTTTGTTATGTATGAGTCACAGCCCTCGAGGCGCGATCCATCTGTGTCTTAATCCTGACAAAATTTAATTTTATAATCAAATCAAGTGTGGGCATCTAATAGATCATGCATAGATCAGTGACACAAACTTAGCGAACAACGAACACCTTGATCACCCCCTTCAACCAAATAATTTGCAAGCAGTTGCTGGAACTAGGACCGGAAAATTCGATTCGGTGATTCTAATCGATTCGAAGAACGATTCATTCGAATCAATCATGAATCGTTTATAGGAACTAAAACTTGTTAAATGAATTAGGATTTTTATGTTTAACGACGAAATGCAATCAAACTTGACCAAAATCGATTATATTTCGTCGTTAAAATATGAAAATTTTCGGTGAAGGGAAATGATTTCCGCCATGACGACGTAATGTGCACTGCGGAAGTTTTTGAAACAAAATATACAATTTTCAGTGCGAAATAAAGAAAAGAACATACAAACTGCCCTGAAGGCGCGAATTTCTCTATGAAACAAGAGCGTAGAGTTCTTAGCGTAGAGCAAAGAGCGAATTTAAATGAAAAAAAGTCCGAGCAAACATAAACGAAAAAATATCCGCAATAGATTTTCAAATGACAAACATATCAGGCTGTAGCTTATACATTCCATCTCTTTTTAAATCCAAACTTTTTCTCACAGAAATGTATCAAACTATGGTGGGTGTGGGAACATATTTTGAAGTCGATTCACGTAAATATTTCTTGTCTAAGTATCAGACTTTGTTTAGAATTAGTTTAGAAATACGATCAGACAAGATTCATTCATCCAAATATTTCAGAAAATGTTTTTATTTTATTAGGCATGGGTCACTGATGGATCGTGCTGCCAAAGCGCGATCCATCTGTGACTCATACTTAATAAAATAAAATCCCCAAATTAGTAGAATCGGTTTAGAAATATGATAACTCGGGACTTATTCATCATTTGTCTTCACATAGACTAAGAACTGATGTCTTAAAATAATGTTTGCGTTTCAGACAATGGGCCGAGCAATCTGACACCTCACTGAAGTCCTGGGCAGCGTGTGACCATTCTCAAAACGAGAGAAATGAGGACGTGGCCGTAGGGCTGGGTAAAACCGAATCATTTGGAATTCGTATCTGACTTGAATAATACTTCTGAATCGGATCGAATCGTTGATTTCATAAAAATAACAAATATCCTTTTTTTAGTACTACTATTATAGTCGCCATTATGATGATTAGGAAATATACAGTAACTTATTACAAATAATAACATAAGCTGAATTGAAACCCATGTATTTTCATTTTAACGACGAAATACAAGCGATTTTGGTCAAATTTCACCAAATACGATTGCATCTTGTCGTTGAGATGAAAAAATGCACTTCATTTAGCAAGTTTTTGTTCTTATGACCAATTCACAATTGATTGGAATAATCTGTACTTTGAATCGATTCACCGATTTCAACTGTCCAGCCCTTATAGATGTGGACCATGGGATGTGGACTTTTACTTTTTTTTAATAATATTAAAATTTAAACTTGAGCAAAGCAGGAAGCAGTGTCTGAAAGAAACCAACTAATGGTAGTAAAAAGCTACTAAAGCAACTAATTAGTAGTAAAAAGCTACGAAAAGCTGTAGTATCAGCAACTGCACTCTAAACGGAAAACATCCTAAATGGTACTGAACCACAATGGTAAAATGCAGTGAGTGGAATCTGCCCTGGGCCATGGTAAAACCATCTACCAATTATAATGCCTAAAACAACAACAACAACAATATTTTCCGTAGTATAATATGTTTTATTCCTCAGTTTTAATTGTATTCAAGTTATACTGTTTCTAATTTTAAACCATGCTCTGATGAAACTTTACTGAACGTGGGTTTAGTAGTGGTGTAGTTTTTAAATCCACCGGTTGCGCTTTATACGAATCTTTCGATAATTCACGAGCAATTATACTCACTTCACTAGCGTCATATGATCATTTTTCAATCAAAAATCGTCGGCACTCATACTTAACAAAACATTTTTGTACAAAATATAAACTGACCAGCACTAGCGTCTTTATGCCCCCCCTCCCGAAAAAAGGACATTTTGAATGAAGTAAAATGTACGAATTTAAAAAAAAAAACTATGTCACACCCATTTACGGCTATAAATCTTCTTTTGAACAGTTTTTCGCGATTATCTGGTATGATTTATGCTGATAAACTATAAAAACACTCTTCTGTGAAAGAAATTTATTTTGCCTGTGGGTCCAATTATGACATCATAAATTAAACTCATTTTTTCCATATTTTGGCCTCTTTTGTTTGGTCGGAATGTGCCACTGCTGACAGGGTCGTCATATATGTGGACGCCAGTTGGTTCCTTTTAATCGCCACTTTCATCTTCGCTCGGAGTGAATTTCGATGAAAAATAGACATTACAAATACTTTGTCGAAAAAAAATATGATTGAAGTAACCTTGAGAAGCAGATTCCCGCGATTTCGACTTTTTCTGATATCTATATTTGGTTTTACTATTTGCAGAAAGTAATGAAACGGTTTCCTTGTTTGGGTATTCACTTTCAAAAACGAATTCAAACAGCTGAACCATTAAATGTGTTTCCAAATGCTTTTAGCAATATGTATTTGGAAAACCTCTGTGTGACTTTACAATATAAAACGCTTTATCATACAAACTACAAAAGAACCCGCCAACTAAATATAATCTCCCTTACCCCCCAAAAAATTGTAATACTTCGGAAAGCATGGGTCACTGATGGATCGCGCCGTATAGGAGCGATCTATCAGTGACTCATGCTTGACAGAAAAATAATCTGTTTCGGTTGGCACATCCGTAACCTTGTAGTTTATTTTACCCCTACATCCATTATGAGGTAAGAATAACAAAAAGTTCTTACACCTATTGATGTTAAGGGTCGATTGTGACAAAATAAAAACTAGGCTATGACGAAATAATACTTTCTAGTGTTTTGGAATAAAATCGTTTGATGTTGCAATCACCTGTTGTCTTCATCGCTCCATTTAACAAATTCCGATTGTGACGACACAATCCTCGTCCCATTGTACATAGTTAATGTTTTGTTACCGCATAATGGATTGTTTTCTGTAAGCGACCGATGTTTTCATAGCAGAAGTTTATCTACCTCAACGTTATTTGAAGAATTTGGAACACAAAAAATAGGTTTTCAATCTTTTTTGATCCCTTTATCGCCTAGAAAATCCCTTTTTCGACGTAAAATCTTTCGTGGGTGATTTTAAGCCGTCAGTCCAACCCAGGGGGCATTAGTTACGGCTCAGCGAGCAAGATAAAAGCCCCAACCACCTGGCAAGTGCTGACGTCATCAAAAACCTCTTTTTCGCGGATTTGAAACCGTGACTCTTGTGCAAATACTAGGTAATGAAATTTCTTTATCAAGTATGGGTCACTAATGGATCGCGCCGCCAAGGCGCGGTCCATCTGTGACGTATACTTGTTGATTAAGTTCAAATACATTGCTAAATGTTACAATGATTCAAGAAGGATTGTGAGGCATGTTTAGTCAAGGATGGTCCACTGATTAATTGTTCCGTAGATGTGCGAACCGTCTATTGGATTCATTAAATGGTATTCATCTATTGCGACCCATCCTTAGGACAAAATAAAATGTGTTATAGAAATGGACGAACCCCGCTTTCTTCATCGAAACATATTTTTTCTTGCTCTTGAATAAATCAATCTTCGTCAACGACGTTTTTTCACCTTAAATAACTCGTGAGTGATAATAATTTAGCACAATTCCTTGTATGTGTATGTTGTATGTGACAAAAGTTCAGTAAATTTACTGGTCATTTGCAGTAATGGTACATTTCGAGAATTCGAAGTCACCTTGCTGATGTAATTTCTCTGCAGACGCGCGTTCTACCAACGGTACATACTGGGTAAAATAGCTTGTTTTGATAGTTTTACTCCAATCGCCGAATAAATTAATGTCTAAGAACTGCTAAGAACTTGTGTGTATTTATTCATTCGTTTATTTCCAGTTCAAAATTACAACATGAAACACACAGGAACAATCTTGCCAATTTATACTAGAAAAAGCGAAAGAATGAGGTTGGTCAATTAACTTATAGCGTCTTATATCAAAATTGCACAACAAGCTTAGACGAAAAACGATTTATTTAATGAGGTGTAAAACATTGTTAACTCGATTTTATGTTGGGAATAATTTGGAGTTCAAAATCTATACTTGAAACTCAAGTTGGTAACGCAAAATTTTTTACATCGCAAAATTTTGGTTTGAGCTTTAACAAAATATTGAAATATAGATCTTTATACAAGTAGGGCGGGCAAAAACCGAATCATTTGGAATTCGAATGTGAATTGAATAATTTTTTCGAGTCGGATCGAATCACGAATTCGATGTAAAGAACAAATATCGCAACTTGACTTCATTGTGAAAATGAAGAAATTTATGCTTTGTAGTGTATATCCAATTCACACCCCTTGTTTAAAAGCAACAATTTTCATATTTTAACGACAAAATATGATCGATTTTGATCAAATTTGACCGAAATCGATTGCATTTTGCGATGGTGTGGAAAAAAAACCTGGTGTCATCAAAAAATAACATCAAAAATAATATTCTTGAATCTTCACAGAGTCGGAGCCTAAATTTCCACTTAAAAACTACACCTAGAATGTCGATTTTTCTTTCATTCTCTTCATTCTCAAAAATACGTTGCCTATTCAACATTGTTGAATATATCCAAGATATTTTTGTCGATTACTAAAGATTTACCTACTTTATTTTATTTGAACATTTGGCAGCGGGTTATTTGGGAAAGTTTCGCAGATAAGTGGTATTTTCGCTCAAAAATTGAGATACTAAAGTCGTGCATAAAATATCTACCATATCAGAAGCCCCGCTGGAAAAGTTAGGACTTTAAAATAGTCCTAACGTATCCTGCAAGTCGTAAGGAGCGACTAAAAGGAGGCAAAAAACGTGGAAGATGGTTTTACCATAGCTCAGGGCAGATATCACTCCCTACACTTTTCCATAGCAGTTCAGTTCCTTTTGGAATTTTTTCCGCTTAGAGTGTAGTTTCTGGTACTACATCTCATAGTTGCTCTTTGCTATTAAGTGGTCGTTAGTTGGTTCCTTTTCGGCACTGTTTCCGGGCTTTCTCAGAGTAAATTTCTATAAAAATAAAAACTATTTCAGGAAAGAATTATTCAAAAAACTTTAAACCAAAATTTTAGCGCATTCCGATGGTCCAAGCACACGTTTAAATCAACTGACGATCGACACCTAGCGGTAAAAAATCGCTTGTAAAATTAAGTTCGTGATTGGGGCATATTGGTGAAACAATAATATGTAAAGCTCGCCTGTTTCTCATCATGAACCTAGATATGCTGCTCCAATGTAGGTCGACTCATTTTTTCCCGATTTTAATTGTGACTATTCAATTGAATTTTTTTTTTTACTTTTTCTGCTTTAGTTTATTTTATATCCATGATCTCTTATTTTTGAATGAGATGATGAACGTTGGGCAGCTACAAGAAACTATGTTTATCATATTCTTATTATAACATTTTTGTATTCAAATCACATAGTTGATTTAAATTGAAATTTTTCTTTATGCGATTCACCGAATCGAATTGTCCAGCCCTAGGCACAGACGGGCCGCGTCTCATCGACGCGATCTCACACTAACACTTACTTAACAAAATGTGCTTTGGCAATAAAATTTCCGATTGAGGTTCCCGTGTAGCTAACCATGTCCCAAATCGTAATGATTATGGTTTCGCATCGACCACCCCACAGTAAGCACCTGCATATCAGTAACCCGACCCCGCCATATCGGCAGCAGGGACTTTTGTTTATGGGTTGTCCGGGGTTCATTTATTGAGGGGAATGTAGCATAGCTTCTCTACGAAATGTGAGTTTCGAACATATCATGTTCGAATAGGATATCTATAATTCGAATACTCTCGAATTTCATTCGGGAATTAGAGTGGTTTTTTTTTATCAACGCTTATCCTGAGCAAAGTCGGAAGTAGTGCCCGAAAGGAACCAATTAACGACCCCTTAAAAGCAGAGACCTACTAAAAGATGTAGTACCAGCAATTGCACTTCAGACGGAAAACATCCGAAACGAAACTGAAGCGCCATGATAAAATGCAGTTAGGGGTATCTGAAACTGAAGCGCCATGATAAAATGCAGTTAGGGGTATCTGCCCTGGGCAATGGTAAACCTTATAAGACTTCGTTGCCTCCTTTTAGTCGACGTCCAGGGCGACGGGCTACTAGAATGTTGCGGAGTTGGTATTTCCTACACAGGGGTTTCTGTACGGAAGGTTTTTTTAATCCCTGTAGTTTCCTATTTATATTTTATACAGCATTATAATTATCTAACTCTTTGCAATTCTCAGGAAATTTCCATTAGTCGTGGTGGAACGTCTCATACCTTATATCATAATTGATATTATATATGTATATAAATTTTCTTTCTCTTCATGAATATGGCGTACACGGTGGCGCGCGTAAACTTTTTTCTTATTTTTTTTGTGATACGTCCCATTTTGAGACAAAGGAGAATAAAAAGTATAAAAAAGCAATGACAACCTAAAATTTTCCTATTATAATGAAATTTCAAACATAAAAGCCAAACTATTGAAGGGGTGTCCCCCTCATATGAATACCTGTGGTGGCCGATCTTATTTCCGATTCCGATTCGAAAAAAAACTTGAAAAAATAATTTCCACGCACGATTACCGGCACATTATGCTGCTCCTCGTGGCAACAAAACATATCCATTGTTTGTATTGTTTTTCGCGTTAGCCTTGCTCCGTTTAACTGATAATTCACAGTTATTTTGACGCTGTTTTTTATAAGTGTCAAAAGAGCAAAATGTTTTTCGAAGCCGCATATCTGCCACTTCAGTTTTATTGTTAATCTTTGGAATATTTTGTCAAGCATGAGCCACAGATGGACCGTGCCTAGTTGGCAACGTCTAGGCCTGCCCATCTGTGGCTCATGCTTGACAAAACAAGCTTTTTATATATTGGTCACCCGACCCCAAATGCGCGCACGAAAGGGGGCGGGGATATCAAATTTCAAATGAATTTTTGTCATGCATGATTTAACAACGTACTTGAGGTGTCATAGCTATTATGAGTTCACAATAGAATTCCTGCGGTCGTTATCACGTGTTTTGAAAAATGCAATTTTGTTTTGTGTGGCAACAATAGTGGAATAATTCAAGTCTATAAAGCACAGTAGACAGTGATGAATTTCTCGAGTCACTTTTCTTAATCGCTTGACTCATGTCAAGTCATATTGACTCTAATCGGAATCATACAAAAGGAAGTCAGGTGTTGACTTGTTTAAATCGATGTAACCCAAGCCAGGTCATATGCCTGCAGTAAAATATGATGAGTTTTAGTTTTTGGTTCGGATCGAACCGTTGATTCCGTACCTCGATTGTACTTGCTCAAATCGAATCCGATTTGTATTTCAAATGATTCAGTTTTGCTCAGCCCTACGTTGGCGCGCTCACATATTTCTATTGTTTTTGCCCAAAAATCGTGTATTTTCGAACATAAATCCAAAATTACTTGCAAATACCTCGTCGATACTCGCTCAATTATCAAAATATACATTCTTCAAGTAAGTGCATCCGTGTTCCAAAAGCGAAGATGATCTGAACAACACTCTACAACAGGTTTTTACCTCTTGTTTGTTAACATAATATAACAGCAAAAAAGTCAACGATTTATTGTGATGAAACAAACGGAATGTGTATCCCTTTTATTACCTCACAATCCTTTCCGCTTTGAAGATGACTTTTGGTTTTCGAACACCTGCACTTCGTTTAACCAAATCAAGTTTTATACAAACCATGAAATAATTCCTGAATTGCTTCTTTGTGTTCTTCCCTGTTTCTGGCGAACATTTAAAGTCGTATCTTGAATGTTTAACAAGGCGTATCCTGACTATATGGATTCTATTTGTCAAGAATAAGCCACAGATGGATCGCGCCTCTTTGGCGCGATCCATCAATGGCTCATACTTAACGTAATAAAAATAAATTCAGTTTTTTGACTTATTTGGTTGTTTACTGTTGGCGGATATTAAAGTTAAATCTTTAATACTCAACAAGGCGTGTGAGTGGACATCGATATTGTACACGCGACGCTATACCTATGGCTGGGCAAACTCGAACCTTTTGAAATTCGAATTTGATTTGTATAATTTTTCCGAATCCTATCGAATCGGTAATTCTGAGAAAATGCCGAATATTCCATTTTTACTATCATAACTTGACTCCGTTATTAAAATCAAGAAATTTTATAGTTACGAATTGCTATAGCATTCTGAACAGACTTGAAGGCAGTGTATTTTCGATCCACTTTCTGGGGCCTAATTGGCAAAAATTTTCATTTAACGATAAAATACAATCGATTTTGGTCAAATTTGACCAAAATCGATTGCATTTTGTCATCAAAAATGAAAATACACTTTAGTTTGCTAGTTTCGGTTCCTATGGATAAGCGACGATTTATTCGAATGATTTGTGCTCGGATCATTACAAATAACCGAATTGAATTGCTCTAGGTATAACCTGAGAAAAGTAGTCGTTGTGGAAAACTCGACGAGGAAGTAAGCTCAAAATGGGACTGAATGATGTTAAGGTGTGGCAGTTTTCGTTTTTTTTTATTGAAATTCACTCTGATGAAGGCCGGAAGCAGTGCCCAAAAGGAACCCACCAACGGCCACTCAATAGCAAAGAGCTATTACAAGATGTAGCACCAGCAACTGCACTTTAAGCAGAAAACTTCCAAATGGAACTGAACCGCCACTGAGTGTGAATTGAAAATATACACTATAAACTATAAAGGTCTTGATTTTCACAATGGAGACAAGTTGTAATACTAAAAATGGGATATTTGTTATTTACACGGAATAAGTGATTCGATACGAATCGAAACAAATTATCCGAATCAGATTCGAATTCCAAATGATTCGGTTTATCCGCCCCTACCTACCAGGCCTGCAGACCTACTTCATTTGAATTGAATCCACCTTCGCGGTACGTTCCATCAACACCCCATATTTCGCAAAAAAGGTGAATTTTGAATTTTCTTCTAATACCGCTAACTAAAATTACTGTCAAAGAACAGTGATTTTGTTGCATTTTATGTTACAGTGTGCGCCCATCAGTAAAACAAAAAATAAGAAGCTCTCTACCGCCATCAATGGCAAACAAACCCGAACACCCCAACAAACTTCTGTTCACGGTGTTTTGCAAGGCAGGTGCGATATTGAAGTGTTTTTCCTACTATTTGATGCTATTTTTAAACCTTGGCAATATTAGAGGTCAAAGGTCAAATCTTTTTGAAAACGAGAACATCCCAGTTTTACTTCATCGAAGAGAAGACGATGATGGATTGCGCCGTCGAGGCGCGGTCCATCTGTGACATCTCTTAAATAAAGCACCATTTTTTAGAGAGTTTGACTATTCTTAGACATATGTGCAAATTGAATTAAACCAATCGGAAGAATATTGGGATTATCCATGCCATGTCATTGTATTCTTACACAGTCAATAGCATTGCGGATTTGTCTGGTTTGCAAAAGTATTTGCAAAAAAAATCCAAGCGATTTACTCGTTTTTGACGGTCCTACTTACAAATACAAATTTTACAATTACAAATTTTTTTTTTTATTGAATTCCACTCTGAGTAAGGCCGGAAGCAGAGCCGAACAGGAACCAACTAACGATCACTTAATAGCAGAGAGCTACTAAAAGATGTAGTACCAGCAACCGTACTCTGGGCGCGATGGAATAGTGGTTAAAAATGTTGGTGTCGCAGGTTGAACATCTCCCGCCGAGCCGAGCAAGAAGAGATATTATCTTTCCCTCGATTCTAACCCTGCCCGTCTACGTGGCCGCTTGCACAGGGCCTTGATCAGGATGATTTAATCCAAGAAGTGGCTTCAAATATCTAACGAAACCATGAGACTACAGTCGTAAGCTGGACTCTGCAGGCGGGCGAAAAGTTTGGGTTTGTGTTCGAAAAATATACCGTTTTCGGGCAAAAATATTGAGAAATATTTCGAATCACTATTTCCATAAAAATAACAAATATCCAATATTATCATCACTATTATTGTCTTCATTATGATAATTAAGAAATTTATAGTCACGAAACACAAATATCAGCATAAACAGATTTGAAAGTAATATATTTCAATTACACCCCGTGTCTAAGAGTGAAAATTTGCTAACGATAAAAGGCTATCGATTTTGATCAAAATCGACTGCATTTGTTGTTAAAGATTAAAAAATCCGCTTCATTTAGCAAGTTTTTGTTCCTATGATCGATTCACGATTGATTGGAATAATCTGTACTTCGAATCGATTTGAATTACCGAATCGACTTGCACTGCCCTGCGCAAACGGCAAGCAAAGTTTTTAACCAATCTGAATTTTTTTATAAAATTCCGAAATCTCAGGGGGGATATACCCTTGGATGAACAATTTCAGAGTTAGCGTATTTGGACTAACCACCAGCGTGTTCATGACAGTACTTCTGCCGAACTAGGTGCCTGTGTGAAAAAGGTTATTTGTGGGACAGATATTTACAGCAACCCAGTTATTTGGTTCGTGTGTGGTCGATTATTTTAATTTAACTCGAAATGTAACACCTTACGTCACAAATTACAACCCTGTGGTCAAGGGGCACACCGCGCAATTAAGTGTAATAAATATAAATAGAATCTGGAAAATTGGAAATAAAAACACATCGACTTGTGTGGCAAAACCAAAACGGAATGCTAATTATCCCAAAATATTGTCTTCCAAATTTTCTTCGGGGGAAGCCGAAATTATGCAAATATATTTCAGACATCATAAAAGCTACGATGCTATGGAAGATGTACTTTTCCAAAAAAAATCCAGTAAAATTCACTTCAAGCAAACTCTGAAGCAGCCTCTAAAAGAAACTTATCTAACTGCAACACATATGATGGAGAGTTGCTACAAACCAACGTACGGTCACTTAAGTGACAAAAAGCTGGTATAAAATAGGTATCAGAAACTGTACTCTAAGTGGAAAACATCCCATAAAGACTTAACCACTATAATAAAGATTATAGCGAATTTCAATCAACAACAAAAAACACCAACAAATAATGTGGTGAAAGTGGCGACGATCACGTCTCCCAATTCGATGTCGTGTTTCCTGTGGTTTGCGACCTGGGTGGTGAGAGAAAGTACCTTGATATCAGTGGCGTAAAACTAGATTCAAAATGAGACGGTGGGAATAATAGTTCCCGACATTTTCATTTTTTGTTGTTGAAATTCACTTTGAGCAAGCCCGGAAGCAGTGCCTAAAAGGAACCAACTAACGGCCATTCAATAGCAAAGAGCTACTAATAGATGTAGTACCAGCAACGACACTCTAAACGGAGAATATACCAAACGTAACTGAACCGTCATGCTAAAGTGCAGTGAGTGGTATCTGCCATGGGCAATGGTAAAACCATCATCCACTTTGTTGCCTCCTTTTAGTCGCCTCTTACGGCGCGCATATACGTTAAGGCTTTTCTGAAGCCCGTACTTGTCCGTTCTAAAATATTTCCGTACATTTTCGGTCCGAATGTCCATTTGTCATTTTGAAGTTTCCTCTTTACGCCGAGCAGCTGAAATCTGTTTTAATAGGTGCAAGGTTGAAAGACATTTATTGGATCATTAAGTTTTCATGTAAAACGTGATGTGTTTGATTCTATCCCATCAATGTTTACCTCACGGAGATTGGTCATTCCGTCATTTTTTCTGTTTTACAAATCCGATCACAATGTTATTATTTGGTCAGTCACTGATAAAACAGGGCGCACTTTATTATCAAAATTTGTCCGAGAAGAATAAACACTGTAACAAAATTTCAGTAAGATCGCTGCTCTTTGACAGTAATTTGACATTTAAGTAAAAAATTGACTTTTTGGCCATTTATGGACTGTTGATGGAACGCACCGCCAAGGTGCGTCCATCAACAGTTCAAACTTGTCATTAATCTTGAGCTCTGTAGGTACGGGCTTTAGAATAGTCCTAACGTATTTCCTGCGTGTCGTAAGATGCGACGAAAAGAAAACAAAGAAATGGTAGATGGCATGATCATCGCCCAGGGCAGATACCACTCACTGCACAATAGCATAGCAGTTCCGTTCCGTTTGGAATGTTTTCCGCTTAGAGTGCAGTTGCTGGTACTGCATCTTGTAGTTACTCTTTGCTAATAAGTGACGATTAGTTGGTTCCTTTTAGGCACTGCTTCTGGCCTTGCTTTGAGCGAACTTTTATAAAAAAAAAACATCACCAACAAAGTGGTATGAAGTTTGGAAATTTGTAATTACTGGAAATGAACAGTACATTTATTGCACATATGTTAGAGTGTATAAATACGGGTCAATACGGGATGAGCATATTCGAATCATTTTAAATTCGAATCTGATTCGAATCTTCCATTTGTGAAAAAGTATCAGCATAAATTCGAAAGCACGCAGACGGAGAATTCGGCCGGCAGTGAATAATCGTGCGAATGCCCATGCACGCATTAGCTGTTTTAAACGATATTTCGCCCCAGTCTGAACGGCGGACGGAGATATCCTAAGGCATCGCAGTCCGCATATTGCACCTGCCTAACAAAACAAAATTTCTACCCGGCGTTTGGAAGTGTCGGATTTCTGTCCCGAACACCTGAACAACGCATTTGGAAGGTCATTAATCAATGTTGGAATGACCAAGTCAAACAAAACGCTTCTAATCAATGTTGGAAGATAAAGAACTTCGATCGAATTTAGAACCTGACTACACGCATTGGTGGTCGCAGTGGCAGAATTTGTGAATCTTGTATTCGAATCAAATATCAAAAGCCATTTTGGGCGTGATTTTAAATCAGTAAAAGGGCCCTATATCGAAGGGAGGAAGGCTGGGATTCGGAAATAGAACCGTCCAAAAGTGATTTATCAACGTCAAAATACCAAGGTTAGCGGACAGCTGGACCAATGCATACAAAACTTGATATCCTGGACCAAGAGTCGAAACAGACCTTTCTCGTTTGTATTATGAATTGAAGTTGAGGAAAACTTTGAAATTGAGGAAAATCAAACTTTCTCGTGAATATTTTTTCTTCGACTATAACGTGGGACATCTGACAGCGCGATCCATCAGTGACAATTCACAAAAATTCATATGCAAATTTTCTTCTATGGGTCAAAAATTTCAATTTTTTTCTATATAATACCATTTTTACCGTCTGCACGTTTCCTGCAATATTATGGAACATTCTTTTAAAATGGGCATTTATAGACTCTTGCCCCCATTTCGTTGAAATTTTAATCCGCCACTTAAAAAATGCAGAATATCACAAACACAGATCCGAAATTACCGCGAATCCGAGCTATTTGAACACGCGTACCTAAATCACACCTTTCCTATATTTATCACTCCCTAAGAATTCTTAAATTAATCGTATTTGCAAAATAAACTTCACGAAATTTGATTTTATCCCTCAAGTGGGGTCATTCCATGTCATTGACCTAAAATAACCTCCAGCGCTATTAAATACTTTCGGATGTTTCTTCATTATTTCGTAACAATGCTTGGCTCGTGACCGGCGAATTTCGATGAAGATCGGGTATCTTTGATGTCACAATGGCCCGTTTGTTTGCAAACAATTGCGGCATTTGCTGCAGGTGACGAGTTCAAACAATGGGGTTGCATGGGGGATTTAGTTACTGCACCCACCACGTCGATTGAATTTATTTGTACACCCTGTCAGACATGCTATACCTAATCGTTTTTGTAGAGCACGAGCCATTGATGGATCGCGCCGCCGAGGCGCGGTCCATCTGTGGCTTATGCGGGCAAAAAAGCATTTCCGGCAAAAGGATAAAAGAAAAAAGTTTACTCTCTGCCATATCAGCTACCAAAATAAAACATCTTGTAAATAGTAATTGTATATGTGTGAACAGTGATGAACTTAAAACCATGAAAGGGGGAAGGGGGCGAAATATCATTTTTTCACAGCTTATACAGAGCATGGTCATCCACACGATTAAATGCCCGCGGGAGCGGAACCTTAATCCTTAATAACTGAAAAAAAAGTTGATTTATTTTCGATATTTTTCAAAGCCACTTCTTGGAGTGGATCACTCTGACCAAATCCCTGTATTAGCGGTCATTTATAGACGGACAGGGTTAGATTGAAAAGTGATTTTTCGCGTCTGTTTCCAGATCACTCCAGAAAAGTAATCTTGTATAGTGAACGAAGTAATTGAACTGTAACGAAAGTGCAGTAAATTTACTGTTAATTTGCAGTAATTGAATATTTATGCCAAATATGATCTGTTGATTAAACGCCCCACCTAGATGCGACAATAATCGACCTATCGCTTGTGTAGTTTTTTTCAAACTCATCAGGTAAAAATATTATCTTGAACGGAAATTTTGCTTCATTTTGTTAAACACTGCAATAAAAAAATGCAACGAAATCACTTGTTTTTGAAAGTAATTTTACTTGGCGGTATTGAAAATCATTCAAAATTGGCTTTTTCAGCCAAATATGGGCGAAGGGGTGTTGAATCAACAGCCCATAATTGGCATGAATCTCATCAACATGGCGTTTTTTTAAATTTGGAAATATGCAATTAGTGTAAATGACCAGTAAATTTACTGTACTCTTGTTACAGTGCAGTCTGGTATCTGTTTTGGGGGAAAATGAAAAACCCTAATCATTTTGTAAAGCAGGAGGAAAAGAGGGGATGAATTCTCTTCTCTTTCAATTTTCATTTTTTTTTAATTTTATACTTTTTTCACGATATATGCTCACATTGCGTGATTTATTTTGCAGGGGGATCTTTCCAAAGCCACCTAACTAGGATATATTTTATCTTCACTAAATAAGTTTTACCAAATCACATCGTTTGTGTTTCAACGGCTGATATGGATATTTTAGGAAAACGTTAGGTCGAATCTCTGCGGGGTGATTATATGTGAGTTACTGGACACCACGTCGCGGTGCATGGCGATTCATATAACCGCTGGTCACCGTTTCCTCCACCAACCACGTCCACGAACAAGAAAAAAAATTACAAAAACTTTAGGACAAAATCGTCACGTTCGAAATGATACTCATATCTGCATTAAGGGATATATTTCGCGATATGGTTTAGCATATTTTCGGCTCTCCTCCCAGCATAAAAATGAAGTCCTATTCTTTTTTTCAGAGCTTTTACTCGGAATATATTGGAACTTTTTCATTTCAAGCAGTGTCCTAACTCTGATCTAACCCTTTTTGGATAGAATTTCAAAGAGATTTGAAAAGTATCTATTGCAATTACAAAATAAAACACTTTTGTTACATTTAAGCTTTGACATTGAATCTTAGTGGGTGGCGGGAATTGGAAGTGATGTCATAATCGGAAGGATGAAAGGCGGTTACCGACGTCACAATTAGGTCTTTATTTGGTAACAAACACGAAAGGAAATTAAAGTTGCCAATTGCAACATTTTATTTATGACGTATTTGACGGGAAATTAGAGAATGCAAATCCGGGGGCGGTTTCCTGTAATAAAAACATCGGAAAAAATGGTGAAACCGGCGATGGTGATGGGATTTGTAACTTTTTTAAAATAACTTCGAAATTGGGGTCAATGCTTTGAGTGAATTGAATTTAAAAAGGCAAAACACTAGGTAAATTATTGTGTCCGAAAACACTTATCTTCGACTTTTAAGTGAACGTGAAAGCAAAATATTCAATTTCTTTTATTGTTTTCAAGTGTTGTTTAGTCACTGGAGCGTTTGATTGGCTGGTCACTCAGCATGAGGAAATCCTTGTAATGAGCCGTACCTAATCATTCATTTATTTTGGATGAAACGCTGCCACATATGGACCGCACTTGAGGATGAGTAGAAAGCAATTTGAAGTCAACTACGCCGGGATGGACTGCGTTTCCACATTTTTAAATTTGATTTCACCATAACCCAGGGCATATACCACACACTGCACTCTACCATAATGGTTCAGTCATGTATGCAATGTCTAAGATTATAGTTGCTAATGTTACATTTTGTTATTACTCATATAACTGGTCTTCAGCCAATTGCTTTTAGGTACTGCTTCCTGCTTCTGCTCAGAATTCGCCCAGAACAGATACCACGCACTGCACTTTACCATAGTGGTTCAATTCTACTTGGGATGTTTTCCACTGGGAGTGCAGTTGCAGAATCGACGTTCTGTAGTAAATCTTATACCTTACAACATAGTTTATTTCAATACCTTTGTTGATAAAAAGGGCGGCACAAATAATAATTAATGTCATTTTACGGACTTATCAGAAAAATGAATAAAATCTGAAATAAAGTTGAAACGAGACAGAGAAGTCATATAAGTGGTCAATAGTCAGTTTCTCTTAGGTGCTGCTCCCGACATCACTCGGAGCTGATTTCGATAAAAATGCGTTTAATTTACCGGTACTCCAAAACAAAAATTCCCCATAATGAGCGTTCCAACTTTTGGTTATGTTTTACCAAGCATGGGCCACAGATGGACCGTGCCTAAGAGGCACGATTCCATCAGTGTCCCATGCTTGACAAAACAATAATTCGAAATAACTGAAGTACCGAGCGATAACATCGAATAAAAACAACTCAAATTCTCATCAATCGACGGTCAGTTGGTGTTAATGAGGTCTCAGAATTATCGTTATAAAAACTTCAACATTTCTGGATTAAATTCTAGGCAATGATTCAATGCTTGAGGGTGCCTGACCCCAGGTTGGCACTTATACAAGAGGGTCAATATAAAGTAGAGTGTGCGCCTTGAAGACTTGTGAGGGAGAGTCAAATAGGGTAAAAGCTACACATATATACTCGAATGATGATGTCATAATGTGCGCTGTGGATAAAAAATATGTTCAATGTTCAACAATAAATGACCCCCAGTTTAAGAGGGTCAACATTTGGGACAACGCCTAGATATTAGCGTGTCTGGAAAAGGGTGGTTGGGTTGTATTCGTTACTATGTCTACAACCAAATAATGACGTCATATTGAGCGCTGTATACAATAATGTGTGATTAATAAACTTTAGAGCAGTCCCAACCATTGGCGTGAAGAATTGTAAAAAGGTTGAGTGAGGTATCAAATATTATTTGAATATATATCAAAAAAGATTGACGTCATATCGAGCGATGTAAGAGGGGAAAGGGCGTGATAAATTGGTAAGTCGGGGTAGACAAATGCTTATGGGTACCTCGGCTGATACTTATAAGTGGTCGAAATTAGATACACCGTCTAGCCTGTTGGAATTATAAGACTTTCAACAAAGGGGAGGTCGCTTAAAATTTTATGCACAAAAAACACGCCTACTATTATCAGTAAGTTCATTCCCACAAAAGCACGAGACGTTTAAAAACACTCATAGAATTTCAGAGTAAAAATGACGTAACATTGTCTGAACAATTTTTTTCAGGTGCAGTCGCCTAACTGTGGCTCATTCTTGACAGTGTGAAAATTTGATTTGTTTGGAACCGTAGAATAGTTGACCTAGTAGTGAGTAGAGGTAGGCAATTCGATTCGGTGATTCGAAGCACTATTTATTCGAATCGATCGCGAATCGTTCACGGGAACAAAAACTTGCTAAATGAACTCGACTTTACATTTTTAACGTCAAAATACAATCGATTTTGCTCAAGTTTGACCAAAAGCGATTATATGTTGCCGTTGCAACATGAAAATTGCTGCTGAACGCATGGGACCTGAATCGAGAATACACCACAAACTATAAATTTCTTGATTTCTCAAATGGAGACAAGTTTTACAAGTAAATTTGAATCAGATTCGAATTCCAAATTATTAGGTTTAGCTCAGCCATAATAGTGAGAGACACTCAAGTACTTATCTGGTGCGAGATGTTACACATCCACTCAAAATCACCGACAAAATGAAAACATTAGGGGTGGGCAAAAATTATTTATTAAAATGCCCTGTGACTCCGGAAGCGGTGCCTAAAGGAATCAACTAACGGCCGCTCAATAGCAGAAAGCTACTAAAAGATGTAGTACCAGCAACTGCACTCTAAGCGGAAAACATCCCAAATGGAATTGAACCGCCATGGTAAAGTGCAGCTTATTGCATGTCAGTGATTACAATTTGACGCATTCGTTTAGGGCTGGGTAAAGCCGAATCATTCGGAATTCGAATTCGGATGAATTTTTCGAACCGGATCGATGTTTCCATAAAAATAACAAATATCCCATTTTTGCTATTACTTATTGTCTCAATTATGAAAAATATGAAATTTATATTTACCAATGACAAATTTTGCTTAAACAGACTCAATAGTAACTATATTCCAAGTTTATGTCCCCAAGCCCAAATTTTCATTTCTAACAATAAAATACAATCGATTTTGGTCAAATTTGACTAAAATCGATTGCATTTTTTGTTCAAAATGAGAAAATTCTACTTCATAAACCCTTCGATACTCTGAAATATTCGACGTTTTAAATTACCACTCAATAAGTCAAAAAATAGTGACTTAAAGGTCACAGGGGCAAAAAGTATATAAACAAAGTACTTGTGACGTAAGCGATAAGTCATAATAGGAGAAAGTATATTCATGTATATGCGTGATATTACTTATGAAGATGACTAAAAGGCTTTGTATTCAAACAGACATTATCTATTCAAGCGTAATCAAGTATGATTACTGATGGATCGCGCTATGAGGGGCGCATATTTGTTTATTTGAGATTCACTTCGAGCAGATTTGTTTGCAGAACCTGACCAACGGCCACTGATATTACAAAGATCCACTAAAAAATTTATATTTGCACTCTAAAGAGAGAATATTACATTCGGGACCGAACAACCGAACAGCCATCTGGTTGAATGATGGTGTAGTAAGTTGAAAAAATTTCTGTCAAATTCCAGTAAATATCGAAATAGGTTTGAAAAAAGAAACTTATACGGTAAATTCCCTCCCATGCAATTTTCCCGAAATTTGTTCGAATCAACCCTAGGAAAGCTTGAGAGTGAACTAGGAATCGTCAATCAATCGATTTTATTCCCCAATAACTTCGTCTACCTTTTACTTAGTGCGAATTGAAAATACACTACAAAAGTAGGACTATAAGAGAAAAAATGGGATAATTCCAAAGAATTGGTGTTTCATCCGGTTTTTATTCGAATCTGATTCGGTTTTGCCCAGCCCTACCCGTACGTAATGAGTCGCTTTTTTTGCCCCGAATCGGATCGAATAGCAAAATCAGGCAACTGCAATAAATAAAAATAAGCCCCTTTTCTTTTTCACTTTTATTGAAAATTGTTTCTCGTTTTTTGAGAATCAAGTAAATTCCCTTGAATAGTTTAGTAGTGTATTTTCAATTCACGTCTCATGCTTTTGT
This sequence comes from Styela plicata, assembly GCA_963675895.2. NCBI lineage: Eukaryota > Metazoa > Chordata > Ascidiacea > Stolidobranchia > Styelidae > Styela > Styela plicata. The sequence continues at coordinate 24,772,618 of OZ023138.1, forward strand.
AGCAACAATCATTTCGAATTCGAAACGACAACATATAATCGATTTTGGTCAAACTTGACCAAAATCGATTATTTTTTGTCGTTGGAAAAAAGAAAAAAAGTCAAGTATCATGCACGATGTTTTTCGAATAAATAGTTTTTCGACCAAAATCGATTCGTCGTTAAAAATCCCCGTCCAGTTCCTAGCAAGCATGATGTGAACATTACATTCGAGTCAATTGTGCTTTTCGAAACGAGCCCTATATATCTACCAAGCGCAAGTATTATATGATCACGCTCTAACGAAGCACATCAGTGATCCAAATTTGACAGATTATCTTCGGGAAGTAATATTTCAATTTGGCAGGACTTTTACATAAGATTTATACTGGATTCGTGTATTGTAATAATATTTTTTATCATAAAAATAACAGGAAGAAAGAAGAATTTCAATTAATTTACACCAAATACATACAACATTATTCATATTAAGCCTAAACGATTTTTATCAAGAAAAACTCAAGATTCATCTGACAAGTGTCAAAGTTCACAGCACAGATTAACCCGAGGTCTCAAATGATAAGAAAAGTCAATCTGAGAGATTAAGCCTACTCATTTGACAGTCTGAGAAATCTTCTGTTTAACTACCATTCCTGTAAACAGCGACATCGGGGACACGAAGGGGTTCGGTGGTTGACGAAAACACGAAAATAAAATATCTTAAAAATTTCGACATTGACAGTTTTATGCGAGAGGACATATTGCTGAAGGCACTCGGAAAATTCTGTGTCATTTAGAAAAAGGACAACAAATTTTGCCTCAAACTATTCTGACGGTCATACTCTTTATGAAAATGGGCAAAGAAAAGACAAATTTGTGATTTTTACACTCATTCATTCGTATTTTTGCTGACTGAGAAGATGATGAGTTTGCGGAGAGGGGAAGGGGGGCAAGAATTGCGATCAGACCAAACACAATAGATAGACAATTTCTACCTTTGTCGGAGTAGAGTGGTTCCTAACTTCCCGCTGCATTGGCATGGCTGCTGCAGGAGGCCATAGCTGGGTTAAAAAATTAGACAAGAGATTCTAGAGTCTTTCTACACGCATCAATGTGTGCAGAACGACTCTTTAATCTCTTGTCTACACATCAATGTCAGAAAGTCTTATCTGGACTGAAAGAGGGACATCAAACTTTCTCCATAGCATCCTTGCGTAAATCATACAGATCCACTTTCATGAAGGCATAGACGAAGGATAAGTAGTTAGTCCCACGTCATTCCGACCAAGGCATACAAGTTTCTAACAATTCAATTTAAATAATTCCCTCCAGGAAGACGAACCTCGGACTAGAGCTTAGATAAACACATTTTAATAAATGCGAGGCACTGGGCGCATAGATGCCATTTATCAATGATTCACATTCAAGAATACCGTGTTTTCTATGCAGTTCATACAAGAAAGCATATGCAGGATTTTGTTATAATCCAACATGGCGGCGACTTGAAAAAACCTCCACGCGTATTTGAATAATCCGAATAAAATTCTACGTCCGAGAAGGTAATCTGTAAAATAAATGCTCTTAGTTTTGACTTTTTGTCATATTTTTTTTCTCCCGGGATTTCCTTGACTCGAGATCGGATGAAATGATAAAAATTTCGCTGAATTAATTAAATATAATGGACTTTAAGGAGAATATTAGACCAGTTAGGAGAATTGATTAACCAGCGAAGGAAAACAGTTCCTTATTGTTGTTTGGTCAATAGGCCGATTGAAAATAGCAGGTGGTTTTACCATCGTCTAGAGCGGATACCACGTGCTGTACTTTGTTCATTTTCATTTGGGATATTTTCGACTTGAAGCGCATTTGCTGAAACGCTATCTTGTAGAACACTGTAACAAAACTACAGTAAATTCACTGGTCATTTGCAGTAATTGCATATTTCAAAAGGCAAAAAAAACGCCATGTTGACGCTATTTATGCCAATTATGGGATGTTGATCCACCGCACTTGGCGATGCGTTCCATCAACACCCCGTATTTAGCAAAAAAGGTCAATTTTAAAAAGTTTTCAATACCGCCAAGTAAAATTACTGTCAAAGATCAGTGATTTCGTTGCGTTTTTGTTACAGTGCAGTTCCTTGCTATTTCAGTTGTCGTTTGCTGATTTTCTTCAGGCCCTGCTTCTAGCCTCGCTCAAAGCAAATTTCAACAAAGAAAACACATGGTATAGAAGATGTCTTCTTATAACCAAATTAAATTAATATATTATATATATATATATATATATATATATATATATATATATATATATATATATATATATATATAATTTTTTTTACGCGTCTCGAGCGCATATTCATGTCTTCTACCAAATGACATACGATAGATTCGTCAGCGTCCGGCCATTGTTTAAAGATTAAAAAAATCTCAGAAAAAATTTTCAGCAATAATCGGACGAAAGATGTGCCAGTAAATCTCGTTCCCAAATATATTTAAGTGGCCGTTGGTTGGTCTCTTTTGGGCGATGCTGCCAGCCTTTCCTGGTGTGAACTTGGATAATAAAAAATCACAATTGTGGGCGTAACATGGGCGTGATTAATCAGCCAAACTTGATGATTCAGCAACCGGATCGCTCATCTTAACCTCAACGCATCATCACAGTCAAATCCTAAAATGATTGAAACTTTATTTCAAGTATTATGAATCGTTAATTAATCCCCAAACAAAGCAATACACTGTGAAAAAATGCAGCAAATTCGCCGTTTATTCACGGTAATTCTATTCGGTAATATTAAAATAAAAGTATGTGATTGACTTTTATGCCAAGTGTGGACAGTTGATGGAACGCTCCGCCGAACGCGCTTGGCATCTTGTCAAAAAGGTGATCTCGAATTTTGTAAATATAAAATTACTGTGAATGAACGGTAAATCCACTGCACTTTTGTTAAAAGGTTATATAAAGATATTATAACTTCCTCTTCCAAAATATCCTAAAGATAAGAAAAAGAATGAAATATATTTTGCGAACTTTGTACTTTTTCCAGTAAAATAATATTGTGAAAAACGCTACATTTTCGCACGACCTTCATTTTTTATCGGTTTAAGACGAAATTACCATTCAAAATATCTTCCATCATCTGAAAATTGCTGTTTTAACCCCAAAATGGCAAGCACTTTTGTTAGTATAAAACTGTATAAAATTAACCAAACACGATCTGAGCAGACAGAATATTCTGGGGTCTTATCTCTTGTGCGCGGGTGATTGAAAGGTCACTCACGTGCCATAGTGTAGAGATGAATCATATTCTTATCAAGCGAAAGTGTGAAAGGATGATTCTATCTTGACTTATTATTATGGGTCAGAAAACCATTTCATCATGCTGGGGTAACAGCTTCGTCAACCGAGGCTATTCCGCCATTTTTCACAGCGATATTTAGTTGATCACTTTGTGCAAAAATAAAGTTATTAATATTAGAAGACATGGTATGGATCGATCGACTAGTGATGGCAATCCAGTTTTCTCTTAAACTATGTAAAATATTAATAGATAACCTAGTTCAACTTTCTATACAACATTTTGCACTACATCTTCTAGGCACTGCTTCCGGCCACGCTCAGAGTGAATTTCAATAAAAAAAAATTAGAGAAATGATTTCAGTCTGGGATGGAACTACCTCCTGCGCGATAACGTTGAACAAACACATCGGTTTAAATGACTAACTCGATAAACTATTCAAAGGTTAAAAGTCGTACTGGGATTAAGCGTTACAAAGATAATGACGATAAAACGCTGGTATATTTGAAGGGAGGCACGCTGGTTACGGCTGGGCAAAACCGACCAAAATCGAATTCGAATCTTTGTCGAATAATAAAAATCGGATAAAATCACTAATTCATTAAATAACAAGTAATTTTTACTATTACAACTTGTCTCCATCGATTCGAAAGATTGATTCGAATAATTTGTGCTTCGGACTCGATTCTAATTGCCAATTTTCCTAATTTGGTGCGACAAAATATAATCCATTTCGTTCAGAGAAAAAACCACACATTTTGTCTGTAAAAATGCTCAAGCCTTAATATCGGCTTTCCTCTCCCGCAGGATGAAAATTGAAATTGATTCGAATAATTTGTGCTACGATAGGAATGAACTGCCAGCCTTATATGCTTTTACAGGGTGAATCATCATTCGCAAAAAAAATTGCCCAGCAGTTACGGGAGTTCTCAATAGCCCTAATGTATGTCTCTCCTATATTCTGCGATAGAATGCGTTCTTTTGAAGGAATCACAAAAAAAATCTGGTAGTTTGTTTAAAACAATAAGTGGTTTTAACATCCCAGGGCAGATACAACTCACTGCACTTTACTATACGGGTTCAGTTCCGTTTGGGATGTTTTCCGCTTAGAGTACAAGTACTGATCATATCTTTTCATTAGCTCTTTGCTATCAAGTGGCCGTTTGTTGATTCCTTTTAAGCTTCCGGCTTTGCTCAGAGTGAATTTCAATAAAACAAAAAAGGAAAAAATATAGTTATATATTTGAAAACAACCTCACACTGCAAATTTATCGGGAAAAAATCATTAATTTCAAATGACTGCATTTGTGCGTAATTCGATAACCGATTTAAAGGTTAAAAGTCCTATTAGAATTAAGCTGAGGATAAACTTAACACCCCAAACTAAGTTATTATAATTTGCGGTTCAATTTATCAACCTAAACTGTTATTTTTCCTCATAATTTCATCCTGCGGTCGACTTGTAATTTGTAATCGGCCGCCAAGTGTGTGGTAACGTAATCAGAAAAGAGAGATGACGATATATATGTTTTGTTAATGCCTGAGCGCAAGCCTCGCAGCCTGGTTCCACGTCGTATATCAGAAGTGGGGAATCCCGGGAAATCGGGGAGGGAACGATAAACGGTTTTGTAGGTGGGGGATGTTCGTTACGCAGCAGTGAAATCATAAATACGAATAATCAGTGATATCATCGGTGATGACGTTGATGCACGCGGCTTGCTATAAGAATAGAATAGGAATTTTTTAATCGCAATTCACTCCTCTTGCGTGTCGTAAAAGGCATCTTGAAAAAAGAGGTGGGTGGTTTGACAATCGCCCGCTGCAGATAACACTTGATAAACTCTACAATGGGGGTTAATTTTTACATGGAACTTTTATTGTTTACAAAAAAAGCAGCTTCTTACCAAACATTTTATGGATACCTTTATGGGCATGTTAGTGGTTGTTGGTCAATTTATTGAAGCTGCTGCCTCCTTGAACGTTTTATAGAAAGAAGTAAATAATGAAAATCAATCAACGATGGTTTGTGCAGCCAACCACCTAGTAATGTGTTATAAATATTTTATTCTCAAAATAATCGCGACGTACAATAGGTAGAGCTCGGCATTTCGATTCGATGATTCGAATCATTTTCAACCCCAATTTATTCGAATCTATTGGGAATCGTTCATGCGACCAAAAACCTGCTAAATGAACTAAAATTTTCATTTTTAACCACAAAATGCAGTCGATTTTGAACCAAATTTTGATTCGGTTCGGAACCAAAAGCTACGACTCGACAGATCAATTTTTTAAACCCTTCTGAACGCGACTCGACACTGAAATTTGCGCATTACCTGATATCGGGGTTTGATCTTATTGATTTTATTTCATACAAAAAAGATAGATTTCACAACTTCATCAGGTCTTTGATATATTCTTTTCAATAATAGTATCTTCCGGTCGACATATTGTAGTTTTCATGTCCTGTAGATAGGACTAGGGAATTCGATTCGGCGATTCGAAGCACAAATCATTCGAACCAGTCGTGAATCGTTCCTAGGAACAAAAACTTTGAATTTAAATGAACTAGGATATTCAATTTTAACGGCAAAATGCAATCGATTTTGTCATATTTGACCAAAATCGATTATACGACTCCGAAAAGAGCGTATAAAAGACGCAAGCTGAAGGCCGCAGCACACGCTTGCTGTTTTATTTCGATCTTGCGTTTAACCCTAGCGGTGCGCAAGCGTTTGTTTTCTTTTCCAGTGCGAGTGAACGCATTGCAATACAAGCCAATTGCTCGTTTCGTTGCGTAGGTTTCTGCTTTGTAAACAGGTGAATGCAATTAACGCAAATCAATGGCATTGCCGATATTGTTTTGTTATCCAAAACGGAACGCAATGCATCGGCACTTGAGGTAACTTTACGTGCATTGTGGTCTTAACAACCACTTATATGGTGGAAAGCTACGACAAGATGCAGTGATGATCCCATCTAGAACTGAACCTATATAATAAAGTGCAGTGAATTGTATATTCTTAAATTTAATACAAAACTTCAAAATCAAAACTCGCTAAAGAAGAATAGTTTTTAAATTCCAGCAAAAAGCTTTCTTCTTGTGTTAACGTTTTTTTCGGCCTAACCACTGTTAACAGTTAATTTAACGGGCGTTTTTAACAGCGTACTTGCAAACTTCGTTATTGTTGCGTCATATCGCATCAAAATTTTTTTTGCAGAAAATATACCATGTCAAACATGGCCCATGTATAAACAATATGTTTGCTGGTGAATTATCATCGGGGCATGCCTGGTCACTGCTTCTATTGGGCGGAAACTGCGCGCATGTTCGAGCGATTAACTAAACATTACTGAGGCTTGTATATGTTATCGTTGTAAGCAGGGAATATATAATCACAACGAATAATACTATACGAAGCATGGCCCAATGCTGGATCGCCCTATTAAGCGCGATTCATCAGTGGGCCATGCTTGGTATAACATAAGATTTAGCAAATATTCCTTCAGTAAAATGTGTAGATGAATAACCGACCCCATATGGATTGTTTACTTAAAACGCTAAACAGGGTATAGTGAGATTCATGAGGTGAGGTGGGATGGCGTAGGTTAGGGCAAGGACGAGCAATTCAATTCGGTGATTCGAATCAATTCGAAGCGCAAGTTATTCGAATTAATCGCAATCGGTCACACCGAATCAAGAATTTAATTTCTTAAGCAAAAGCCACACCTGAACCGCGTCTTGGTCTGCATAGATGACCTGCGTCTTAGAAAGGGTGAGGGCTAGGCAACTGAATTAGGTGATTCGAACGATTCGAAATTCAAATCAGTCTCAAATTCGTCAAAAAGTTATTTTTTTAAGCAAAAGCCACGTATAGACTCCCCGCATCTTGATAAGGTCGAGGGCATGACAATTGAATTCTTTTTTTTTGTCGAAATTCACTCTAAGCAAGGTTGCACGAAAAAAGATCATACATGAAAGTGTCCTGAAAGCAGTGTTCTACATAAATACAGAAAGGAAGAAGAAAGATTAAAAAATCTTCAACCCCGAATGATATTCATTGACACGAGTTTTAAAGCGCAAAACGTGAATTTTTTTTGCTAATTAGTGAATCACCCACGCAAGGCGTCTGGCAATACTCTAGTGCGCTGTACTTATGAGAGTTATGTAAGTGTACTGAACCAATATCAATGGCCGCGAAGCCAGTTGGCATAAACTCGTAGAAAGAAATATACCCAGTGAAAAGTAAAACAAACCCTCTCTGTTCAGTGGCTCAGTCGGCGAGGCGATATTGTGCGGAAGGCCCTTCGCGGGTTGCTGTAACAGAGAACAGATACACAGTCACTGAAAAGGTCCGAGTCTAACGATTGTTGGGCATAGGCTGTTTTTATTGTTTTGGCTTCTAAAATGGCACAATTTCGCAACAAAGAAAACATAATTGTTTCGCGCGCTTTAGCCGTGCATTTTGTGATATTTCAAATCTATTTTCTCGTGTTCCCCAAAATTAGACACTCTCTACATCCACACACTTCTCTTTTGCTAGGATTTAGCGCTCGCAAGCAGGCGCAGCACACTACAAAGAACGATCCTAGACGCATTTTCTGCCTAGTATTGCTTCCGTTCCCAATTATTGATTTTTCTTTATTGTTCATCTTCGCCACGTTTGATTCACTGATGTGCTACGTCTCTGAAGTCTGGGCCATGTATAGATCACACACGGGTGAATGAAATACTTGCATTAGTTGGAAACAAATTGAAACTCATTATAACCTCATAAGATAGGTTATTACGTCCACGCATGAGTCACTGATGGACCACGCCATGGGGGCGTGGTCTATCAGTGACCCATGCCCGATAACGTAGGTTTTAGACAAAACAAAACAGACCGCAGCACAAAACAAGTCATAGAGCGGTATGATTTGCAATCCGGCGAACAATCGAGCATTGAGTTGAGATATGACGGATGGGAACAAGGCTCAACGTATTAGAATAAGAAGGGAGATTACATTTTTATTTTGTGAGAGAGGAAAGCTGAGAATGTGACTTAACCATATGTTGCAGGCAAGCATATGGTACATGTGCTCCAGTGCAGACAGATTTTGGTTCAATATATTTCCCAATTTTTTTTCCTGTGCATTGAAAGGAGAAGCCATTAGCAGTGCTTACGTGAACCACCGTGCACCGGTGAGGCGTCCAGCTGACCTTTCGCATATAAATACCATTCCCCGCGGGATTCGAACCTACGTCAGATCGATCAGAGATGAGTAGCTCAAAGCGTATTGACAACGCCCCATCGATTCAGTTTACCGGGCACCCTATAAAAGATTGATCTAATTGACTCGAGTCTCACCAACTCTGTTCCATAGTACAATTATTTTCGAATGGAAACCGAATCTGATTCTGCTAAAAAAAATATTGCTTAAAATATGTATTAAATCACAAAATAACCATTGAACTGTTTTCCCGAAACTTTTTTACGGTAAGCCCTTGGGAGAAATTTGTAAAGATGGTGAAGCAATATTTGCCTTTCAGCCTTAAATTTGCGCCGAAGAATTGTCTAAATATGAGATATCAACCAGTGGGCAGCTGTAGTTCATTTATGCATCTCCCTAAAATACCCTACTGAGCACAACATAACATCCATTTATCCCCGTTGTCAACTAATCATAGCACTTATCTTTTAAATATCCTTTCCAGCTCATTCATCGTAATGGCGTTAGTGAAATATTCATTGAATCATTGTAAAAAGCTAAAACAAGTTCCAACGTACATTAAAAACACATCACGTGGTTATGTGACGTCATCAAGTCCACCACAACTTCCACCCTGTGAGTTTGAATTCGAAGGATATGAGTAAGTCAGTTTAATAATATTGAAGGTCAGTTGTTTTTGTACTTCAAATGCGACCCTGATTGCAAAACTAATTCTGTATTCTACAAATTGTCATCTGAGTGAATCACGCTGGGAAATACCCGGGACGGAGGGGCGCGGGTTTCTCGTGTCCCTAACAATATGAAAAGTTCTCTAAGAATGGTGTTTTTGGAGTCTTCGGGGTAGGAATATTTTGATTTTTAAGTTAAGGCTGCCTGCACTTCCTTTTCAAGAATCCACGTGGTATATAGACAAACCTTATTAGCGCTGTTAGAAAGCATGGGCTTCTTGCCTGAAGGAGCTTATCATTAGGGATGGGCAATCGTATCGAATCACTAATTCTATGTAAATAACAAATATTCATCTTTTACTAATATACCTTGTCTCCATCGTGAAAATGAAAAAATTCATGGTTTATAGTGTATTTTCAATTCACACTAAGAGCAACAATTTCCATATTTTAACAACGAAATATAATCGATTTTGGTCAAATTTGACTAAAATCGATTGCATTTTGTCGTTAAAAAGGAAAATCCTGGTTCATTTAAAAAGTTTTTTGTTTCTATGAACGATTCACGATTAATTCAAATAAACCATGCTTCGAATCGATTCGAATCACCAAATCAAATTGCCCAGCCCTATACATATCATAGTTATTGAAACATTGAAGCCTTGGTTAGAGTGGAATTCTGATTTCACAAAAGTCTACTGAAATGACACCGAGAGGGGGATAGAATAACTGAACGGCAGTTTCATGCTGAGCAAAAAACATTTTCAGTGAACTGCTATGGGAAGATGCAAGGAATGCTATCTGCCCTGGGTGAGAATAACTACATTTTAATTACATTGATTTATGTTATCTCTTTTTTATTTCAGTGGAAAGCATTACGATGAAACCAAAACAATCCATGGATCTGTGTTATCACCTTCTGTGTTGAATTACTACAGCAAGCCATTGCTGGCTACACAGGTACGAGGTTTTGTTTTCTTGGTTGGATTTCCGAAGAGAACTCGCGAAACTCTGTTAATCGGAGCTTTTTGAGTTTCAAAGTTTTTCACTGAAAGTATAAAGAATCACCAGAAGTGACTTTAATGGGAAGTTCTTATTAGCAGAAAATATCCTTTTTTCGAAGTTTTCTCAAAATTTACACTAATTTAGAGTGGGCCGAACCCCCAAATATTTGGTGTGGAAAGGGGGGGGGGGGCACCAGAACACCCGACTCTCCGCCTACAAATACAGACAAGTGATGCAATCTGGTATTTTCTTGAACAAAGTAAAGTAAAACGAATTTGACACAAAAATAAATAGAATATCACTAGTCAACCTAGTTTCACTTCTCTACAAACTAGGAGTACCTGGGTCGAGAACGAGGTAAACTAGGTCAACGTCGTTTTGCTGCATTTAAGACGCTTTTGATTTTGTGACTGAAATCACTGAATTGCCAATTTCAAAACATTTTCACAATGAATAATCATTTACCTAGTTTTTTATGCCTGGTACCTAATTTTTTGAACCAGGTACCTAGTTGGTTTTTACAAGTATCTAACTAATTAACTAGGACAACTTCGAAAAGTACCTTGAAAATCAACTAGGTAAACTTCTACCTGGAATTGCCAACACTAAACAGCCAATATTCTATTCACCAGGGTCGGATGCAGTGGATCTGGGATCAGGATGGGAAACGATACCTTGATTTGTTCGCCGGGATAGTAACGGTCAGTGTTGGTCATTGTCATCCCAGAGTGAACGAGGCGACGCAGAGGCAAATGAGTAAGTTATGGCACACGACAGCAATATATATGACTCACCTGTCTATGAGTTCGCTGAGAAACTGGCAGAAACTATGCCCGGAGATTTGAAGGTTTGTAGCATATATTATTGTAAATTCACTTCAATTTGGCGAAAACCAATGCTTTTTGAATTGTACGGTATTGAATGGTATGCTTTGAATGGTTTGAATGGCAAATTTATGATGTTCTAAATTATAGTGCATTGCCACGATGATAACGCGGGGCTAATTAAAAACAAAAAAGAACGAAATTAAATTGTTAAGCTTTTGGCCATTCAAAATGACTACATAACATGTTTCCTGAGGGCATAGGAGACAGAGCTACGAACTGGCGTGCGGTAAGTATTACAGGACCTTGGCCATCTGGCCAGGCGATTTTTTTTTCTGTAATGGATCCGAATCAACCCAAATAATATCTCAATAAATATGTTAAAATACTCTTCACCCTACAGGTTTGTCTTTGAACTTTAGTAGTAATAGTAGCGCTTCACTCTTTCAAATCTTCAAGCGAACTGCTTGATGCAATCCTGCTGTTAACTGCAATCCATTTGCCATTGACACTACAAATTTGATTTCAATCGCTTGAAGACCCATGCGAACAAATATCTTCTTTTGTAATTTCAAACACTCCCAGTAACTCTAGCGCTCAATGCAAGCCAGTTCTTCAGCGTGCATCACATTTCGTTTCATAGCGTATGCTTGCGAAGGCCACAATCTGCCTAAATCTCATAACTTAAGTTATCGGAAATATGTAATTGACGCGAATATACGATACATTTTCTACATTTCTGCACGTTTATTAGAGTTGGAACTAGGGCTAGACAATTCGATTTGGAAATTCGAATCGATTCAAAGCATAATTTGTTCGAATTAATAGGAAATCGTATATATGAGCAAAGACTTGCCAAATGAACTAGAAGTTTCATTTTTTACAAGATAATGTAATCGATTTTGCTCAAATTTGACCAAAATCGATTATATTTTCTTGTTAAAATATGAAAATTGTTGCTCTTAGACATGGAATGTGAATTGAAAGTACATAATAAACTCTTTTTTTTAATTTTCACAATGGAAACAAATTGTAATACTAGAAAAGAGAAAATTGTTATTTACATGAGGTTAGTGATCTGACCCAATCCGAAAAAAATATTTGAATCTGATTCGAATTCTAAATGATTCGGTTTTGCCCAGCCCTAGTTGGAACCTAATTTTATTTGCTCTACAGGTCTGCATCTTCACAAACAGCGGGTCTGAAGCCAATGATCTCGCATTGATGTTATCCCGGGTCCACACCGGTGCATTCGATGCAATATCCTTACGTAACGGGTACCATGGCGCAAGTCCTTACTCAGTCGGACTCACTGCGCACGGGACGTGGAAGCACACCTATGCTAACGGGTAAGATAATTTATAAATATTTAAATTTTTTTATTGAAATTCAGTCTGAGCAAGGCCGGAAGCCTAAAATGAGCCACTTAATAGCAAAGAACTACTGAAAGATGCAATACCAGCAACTACACTCTAAACGAAAAACATCCGCAAACGGAACTGAATCGCCATGGTAAAGTGCACTAAGTGGTATTTGTCCTGGACGATGGTGAAACCATCTACCACCTCTAAACATCGACCACTTTCTTATTTGATTTTTGAATACTCCACACTCTACAGTGTTAAAAATATTATTCTATTTTGTGTTTTTTCATGTAAGCACACGCCATTGGCCATAGTGGGCTATCTTTCATCCAAGGCAAAATTTTGGTAAACAATGGGCACGAATTTGCCGAGGAATTTAATTTTTTCTATGAAGCAAATCAGCAAAAGTCACGTTAGCCGATAACATTAAATAAGTAAAAAACGTACCTCGCCAACCCGGTGAGAGATCCTAGGAAGATATTATGTTTCAACCAGTAAGCCCTTCATTGGTACGAATTAATGTTTCATACCGCCGCGTACTTGTTCCAGTAGTGGCCCGTCCTCCCCATACTAATCCGATAACCGCACCTCATTCCGAAGCACAGCGCAAATCGACAACGACCGCAATACAATCCAATGAATCTTTCCCTGACCTTTGACCTCTCAAATTTTTGGGAAAAGTTCGACGGGATATTTACGAATATTACCGAGATTTGCTGCGCAAGTCCAGGCGAATCAGATTTAAAAAAAAAATTGAACTCAAAAACAAGTAAGCATTTCCTGCAGTCTGTTGTTTACGATTTACACCTAGTCTATTCTGATAATATCTGTTTCGATTACTTGATTTCACGATCAAACTATGAGGCAATTAATGAGTAAATCATTGTAAATCAATTAGAGTCAGGTACCTTTAAATGATTTACAAACAAAAACCCACAAAAATTATATCATAATACTAAAACGGCGACGTGTTTACAAATCAGCCTAAAAGGTTCTAAATTTTCTATTGTTACGTCATCACAAACAAGTTAGTGATAGGTTTCCATCCCGGAAGCTTTTTTTTTTCATTGAAATTCACTCTAAGCAAAGCCGGAAACAGCTCCTAAAGGGAACCAACCAACGGCCACTCAATAGCAAAGACCCACTAAAAGATGTTAGTAGCAGCAACTGCACTCCAAACGGAACACATCTCAAACAATAATTAATCATCATGGTAAAGTGCAGTGAGTGATAACTGCCCTGGGCGATGGTAAAACCACCTACCACTTCTCAAAAGTAAAAAGAAAAATTAACGCTCAGGTAAGAGCCCATTAGTCCTTTGACGTTGCTACACAACGTTCAACACTAACGGCTCTAAAGAGCAATGCGTCACAGCAATCAATATAAAATAGCCTATATGTAGTTGTACTTAATTTTTTCTCCTCGGTACTATCACCGTGTCATGTCACCAATATGCTATTGTATCAGCGCCCTTACCCTACAACTTGAATTGCATCGTTTAATATATTTATCTGTTTGCGCGAAATGATATAAAGAAGTACATTAAATTTTTAACAAAATAAAAATAAAAGTTGTTTACGCCAGCTATCTTCAAATATATAAAAAGAAATCAATTGTAAAGCTTAGCAAACCGAATCACTCGGGATTCAAATTTGATTCGGATAAATTTAAATGATTTGTTGAGCTTGGGACACTGACTGATCGCGCCGACAAAATTAAGAAAATAAAACTTCCAATTGGGATCGATTCATGACTGATTCGAATATTTTTTGCTTCGATTCGAATCTTGGAGTTGAAGTGCCCAGTGTTAATTCAAAGTCATTGAAACCTTATCTTTGGGTTGACTTATTTAGGAAATTACTTTATTTTTGTAGGTTTGGAATCCATCACGCAATGAACCCAGATCCGTACAGTGGAATATGGGGAGGTGCCAACTGTCGGGATTCTCCTGTTCAGACGGACCGTACGTGTTCCTGTGCCGAAGGACACTGTGAGGCAGCGGATGGATATATCTCACAATTTGAAAATGTTCTGAAATATTCTGTGCCGCCCAAGATTGCCGCATTCTTTGCCGAGTCGATTCAAGGAGTAGGAGGATGCGTGCAGTTTCCGAAGGTAAAAGAGAGTTCAGACAATGAAAGTCTCCTTAAACAACTAGGACTAAATCACAGATCTATCGAGACATATGTTGACATATTTTTGTTAAGCATGAGCTACTGATGGGCCTGCGTCGCCAAAGAGCTTCCCATCGGTGGCTGGTGCTTGACAGTATAAAATTTCTGATACTAAAAATTCTAAAAAAAGTCAGCTCATAAAGAGAATTTTGATTTTTTTCCCTGAAGCCTTCCTTCTGGGCGTGATACATAATATAATATTTTAATGAATTAGATGAATATCCTGTTTGGTTTCAAGATTCTTACTGTTAAATAAGCACAGCTTATAAACTTATTTGAAAGGGACAAAATTTTCACATATTCTGTACAATTTACTGTTTTGTCCACAAAATTGAAAATTTTACAAACTTAAATTAGTTGTGGATGAAACATTTTGGTAATTTTCCTGATTTTTATACTTTTTAAAGATATGAGACCTTCCACAGCCTTCTCAAGTCGCGGGATGTCCTAAGCATTATTATGCATAAATGAACAAAACTCAGATACCTGCTCATACCTATCTTTGCTCCCATTATCTTGCAGGGCTACCTAAAACGAGCCTACGAGTTGGTAAGATCTAGAGGAGGTTTATGTATATCAGATGAAGTGCAGGCTGGATTTGGACGAACCGGATCACATATGTGGGGATTTGAGAGTCATGACGTCATACCTGATATTGTCACAATGGCAAAAGGTAATTTTTGTGTCAAATCAACAGTAGAACTTTAACCTTATGAGGTGAAGAATTCTCTTCGTTCACCTTTCATACACTTAAGGTCACAATACACGTGAAGTTGTCTTACTGATGTGATGCATTACATTTCGGGTAACAAAATGATAGCGGCAATACACGCCTGCATTGCTCTGTGTTAATCGTGTTCACATGCGTACAAAGCACGAACGCACGCAACGAAACGAGCACCCTGCGTCAGCTTTCATAGCAAACCGTTCTGTTTCATCGGAAAACGTTAATAAATGCATGCAGAGCATTGCACTTGCGGGAAACGCGAGGGTAAAATGAAACAAACCTAGAAAAAACGCAACCTACGCAAACGTGTAGTGTGGCCTTTAGACTGGCAGAATGAGGAACTGGATTCTTAAAGGAAATGGATTAAACCAGAATAAAAATTATCTATATCCTTCAAAATCATAAACGCGCGCGATATAAAAGTGTTAATGGTTGGTCGTGTGAAATCAACAAAGAAAAAAACCGACGGTTTTGAACGGTTGAAAAAATACATGACGTGTTTGCGCTCCCCTCAGACCTTCTTCTTATCGTTTCCTAAAAGGATATTAAAGCGCCATTGAAAGTGAAACACAGTCACTACAGTGAAAGCCATCATAATATTTATGATCGTAGCAAGGTAATAAATGGCGCAAACTTCAATCCAAATGCTCCGAATCTCATTTTGTGACGCATTTTTGTTAAGTATGAGTCACTGATGTATCGCGCCACCGAGGATCTATAACTCACGCTTGGAAAAATAAGATATTATGTGTTCGTAATATTAAATTTATTGTGTGTGTTTTTTTCATCCAGGTATCGGCAATGGGTTTCCTATGGGAGCATTGGTCACCACGCCCAAGATCGCACAGTCTCTGAAGGGTGTCCTGCATTTCAACACTTTCGGTGGGAACCCGGTGGCATGCGCAGTCGCAAGCAGTGTTTTGGATGTTATGAAAGATGAGGGGACACAACAAAAGAGCGCTGAAGTCGGGACATATTTCATCAAGGAGCTTGGCAAATTGCGTGATCAATATGACTTCATTGGTGATGTCAGAGGAAAAGGATTGATGATTGGAGTTGAGCTTGTTAAAAACAAAAGTACGAGAGAGTCGCTAGTGGGCCCAGAGTACGCCAAAATATTCGAGGAAATAAAAGATCTCGGCGTTTTAGTCGGAAATGGAGGTCACCATGGCAATGTATTACGTATCACTCCACCGATGTGCGTCACCATTGATGACATCAACTATGCGTTGTCTGTGTTTAAATATGCATTCCAGGCTCATCAAGATCGCCATTCCTAGATAGATATTGTTGTTAACTCGTCAGAAATTTACTTTTTGTCTAACACGGCCACAGATAAGACATACTTCGACAAACGTGATCAGTGACTTGTGTGTGAAGAAACTTACAAATGCTAAAATATTATAAAAATTGTGAGACGCTTTATCAAACATTTGTCAAAGGCGGAGCACATTTGTGTCTGAGTTTTTCAATCTGAAATATTTTGTGATGACATGTTTTTGTTGAGATTGAGTCACTGATGGATCGCGCCGCCGGGGTCATTCGTGGTTCAAGATTGTCAAAACATATATAAAACGGAAACCTTCAAACACATTCGGAAGCTTTTTCCAAACTGTTCTCATATCACACAGTGGGGTTATTCCTCGTTAGAAAAACAACCAATGAAGTTTTATGTTTATTTTTTATGTGAAGAATCGCGCCCCGTGGCGTGGTAATGTTGTTTTGCGCGGGATCAAGCTACATAACTCAAGTTGTCCTCCGCGGAAAACGCAAGCTCACCTCGCGTGAGGGAGGAGCAATATGTACGAGAAACGCTCATTACTTTGCCGCTACAGGTTGTTCAACGTAACCAATAGTTACGGTTTCCACCAACAATTATGTCAAATGTATCCTGTTTGGATAATTCTATTAATTGAATGTTTGACTAGTCAGAAGCTTAAACTGTCCAAGTCAAAAAATAATTCCCGCCAACGCTTTTTGTCAAGCATGAGACACTGCTCGATCGCGCCGATTAGGCGCGGTCTAGCTGTGGCTAGGGCTGGGCAATTCGATTCGGGGATTCAAATCGATTCGAAGCACGATTAATTCGAATCGGTCGTGAATCGTTCACAGGAACAAAAACTTGTTAAGTGAGCTAGGAATTTCATTTTTAACGACGAAATGCAATCGATTTTTGTCAAATTTGACCAAAATCGATTACATTTCGTCATTGAATTATGAAAATTGTTGCTTTTAGTGTGATTTGAAAATACACCGCGAACTATAAATTTATTTGCACAACGGGGACAAGTTAGAAAAGTAAAATGGGATATTTGTTATTTACAAACAATTAGTGATTCGACCCGATTCGAAAAAATTATTCGAATCAGATTCGAATTATAATGATGAGGTTTTGCCCATCCCTAGTTGTGGCTCATGCTTGACAAAATAAAATTCCGATTACGGTATTCTCACTCCTACAGAACAAATGTAATCTCCTGTTTTTTAATATGATAAATGTATTGAAATTGTGTTTGTTGAGTGAGTAATATTTTTTGGATAAAATATATATATACATAATCGAATTTATAGACAAAAAGGATTAGTTTTGTTAGAAAAATATTAATTTCGTAAAGAAAATGTTTTGCTCCAAACTCAGATGATATTAGCAGAAATATTATTTGTTTCTAATATAAAGGCCGTCCAATTACTGTCCCGACATTTTTTCTATCAGCCACTTCTTGAAGTGGATCACCTTGACCAAGACCATACACCAGCGGCCACTTATGGAGGGACAGGGTTAAAGTTGTTCGATGAATTAACAAGTCAGTTCATCGACTCGAACTCGAGATATTCAGCCTGCGATGCAAAAGTGTTAACCACTAAGCCATCGAGCTCACTGACTGTTTGCTTCGCCTCAACTAAAAACTGGCCTCAGTCAACTATTTGTTTTGTTGTTCCTGAACCACACAGATCTCTCGCGACCAGGGTCAAGCAATTCGATTAGGTGATTCGAATCGATTCGAAGCAAAAATTATTGGAATCAATCGTGAATCGTTCATAGGAACAAAAACTGGCTAATTAAAATAGAATTTACATTTTTGATGACAAAATGCGATCGATTCTGGTCAAAGTTGAGCAAAATCGATTATATTTTGTCGTTAAAATATGAAAATTGTTGCTTTTAGACATGGAGTGTGGATTGAAAATATACTATAAACTATAAATTTTGTTATTTTCACAATGGAGACAAGTCATATAAAAAGTGGAATATTTGCTATTTATATCGAATTAGTGAATCGATTCGATTCGAATCGAATTCCGAATGCTTCGGTTTTGCCCGAGCCCTATTCACGACTCCGTACGGCTATCCATCGGAGGAGCACGCCTGACAAAACATATTGCAATAAAATATTGCTAAACCGGCCTTGCTGGAAGCCGAGCTAAGTAGCCATTTCTGTCATGGATTTTTGACAAACTGACAGCAAAATTATTTTGTCATAATTTATAAAGTTCAATTACGAAAAATCGCATATGATAACAGCCTCGGGAGAATCCTGCGTTAGTTTCTCAGTATTATACAACTTCGATGGCACAAAATCTATATTTTTGTAATATTTTGAATTTTTGGGCGTTGTCAGGGGTTACGCTGCGGCTAAAATCACTGACGACGTCCATGTATTAGAGAAGTGCAAGGTAAGTAAAAGAGAAAAATTATATAACTCACTCACACGAAATTCTCATTTGAGAGAATGGAACTGAAGGCGAGTTAGATTTCTTTTGGATAAAAAGTGGATCAAAAGAAGTCTTTGCCAGGTCGAGGGTAGAACTGGACAATTCGATTCGGTGATTCGAATCGATTCGAAGCACAATTTATTCGAATCAATCTTGAATTGGTCATAGAAACAAAAATTTACCACATAAACTATAATTTTCAAAGACAAAATGCAATCGATTTTGGTCAAATTTGTCCAAAAACCTATTGACGAATCGAATATCATATCGGATGTTAAAAAGGGGAATATTTGAACTCGCCAACATGAATATCAAAATATTACTCATAATCGGAACAATCCAAAAATTTTTGATCGAAGCCTTCGCCGAACCAAATCCTAGGAATGATCATTCGATTCATCTAAATCGGACGCATATTCGGTAAGCGCTAATTTCAACCTAACTTCACATTAGAATGCTTCATTTCGCCATATGCCTTGTGCGATTATACGAATCCATTATCCAACTTTCCTTAACCGATTTGTGCAATTTACTACAGGACCTGATCCGAATATTGAATTCGATGCATCCACCTTAACTTACAATGCGAAACAAGTAATTTCACGCCATTTTGAACAGTAGCATTCCTTTTTCCTTTACTCCAATCCTCGTTTATTCGATCTTAAAGCTCTCTCCTGAGGCCGGAAAGTGACGTCATAGATACATAATCATTCGCGTGAAGTTGGCGTGATAGTTTAGTCGCAACGACGTAGGCAGCGTAACAGGCTGAGGTCGAGTTAGATTACTTGGTCGTTTGTGTTTATGAATTAGTTCGTATTAGACATGCGTATTATTGGGAAGGAATATTACTAGCAAATTGCTTCACTAGTGCCAGGTTAGAAAAGAATGAAGATTGAGTGTTTGATAGGCCTAGTCTATGTATTTCTTTATGTAGCCTAAGCTAGTGTGTGAGAAACAGCAGCCTAGTCCAATCAAAACGTATAATTATGCAATTTTAATGATTTTCGCTAATACTTTACCAAAATTGGCCCCGGTTAGAAATATGCACGCTAACGGTACAATGACAACAGAAGAAGAACAGTAGAACTCCTGGTTTTCGTATAGAGGTTGCTTCTCTGGAAAACCAGTATATTGATTTAGGAATTATGATTTGGGACTCTGATATGAAAGCCCAATGTCAATCTTTCCATGCTGTTATTGTAACGGGAAAATGAATCTTGAAAATCGCCAAATGTGACGCAAAAATATTTTGAATAACGAAAATTAATTTACTGATCGTTTGTTTTGGCCATGCGATCGCATCTTAAAGTGACCATCATGTCACCAGCTGTAGTAATTTTAAATACCTTTTCTCGCGCTTAGGATTCCCTTCAAATATTTTTGTATTTCTCTTTTAGAATACTCGGTTTTGATCATTTTAAGACCACTCGTTTTGTAGTAAAATCATAAAATGCAATCATTTTCAGACAGAATCAGGTAGTTACGCGCGGAGTAGTAATTAAGTCACCAGAGAATGACGTGATGCTTTACATGTATAGAGCAGTTGCTGGTAACTACAATCTGAAGCAGTTCTTTGCTATTTAAGCTGTTGTTAACTGCCTCGTTTAGACGCTGCTTCCAGCTTTGTTTAGAGCCCGCGATGAAATACATGACCCGTTATATTTGTCGTAACGACTAATGGAAATTTGAATGCGGATTCAAGCGATACCTAATGCGATTCGAACTACACTGCGAACTAAAATGATACTGGGGAAAAGGTTGTCATCATAAAAAATAGGCCTAATTTGCCCGCCTGCGAATCAAAATGCATTTTACGTAACTGGTTATTGATTGATCTGTCGCATGTATTAATATTGTGATATTTATTGAAGTGCGGTCTAATTTTATATTTCAAACCTCATTCGGTACAATTAGCGCATAATTATTCGATTGTTTTTTGGAATCGGTCGTTAGAATAATACGTATTAAATTTGCCACAAATGGTCTACCGAAAACCTCGTAAGGTTGGTGTGTTTTTGATGGAAATAAAAAAGAGAAAAATTTACTCTGTGCTCTATTCCGGGCATCAGAAGAACAACACTGTAACAGAAAATGCAATAAAATCACTGATCTTCGACATTAATTTTACTTTGCGGTATTGAAAAAAATTCAAAATTGACTTTTTTGGCCAAATGATGCTGGCAGCGCTATTTGTTAGTGACCCATACTTAACGAAGCTTATTCGTACGAAATATTTGTGGGCGTGCACAGACTGTTTCTAACCAAAGGGGGCAAAAGTGTGGCCTAGTGTTTAAACATGTTGTCATCGAAGCCTAAAGATTTCGGGTTCGAGTCCCGGCGAGTCCGACTCGTTAATCCATGCCCACCACTCGACCCAGGGTGTAATAACTTTGGGAAGGCCGAACGGGAAAAGATCATATCTTTCAAGCAATTCTAACCTTTCCCGTCTATAAGTGGCCGCTCATACAAGACCTTGGGCAGGGCGATCCACTCCTAGATGTGGCTGTGAAAAAATCTCATCAAAATGGCTCTTTTCAACTTTGAAAAATTGCTATTACTGTCAATGAACATTAAATTTACTGGTATTTTGTTACAGTGAATTGTCCAGTTGATTAATCTCCCGATTTACTTCAGAAATAGAATAACAGTCGGGATATATCGATTCGAATTTTTTTAATTCGATATTCGATTCGTAAATGAATGCATCTGATAGTGGCCACACTGCATAGCAAAAGCACAGTAAATTTCTAGTCATATTTCCAAATTTTAAAAAACGCGATGTTGATTAACGGCCCATAATTGACATAAATCTCTCATCGACAGGATGTTTTTTTGGACAAAAAAAACTCAATTTCAAACGTTCTTCAATATGGCCAAGAAAAGTTGCTGTCAAAGACAAGTGATTTCATTGAATTTTTGTTACAGTGTAACCTACCGATACTCTCCCCCCTTTTCTTCAGTTGACTGCGAGACAGATTGTTTGTTTCACAGGAATCAGAAGAGTTAATGTTTTTGATCTGGTTTGAATAATTTTAACCAACGTCATAGGTTACTGTCGATCTTCATTATTTATGCTGATTCCGATACCCAAGCACTATCGATTTATGTAGGAATTAGGATAAAACGCAAGAATGAAAAAGGCGCTGGCGACGAAAGGAAGGGGGGTCGGGACCCCTTATCCCAACACCGAATGGTAATGTTCGTACCCTCAATTTTCTCAAAAGACGTAAAAAAGCAAATCTTGCCGGTGATTCTGATCCACCCCCCAATCTCCGGGATTACAGTGGGACATAATGGCCAGTTATAAACGGTCATGTCTAGTGCTAGCCGAAAAACATTCACTTTCAAATTTGACCAAGCCTATTCACATTCGAGACCCGCAACATGTTTGCATTGGCCAGACCAACAGGGACTCGAACTATAATCTCATACTATATATATATTCATATAATATATATTCAACATATGTAATACGTGTCAACACAAGAACGTTATTTTGACGCATTAGCTAATATATTATGCATTATAGATATATTTTGGGCCTAAAATCTTTAACCAAATTTCTTTATCCTACGCTATGTCAGCCATCGTTATATCAATTAGATTTACAAACATTAGTATTGACGTGGAAAGCGAAGAAAATCCAGTGATCAATGTCTGTGTTGCTGCTTAATCCTGAGCGCAAATATAAACAATTTATTTCGTTATTTGTAATCCGCTCCCTCACACATAGGGATTAGATGAACGATCGAATTATCTTCATTTTGTTCTTGTTTGACTAATCGAAGATGTTTAGCGTATACTAGGGTGGCCAAAATCTAATATATCTTGATTTCGAAATCGAATCAAAGAATCTTTTCGAATCGAATATTTGAATCATAGTCTTATAATAAACAAAAGACTCCTTTACTGAAATTTGTGATAAACATCAAAATTTAGATATTTTTTTCTGAGAATATGTACATTTTTGATCCTAATGAATCGATGAATAAATCAATTTTTTGGACAGGCCCAGCGTATGCTCGCTGGTTTTGCTTTTCGAGCGCCTTTAAGTCGCACTACACATTTACGTAGGTTGCGTTTTTTCTAGGTTTGTTTTATTTGCGTTTTACGCAAGCGCAATGCTCTGCATGTATTTCCTTACGTTTTCCAATGAAACAGAACGGTCTACCATACGAGCTAACGTAGAGTGCTCGTTTCGTTGTGTGATTTTGTGCTTTGTAGGCATGTGAACACGATCAACGCAAAGCAATACAGGCGTCTATTGCCGTTTTTATTTTATTACCCGAAACGGAATGCAACACATGGGTAAGACAACTTAACGTGTATCCTGGCCTTTATTGTATAGCCGTGGTCACTAATTGATAATTAAGATGCTGCATTAAATCTTGCTTGGTGGGGATTGCAGCGTTCACGTCCAGAGCCAAATTTGTTGCAGTATCTTGTGTCTTGATAAATTTATAAACGCTAATGAAAGGGCGATGCTTGTTTACGAAAAATACATAATTTTGCAGTTAAAATTAGTTAGTTCGTTGCAGTTTAACGAATTTTTCTATTGAATTTTTACCAAGTTATTATATAACAATGGCAAATATTCATGAAAATCGGTATTTTACATTAAAATCGAAAACTTTTTTACTGCACTTGAATATATTTTGTCACAAAATATGCTATATTTCCTATCGCAATCCTGAATTAATTCCATTATGTTTCAAATTCGAAGTTAATTTTTTCGAATCTATGCGAAATCTTAAAATGATCGGTTTTGGTTTTACTGGTTTACATCACTTTGTTGGTCTTAGCATACTAATCAGCTAATTGTGCACGATAAATAGATGAATTTAATCTTAGTATGCGCGCATACATAATTGATGAGCCTACGCAGCGTACATGACAAGTATCTTTGCATGGGGGAATCTTCGTTCAGCATGGAAACAACGAATTCAACCTTTGAGTTAATTGGTGTTGTTTCAGTGGCAGGAGGTGCAGTGGTATCGTAGAATGTATAATGTGACTAGGACTGGGAAAAACCGAATCATTTGAAATGATTTTTTCGAATCAGATCAATCACTAAGGCTTTGTAAGTAACAATTATTCAATTTTTACTGTTATCCGTGTTTTCAAAAATTTTAGAAATTTATAATTTCTAGTGTATTTTCATTTTGCACTAAAAGCAACAATTGTCATATTTTTACGGCGAAATATAATCGATTTTCGTCAAAGTTGGTCAAAACCGATTGCATTTCGTAGTTAAAATATGAAAATCCTGCTTCACTTAACAAGGTATGTTCCTATGAACGATTCGAAATTGATTCGAAATAATTGCGTCTTGAATCCCCGAATCGAATCGTCCAGCCCTAACTGTTCCCAAAACTACAGTAAATTTGCAGTAGTTGAGGTTTTTTGATGTTTTCGACTTAGAGTGCGGTTATTGAGGCTGTATCTTGTAGTATCTCCTTTTTGTCATATTAAGTGACCTTTAGTCCGGTATCTCTAAGGGGCTGCTTCCGGCCTTATATAAAGAACAGATTGAAACAAATAAAAAAATTTGCTTGCAAAATTCTGCGCTTATATCTCGTTTATCATTCTTTTTCAGTGTGACTTTTTTAGTTCTAAACTTAAGAGCTTGCAAATATTATAATTTAGGATCTTGCAATATATCATGATTTCATCTGAAAAGCAGTATGAGGATTGACGCATGTTTACTCATATAAAAGAATTCGTATTAAAATAATCAAGCTTGATGAAAATTTCGTTTTGCAGAAATTTAAGTGTTTCAATTCGATTTTAAATTAGAACGAGAGTGTGAATTGAAAATACACTAAAAACTATAAATTTCTCAATTTTCACAATAGAGACACTTTGTAATAGTAAAAATGGGGTATTTGTTATTTACATGGAATTTATGATTCAATGTGTTTCGAAAAAATTATTCGAAACAGATTTGACTTCGAAATAAGTCGGTTTTGCCCAACCCCCACATATGTTCGATCTCATTAGCACAACCCTAATAAGGGCTACAACCCCGTGTACAACGTTGTTAACGGACTTCTGGTTACATAACCACACGTTAAAAAAAGAGAGATCGGGTAATTTAATATTGTACTAGCTGGTATTGTAATATTCCAAATTATAGCCCTTTTTATTTAATTCAGGCAAGGGACATATGTGCGAAGCCAGAATATATCTGGATTTAGAATCTATTGTTTAGAACCTTGCGAAGTAGGAGTGGAATTACTTTAAAATTTGGATGATTTTTACTAAAATTTTTCATCGTTGCCCTTATGACTCCAGAGTGATTCTTCTTGTAGTTCGTGACAACTTCCTGTAGGTTTTTTGACGTCATAGGTACAAGGTTTAATAGTAAGTTTAATAGTTTGATGATTCAATAACCGGGGATGACGGAATTTACCTAGAAATTTTAGCAGATATTAAACCTAATTGAGGATTTTGTACAGGCCCACCACACGTTAACAAAAGTACAGTAACTTTACTGACCTTTTGTGCGCAAATTGCCTATTTCTAAAGCTAAAACCGACATGTTGGTGATGTTTATGCCAATTATGGACTGTTGATGGACCGTACTATGGCCGTGCGCTCCATCAACACCCCATAATTGGCTAAAAGCCGATTTTTATTTCAACACCATCAAGTAAAATTACTGACAAAAATCAGCAGTTTTGTTACAATGTGCACAGCTCTTGCTTGAATCTTGTTTGAACGAAAGTTATATTTGTATAATGCGTGCGCGTTCTTGTAGAACAGAATGTCGTGAGCGACTGGAACTCCATGTCGCCCTAGTTACCCAACCTGAGGTTTCAGGGATTTTGCATAAGAAGATGCTGGACCTTCTGCAGAATAGTAAATACAAAATAAGTAGGAGATTGCTCAGGGTAAACACTCCTTATTGCACTTTCACAATAGTGGTTCAGTGGTATTTGTCCTGGGCGGAAGTTACCGCTCTTAGTTATCGCTGTGGGTCAAACATGGATGCTTTTTTTGTGAAATTGAATTAATTTGATTATAATTTCCGGTTAAACAAAATGGCTGCCTTGGCAAAAGATTAATGTAGTACTGCTGGAATAACCAATCAATCAATGTTTTCAGGAACAAAATATTTTGGTTTCGGGGAATAAAAAATGAAAATGGCGTCCTAGATCGTGACTTAAATATTGGTAATTAGGAATAACTCTTACCGATGAACGTCTTGGATCACTGATAGATCGCGCCTTGGGGTGGGCAAAACCGAATTATCCGGAATTCTAATCTGATTCGAATAATTTTATCGGATCGAATCTCTAATTCTATGTCAATAACAAATATCTCATTATTACAATTACAATTTGTCTCTGTCGTGAAACTCGAGAATTTTATAGTTTATAGTGTATTTTCAATTTACACTACATGTCTAAGAGCAGCAATTTTCACCTTTTAACCACTAAATGTAACCGATTTTGGGCAAATTTGACCAAAATAATTGTATCGCACTAATGAATTCTATAAGTAAAAAATGATGTGGATAAAAGATGCAAATTGATCGTTATACATGACAGAATCGGATGATTCGAATACCCATTCATGAGATTAAGAATCGGGTTCGTCAAATTAGTTTCGTTTTTACATTTTTGCTGAAACATTCAACCCATATTTTAGTTTATCAAACATGAGCAACTGATGGATGTGCTAATGCGCTTTGTGTGAACAACAACACTAAATTATCAAACCTCGTCGGCGAGATACATCGGTAGTTCTTACTTAAGGTCGCACTACGCGTTTGCTTAGGTTGCGTTTCTTCTAGGTTTATATTACTTGTTCTTCTAGGTTTACTTTACTGTTCCTTACGTTTTACAATGAAACAGAACGGTTTGCTATGAAAGCTAAGGCAGAGTGTCTGTTTCGTTTTTTTGCGTTTGTGCTTTGTACACATGTGGATACGTTTAACGCAAAGCAATGCAGGCGTGTATTGCCGTTTTTATTTCATTACCCGAAACGTAATGCAACGCATCGGTACGACAACTTCACGTGTATTCTGGCCTTTAATAACAAAACATACTACTTGTGAACTACGTCGGTTACTTAATTTTGAATTTTTTGAAATCGAATTCGATCCGAAAAGAGTCAAATTATGTACAAATTGATTAAAATCAAAACACAGAAATAAAATTTTCATGGCGAGCGCGAAACTATTGCAGAATCGATACCCGTTGGCCCCGATCCAATTAGGACAAATTTATAAAATAGCAGGTGATTAAAATAACGTCTTTGTGCACAACACGCATAAACCGAGCGAAGCTAATGACAATCAATACGCAGTTTAATCTGAGGTTATTCTGCCACGTATTTTCGATTATTGAGATATTAATAAAATTATGGAGATTTGCTTAATGTCAGGCCATCGAAAAATAAAATAGTCCTAACGTAGTGGTAGGCGAATATCGCCTTGGGCAAATATCACTCAATGCGTCTTATAGCGGTTCAGGTCAGTTTAGGTTGTTTTGTGCTTAGAATACCCGTTAGTTAATTCTTTCTAGGCACTTACGTTGAATGAACTTCAATAAAAAAAATGAATTAATTTTCATCAAACGCTTGTCATTTTGTCTAACATCCTGATAAAGATTCATTTTTTTTTCAATTATTCCATGTCGGCTTAATTTCACGCTGTAAAATTTGAGATGTTGTTTTAACCAATTATGCCCAAAACCGTTGATTCTAATTTCGGAATTAAGAACGAATTTTTGACCAATTTGTTGATAGAACACATCATCGTGATCATTCACAGTCTCCCTGGTCAATAATTTTCTTTTTTCAAGAATGAGTTAGTTACTGATGGATTGTACGGCGCATGTAGGTGCGGGCATTGAACAATCCTCACGTATTTCTTGCGTGTCGTAAGAGGCGACTTAAAGGAAGCAAAAGCGTGCTAGATAGTTTTACCATCGTTCAGGGTAGATACCACTCACTGCACTTCACCATGACGGTACAGTTCCGTTTAGAGTGCAGTTGCTAGAACTAAATATTTCAGCAGCTCTTTGCCATTAAGTGGCCATTGGTTGCTTCATTTTTGACCTCCGGCCTTGCTCGGAATGAATTTCAATAAAAAACAAGATTTGCAGTGTCACGGAATGAAAGGCAAAAAGTACACTTTGAATTGTCGTTTTTTTTTTTTTTTTACTTGATTCCACGTACAGTCCACGGATAAACAAAGTGCTTGTGAGTTTCGATCATTAATCAACATTGGTTGGAACATGTAAAGAAGTCAGAGACTGGTTTGGTATTGCATCGTCAGTGATTGCCGGCGTTCGTTATTTAATTCAATATATATATATATATATATATATATATATATATATATATATATATATATATATATATAATATATAGTGCAAGAAAACCTGGTTTTTGAAAGAATTAATTGTGTTTTTCAATGTGGGGCATGTCATAAGCGGCTGATGGATCGCGCCGCCAAGGCTTAGTTCATTTTTGCCTTATGATTGATAATCTAAATTTTATGAAAATCAGCGAGGGTGTAGGGCGTGGTAAAATGTTACGTAAATCGGTCCATTTTCAATCAATTTCAATTTGTCGTAAAATTGTACTACGTCAATGTCTGGAAAGTCAGATCTCGGTCAGTCGGAACTTTACAAAAATAAATGTGTATATATATGTTGTAAGTCGTTTGAGCCTTTTGTCCAGTTGCTTTTTTCTTATTCTACAGCATCCTTGCTTTTAGCCTAGGTATCCGCTTATTCAAAGGCTTAGAGGAAAGATGAGGCCCAAGTACAGCCGACCAAGAGCACGTCATATTCCTCGCTATTTATTGCTTTTAGTCCTTCCTTCATTTAAAATGCAATTTTAATTCTTCAGATTCCTATATACGACCTTTTACATAATTATCGGAATAATTAGGGATTCTATCTTTAGAACTCTGGCTAAATATAATTTTGATTATTCTAATGAAAGGATTTCGCAGTGAAATCTTGATTCATATAACAGTTTTTGCGCTGTTAAACTCGGTGTAAATTCATCGTTTTAGCGCGCAATGGGCCTTTTAAGCAAAAAGTACTAATTCGATAGTTTGAGACAGTGAAACGTATGTAATCGAATATCATTAAAGTTGATTCTTTTATTAACTTCTCTGAGTCATTACTCAGAATAAACGTAATAAAAATCTTTTAAAACTTGGCAGAGGTTTCCAAAGTATTGATAATTTTGATAAATATTAAAAATTACTTTCGCTTAAAAATTCCAGGAAAGGATTGAGCAATGCAAACCGTTTTGCATTCTGTGACCTTTTCGCCATTGTTACCACCTGTTATAGAGATTATTCATGTATTAATATTATTTTTGTAGGCAGCGCGATATAGTCGTGCATGCAAAAAATATGTTCCTCGGAAATATTTCTGGCTGGAGTCCGAACGGACTGAAAATTTACACAGAAGAAAATTAACCCAGAATAACCTCAAAATTTTCACTGGCACAAAATCAAAAATTTTCGTTAAAATTTCATTTTTTCGTTAAAATTTCATTAAGTTTTTTGAATATTCTGGATGGATTCGACTTGAAATCAAGATATATAGACCATATTTTATGCTGTATTCTTTGGCCCAAAAACGTTTTGATTATCTGAAATTTTGAAACGTAGATATGCAACAGTTAAATTTTGTCTTTTAACAGCATTCATTTCACTAAATTTTAACAATATGCCCGGGGTCGCAGAATCTTGTTTTTCTTCGGGTCTGTCCGATCCAATTCTTCTGACAAAACTTTCATCTTCATTTTCCTTGAGTGTCTGAGTAGCTGATATTCTTCCTATCTGAATCCTGCAGGCGTTGGCGCATACATAGGAACTCCACGGCTCTCCACGAACTTTCCAAACAGAAAGATATCAAGCAACGGATTTGTTGTTAAAAGAATCGGTTTTTGATTGAAACTTGGCCTCAACATCTGCCAAAGTATCATTTATTTTTATTCAAAATTCCATTCGTTCCTTTGCCAAGATCATTCCGGGAAAGTACAACAAAGTTAATATAGACATAATCAAAGTATATATGTTGGCACGGTAGGTGACTCTCCCTAATCGGAAACTTTTTACCATTTTTTTGTCCAGAATGAGTTTTTGATTGGATGGAAATATACAATTAATGCAGCTAATCGATTGATTTACTGTACTTTTGTTCGAGTGCAGATATATATGACTTGAATAAAATCTGCGTCTAATTTTGTGCTAATTTGTAGTAAATTTTCGTTTTTACAAAAATAGTATAATTATAAATAAATATTATAATTAGTATAATTCTCAAAAATTATTCGATTCGATTTTGAATTTAACAGATATTGGATTTTGGGAATCCCTAAAGTTGCCCCCGACATTGCTTGGAGTAAATTACTAAATAAAAAAGTACGAGTCACGGGTGGGCTGTGCCTGGTCGACGCTATATTCAGCTACCTGTATTTTACAAAATTTGTTTTTTTTGAAAAAAAATTTAAATTGCATGAAAGATTAGTCTTCAGAACTGCATAATGTCTGGGCTACCTGGCACCTGTCGGCCTCGATGTGCCATCATCATTGCACAAATCAATCATTGCCCTATCACGAGTAAGTGTGAAATTATACACCGTTTTGAATGCTGGCTGCACTGTAATAAAATACAGTAAAACCGTGGTTATTTAACAGTAATACTGTTTAATGATATTCAAAAAAAAACTGAAATTGACTTTTAGTCAATTATGGGTTGTTGATAGAACGCGCAGCCCGAGGCATGATCAATCAATAACCAAAATATGTCGTCAATCATTAATGTTAAGAAATATTGTTCAATTACTGCAAATGTTCGGTAAATTTAATGTACTTTTATCACAGTATAACTTGCTAGTTAAGATCCCCTGTTACTCATGACTTGGTTTTTTAAAGAAGTTTTTTTCTGGGACTAGCTGAAGGTTTTTATGAAGTGCTCAATATCGGCCTTTGCTTCAGGATATTGTGTTTCATCGGTGACCCATGCTTAACAAAATATGTTTGGTCGCATATTTTTTGACTGAGTTGAGTTGAGTTTGGAAGGACATTCAGTAAAGACCTGAATGTAACGAATAGAACCGGCTAAGATGTTTTAATGCATCACAGCTACGGATGGGCAATTTGATTCGGTGATTCAAAGCACGATTAATTCGAACCAATCGTGAATTCTTCATAGGAACAAAAATTTATTAATTTCAACGACGAAATGCAATCGATTTTAGTCAAATTTAACCAAAATCGGTTACATTTTGTCGTTAAAGCATTAAAATTGTAGCTCTTAGTATGAATTGAAATACACCATATACTTCAAATTTCTTCATTTTCACAATGGGGACAAGTTATATTGGTAGAAATGGCAGAGGATGCGACCCAAAAATATTATTCGAATCGAATTCGAATTCCGAGTGATTCGGTTTTGCCACGCCCTAATCACAGCTATGGATGTCTTTGTCCGAATGGTCAAGTATTCAGGAGTCCTAGATTAAAGTAATTTTGTTTTTCGATTTATTCCCAATTTGATTTATTTTACTGTCAAATCATCGGCAGTTAGTCCTGATACTGCATTCTTGCATGCGCTGACACGTAGGTACAGAAGAAGGATAAGTGGTTACTTGCCCTGACCGATCGAAAATCGTGAAATATATATATATATATATATATAAATGCCAAATTTGCTGAATTATATTTTATTTATAAAGCGAATTTTGAATACTGTTAAAACTGGACTATAATGACTGCTTGAAAGTTTTATATTTGTATTTGATGTCATTGATCGAAACGTCTCCTTGTGTTATGATTTTTCTTTCTACTGTGTTTAGCTCTTTTTTAAAAAAGGTGGTAGAGCATTTCCTTGCGCATTTGGCAGGCTTGTACAACTCATAAGTGTTAAGTGTATTAGCAATGAAGTTATAAATTTTGAATAAGACAGGTAAGCAACATTTACAACGATTTGATTTGTGTTTGGGGAATCAAAAAAAAAAACGATTGGTGGTTACTACATGTTATCATACATATTTTTCGAAGTCCCAAACGAAATATTAAAAATAAGACTGTTAAGGATATGTGGTATTTTCTGTGGACATGCGCAGCTTACAAGTCTTTAGAATAGTCCTAACGTATCTTCTTCGTGTCGTAAGAGGCGAATAAAAGAAAACCATTTTGTCATCACCCGGTGCAGGTACCAATCACTGCACTTTGCCATAGCGATTCAGTTCCCCATATGCGTGACATAGCAAAATAATCAGAGGTTTTGGAATAATCCTAACGCATTAAGGACGTAAAAGGCGACTAAAAGGAAACAAAAAAATGGTAGATGATTGTATCATCGATCAGGGCAAATACCACTGATTGCACTTCACCATAGCGGTTCGCTTCCGTTTGGGATGTTTCCCACTTACAGGTACAGTTCCTGGTGTTATATATTGTTTGTAGCTCTCTGCTATTAAGTGGCCATTAGTTGGTTTCTTTTAGACACTGCTTTCGACCTTGCTTAGAGTGAATTTCAATAAAAAATAAATTTTGTTATTTTGTGCGCATTGCCGATCGCAAATTTGATTTTGTCCGGTATGCGCCACAGATAGACCGCGCCTTGTCGGCGCGATCCATCGGTGCCTCATATTTAATAGAACATGTTTGGCTAGATTTTCCGCGGCTTTTTAATATTTGCCTCACAATGTTTTTATGGAATCAATAATATCCGCTACTTGTGTACTGATCGTTCAAAATCTAATTATCGATGAAAATTATTTAAAGCGACATTGCGTGCGCAGATGCAATAATAGTCGATCAGAAAAAGTTTTGACAATTTGTAACTTTCTTGTGCGCGTTGATGTGCGTGATATTTACGACTGCTACTCGGCGACGTAAAGTGTTCGGTATTTTTCTAAAATTGTTATTTTAATTAAAGACGGAGATTGGTACGAAACTACGAGGTGGGGTTGGAGCATCATCGCTTAGGACAGTGACCAGTTAGTTCAATAGGTGAAATGTTGGGATTAAGCTTCGAGCTACACATCTATACTGGGTTCGAATCCTGAAGGATGATCATATGCGAGAAGTCTGCTGGACGCCTCGTTGGCGCATGGTGATTCACGTAAGCTCTGCTAACGGGTTCCTCCACCAACCAGGAAATCCAAGCATTTTACCCCCGATTCGGAACTGGTATCTGCACGAGAGATCGTGACTATCGCAATATGGTTGAGCCGTATTCTCGGCTTTTCTCTCCCGCGGTAAAAAATAAAATCATACTCTATCGCTCATTGCACTTCATTGGTAGTGAAATTTTGTGAATTTCAATTTATCGTCTGAGCTACTCTTCAGCATTTTGTGCGTCGCTCACATTTCACTACTCGCTTCAGGTTACAGTTTTCTCTCTTGACGCTGGTTAATGGTTTTCGATCGCTGTTTTGTACACACAGGGTTGTTAGAATTGGTTCAAACGAAATTATTTAGTTTATGGTATCATATTTCAAAATTTCGAAAACACCTATTCAGCAGCAAAATCCATAGGTCCAATTTAACAATTTGAGATTTAGCATATCAAAGATCCAATGTTTTTTTTTCAGAAATTCTTATCTTTCAGAAATAGCTATAGAAGCAATGGGGGTGCAGTGTTCAAGTGGAACAAAATAGTGATACAATGCAACCGATTGCATTTTGGAGTTGAAAATAAAAAAAAAAATTGCTTTACTCAGCAATAGGGCTGCGAAAAAAACAAATCATTTGGAATTCGAATCAGACCAAAATCGATTGCATTTTATGGTTAAAAATGTAAATTTCGATTGGAATAGCGTGTGCTTCTAATCGATTCGAATCACCGAATCGAATTGCACAGCCCTACCCATCAAATATTGTGCCTGTGAACGATTCATGCTTGATTCGAATAATTTGTGCTTCGGATCGATTCGAATCCCCAATTTAATTTGCCCAGACCCACAGTGGAATATATATCCTTGTACGTGTTTTCGATGTTGTATGTGCGCGCAAAGACACAACAGACCTGATGTTCTTATTTATGATTCTGCGCTCTTAAGTTATTTTTAGCTTTAAACTCTCAATGCTAATCGTGTGTGTTTCAGAAGGAATCGATACAAAAATGCAAATTAGTTGTATTTATATGCAAATTAGCCCTGGATAAGTGGAATCCTTGGATTACAAACACCTGTCCATACTCGTTCAAGGTGATGCGAACGCGGTTGTTCGGTATAACCATAAGAAACGTTTATGCGAAATATATTATTTGTGAATCATGATCGCCCAGGGCAGATAGCACTCAATCACTACTGCACTATTCTGTCGTGTTTCAGATCTGCATTAAATATTTCCGCACAGGGCGTAATCGCTGGTCTTACATTTTATGTAACTCCCGGTAGCCGCAATAGTGGTCGTTGATTGGCTTTTTTAGGGACAGCTTCCCGACTTTTTCTAAAGTGAATTTCAAATGACGAAAATCTTCAAGTATTAGTCACAGGTGGGTTTGGGCAATTTGATTCGGGGATTCGAATCGATTCGAATTATTCAAACATTTTGAAATTATTTGAGTTTTTGGTGATTTTTTCTAAATTTTTGACAATTTTATTGCACCCACCATGGTGAACCACCATGGTAAAGTGCAGTAATGGTATCTGCCTTGGGCGATTGTATAACCATCTACCACTCCTTTGCTTCCTTAAAGTCGGCTCTTACGACACGCAGGAAATACGTTAGGACTATTCTAAAGCCCGTACCGGCAAGACATAAATATATAGTGGAGCCATTTTGTTTTACCATGTATATGTGATGCACAACGTAGGAATTCCTTAGACTTAGACGACATAGATAGACTGGGATGTTCCAAGCTAATCGACTCTCCGAATGCATTCGAAAATGATATTTTGATTCTAGGTATGTTTTGCGATAATATCTTTTAAAGGTTTGTCAGATTCACGGCATAAATTTTTGCCAGTTAATCATCTAAATCCATAATTTCGCTTAAATTTGAATAGTTTTCAAAGAGCGAAAGAAATAACAACATATTATTAGTTTTCTAAATTTGATATTAGCTCGAATTACCTTTTTGGTCCTTCCGAAGAACTTGGAACGAAAGTTGGAGACACCCGAAAGATGTAATGGTTGTCAATCATGTCTATACCGGACAAAGTCAATCTACGCAATACGTAGGTTATCTCGAGCAATTGAAATCAAACTGACGCAATTTTGTGAGATCAAGCGCTCAATCATAAGTTTTTACGCGATATTTATATCTCGATCACTTCCCAGTGTTGGCTTTCCCAGTTACAGATATTTTAGACCAAAGGTTTTATCAAGCATGTGCCACAGATGGATCGCGCTGTGAAGAGCGGTCTATCTTTGGCTCATGCTTGACAAAAGTAAATGTTTTTTGGCTTTGATGCGACGAGAAGAGAAATGTTCAGAGAATTTTTGATATAATAATTGCGGCTTTGCGGTTCGCAGAAAAATTATAGGATCTTTGTGTCGTGATTTGTTACTGAATGTATGTAGTGGTCAGGACAGTTTTAGATTTTTGCGCTGGGACTTGAGTTCTGTCAAAGTTAGTTTAATGAAGCCTCATACCAATATGCAAATATTTCGCGAGTGCTAGAATTCTAAAGCTTGAAGTGGGAAACTCTGGTAAGGGTGAATAACACTATAGCAGATCTTATTATTTTATATTGCACGTTATATTCAATTCTAGGACTTAGAAACTGTACCCGAATATCCCTCAAAAACACGCAGTACGTGGTCTCCGTCCTGGATAGGAGGGAAAGTTCACAACCACAATTTTGTTTTGATTAAAATTCACTGTAAGTGAGTTTGAAAGCAGCAACTGAATATAAACCAACGATCACTAGTTTTGAGTACAACGAATTCTGAGTCTCACAAAAGCACGAGTCGGACGAATATTAATCTTGTTTCAACATTATTCTTGACAGAATTATCTTAGTACAAAGTGTTTTGATCAAGTATATGTAAAGTCTTCTAGAAACACAGATTGGTCGCTGCTCAGAGTGTATCAATCACAAGACTTGACCAATATACATAAACTATTCATCGGCATCCGAGATTAACTATCAACGATTCTAAAGTCAAGGACAGTATAATCAATCACAGTAATCGTAATTGGGTGGTTTTTCTGTGCGACGTCTTCTGCAAGAGATTGTGACATCATATCCAAGTTACTGACGCACTAAAAAGACAGTGACGTCGTCAAGAAGCCACTCTCAAACAAGATTACAGCGTCAAACAGCAGATGATTTGCCAATGACGGACGACCATCAAACAAGCGTATTCATGAACGCGAACGGTGAAACCAACGATAACCATGCCGGTGAGTGAGAAATATTTGATATAAATTTTTGCTACTTTACCTGAAAATTAGCTTATTATATCTGATGTTATGTTGCTTTATATTTATCTTTTCCTGGGGGGACAGGTACCGCAATTACCTCCTCCGGTATCTGTTGGCGAATCGCTCTACTCCACTCCAAAATATTGAAAACAAATTCTCTACTATTTATCCCTACTTCTGTCGAATCGGACATATTTTCTCAAAACCTGCTTTTGCCAATTTCCTAAAGCATCTTTTTTAAAGTTTGCGTAACTGATGGATCGCGTCGATAAGATCGGTGGCTCATGCTTGACAAAACTAAAATTTCTGAATGGAATGCCACGGAATCTCCGCTTATTTTTAACAGCATTGTAGAAATGCCATATGTATCGCGTATAAACATACAATACATTGGAATGTATCCCGTATTTTTAACAGCATTATAGAAATGCCATATGTATCGCGTATAAACATACAATACATTGGAATGCCATGAAATCCCCGTTTATTTTTAACAGCCTTGTAGAAATGCCATAGGTAGCGCGTATAAACATACAATACATTGGAATGCCATGAAATCCCCGCTTATTTTTAACAGCCTTGTAGAAATGCCATAGGTAGCGCGTATAAACGTACAATACATTGGATTTGACATTTTGGCGTCTAAATTATTCAAACAGTTTAAAAACCGGTGACAACTTAATACAACAATATTTGACAGTTGATATCCGGCGTTGTGGCTTAGGTTTTTGTGAGATTCATCCTTGTTACCCAATACGAGAAATTATAGCGATCAGGTTGCCGTTGGAATCGGAATGAATAATTTTCGTAAATCAAATCAAATGTAGTTTAATAGACAAACAAGACTTTCAATAAAGTACACAAAAACATCAAAATTTACATTTATTTCTTAAAAAATATATTTAGTTGATTTCGACTCGATGAGAAAATCTAATCAAATAATTTATGATTCGCGAATCAGATCGAATATTTTGGACAGTGATAGTTGTCAATTTCAGAGATATTTTCGAATTCAACCTCTCGGATAATTCGTCTACATTGATCGGCGAATTTGATCAGTGACCTCGGTAAATCGGTGCAGTCAGGGGTTCACGATTGACAAAAAAAGGTGTTAGGTTTGTAATCATTAAAAATGTTATCAATAAAATATTAGGACTGGGGAAAATCGAACCATTCGGAATTCGAATCTGATTCGAATATTTTTTCGAATCGGAACGAATCACTTACTCCATGTAAATAACCAATATCCCAATATTATTATTACAACGTGTCTCCATTTTTGTTCATTTAGCAACTTTTTTTCCATGACCAATCCACGATTGATTCGAATATATTGTGATTCGAATCGGTTGGAATTGTCCAGCCATAATTGGAATGATTGAAATGTTTTCCCAGCTATGGTAAACCGATCTACCACGCGCCCCTTTTAATCGCCTCGTATTGCACGCAGAAAATACCGGTTTGGTTTAGCCGTTTCATTGGTACACGAAAGTATTTTCTTAAACAAACACAATTTTTTGTCAATGCATAGAATATTGTATTCAGATTTAATATTTACAACAATAAATTATTCAAAACTTTGAATAACATTACGGCGGAATCGCATTAAATATTTTCTCCCCAAATATTTGCGTCGAACAATATTTGTAAATTCAGTTGCATTTCAACGTTAAAAAACTTTGTAAAAAATAGGAACAATCCCCTCTGTTCGAATAGTTTTAAATTCTAATTCGAATAAGTTCGTTTTTTTTGTACATTACTAAATGGTTCCTTTTACAGCAAAATCATGATATATGCCAAATTTTACTGTGTATTTGCCCAGGGCAGGTAAGCACCATCCACCGGGCTTTGTTTTAGAGGTTATCTTTTCATTGCAATGTTTCGCGCTTAGAGTGCAGTTGCTGATACTACATTTTGTAATAAATCTTCGTCATCGTAGTGAACGTGGACTTTTCTATCTTTCCAATCAGAAATTTTATTTTGTCAAGCATGCGCCACAGATGGACCGCGTCTCATCGACGTCTCATTGCATTGAACTTCAGCAAGAAAGGTTGATGTATATTAAAAAATAGAACATTTGCAGCATATTTGCGCATAGATTGCTTAGAAAATCATGACTGTGATAATGACAGAACGTCTGAGTTTGAAAGTTCGTCCGACAAAAATATTGATCCGGGTTATTTTTAGCGACACCCATGATTAGGCGAGTGTTTTTTAAATGTAAATGAGATAAAAATAGACGACTTGGAGTATTTTTCCACGCTTGAAAATGCTCCGAATTTCAATAAGAAGTTTTTGCAAAAAGAGAAATGTATTACCGAACATGTTTTACCAAGATTGGGTATTTATTGGCGGTGGACAATGTCGCAAAGGATGTTGTTCAAAATTGCACAACCTCTAATCCTCATATGTTGCTATAATGAGGATGTTGCTATAATGGGCAACTCTCTTGTTCAATATGGAACGATAAAATAACTAAGTCATCTTCGACGACGGCGCTCGCTCGATAGTTCTTTATTATATTATATTTTGATAATGAAATAATATCGTGACAGCAATATCATTTGCAGCTTTTTTTGCAAAATTCTGCAGCGGCGTCTGCAAAGCTTTCAGCTGCGGCAAAAGAACGGAAACGGGACGCGTGTCGTTTCAGCATTATATAACACGACGAGTTGTTGAAAGAATAAATGGGCCCCGTAGACAACCTAACAGGACAAGTCTATGTAAATTTCCTAAAGAAGGTGGTAAAATCGGGGATGGACTTGAAGCTCATATAATAATATCATTCTTTACCCTAGTCGAAGGCCCCAGTTGTATTTGACACCTCCATAAGAAGTCCTAAAAAGCGCTTACTTCGAGAAATCTTTTCTGACAATTTCTTCGAGAGAAATTCCGCTCGGGAGGTTCTCCAACCCGAGTACATTTTGCATTACATTCGGTGGTAGGCGTCTGACATATAAGTGACTGTTAGTTGCTTTCTTTGACGCGTTGCTTCATGTTTTCTTGCCTAAAGTGCATGACGAATCCTTGGTTTATTCGAATAAGTTATATAAGTGGATAGCGTTTTCATAGGAATGTTTTGATAGTTTTACTCTCGAAAAAATACTTTCTCGAATTTAATATCTCGATGGACAAGGCTCGATAAGATGAAATTTTCAAGCTGAGGTGTGCTCGACTAAAACGCCGACTTCTGGATCCTTTGCACGCCGTGATTGCAGCAATCGAACCCAATATATTGCTACCTATTCAATCCGCAAGCCTAAACATAATGAGACTGTTCCTATCGGAAAATGTGTGTCACAGCATATTTTGTTAAGTATGAGTCACTGATGGATCGCGTCGACAAGACGCGGTCCATCTGTGACTCATGCTTAAAAAAATAAAAGTGTGATCGGATTTGGATTCAATTGACGGTGTTATTATTCATATGTATTCCACAACATTTAAAACAAGACCCGGGATGGCCAAAATCGAATATATATTGCTTTCATAATCGAATTGAATGATTTTCTCGAATCCAACCAAACATTCGAATCAGAAGTCACATAATGATCACAAAACATTCTTTTACCATTTTCTAAAATTGACCTAAAAATTTACCTTTATTTTTGAAATTATAAGTTTTTGTTCCTATGAATTATTCACAATTGATTCGAATAAATTGTGCTTCGAAACTATTCGAATCTTCGAATCGAATTGCTCAGCCCTACTTATTAGTAAATTTCCTTTTGCTAGCAGCCGATTTCTTCGGGTGTCTGGTAGTCTGGGATTCAATGGGTCTGGTCCATACTCGAACAATTTTGCTTCCACAACAAATCTCTGACAACGAAACGTGCAGAACCGACTATGACATTTGATCCCAGAGTCTGTAGGTCTGATATTCTAGGAAATATGTCACTGGTTTGTCAGCTGTATGGAAACTAGGGTTTTCCCAGCTATTAGGTTTGTTCTCAGTAGTTCAATGGTTTCCAAACTTTATTTAGTTCCCATTATCCTGAAATAGACACAATCTTTGACGACGATACTTAAGTTTTCAAATATTTCTCGCTATCAAATGTCGCAATATACATGAAGGACATGGGCATGCATCGAGTTTCGAAAAAATATTTTTAAAGTGTGAAATTATTCCAGTAAATCAATTTGGAAGCGGCATTTCGAGATTTCCATGTTTTTTTCTCAGTAGAATTGTGTACGTTATTTAAATAATAAGCCTGATTGACTTTAAGTTCGTTTTTCGAGCGTTTAAAATAACTCATCACGCAAAAAATATGTTCATATGACAAATTCTACGTTCAAAAATTTAACATACATCTGGATTTTGTTACTAAGTAGGCAAATGCAACGAGTTAAAAGCAATTCGGTGATGACTTGGTAGCCCCGAGATATCACGACAAGATTGCATTCAATTATCACAAGTTGAAAGATGTGAATTATGAAACCTAATCCGGGTTATTTTAGAGCTGGGCGGCAAATCGGTAGGACGGTAAATACCGGTATTGAGTTTTCTAAAATATCGTATCACGTTAATTTTCGCAATGTCGGTTTTCCGTGATACCGGTATTTCGTGCCATACCGTCTAAAATGGTTACAAGTTGATGCATTATCGCGTCGAGTAACGACAAAAAACAGTTCTTTAGCCCAATTACACCTGCTGATATGCCTCAATTGAACTTTTGCAATGTCATGAAACAACAACCCGGATCGCGCATCGCGTGGCACCTTTGAAACGACAAAATAATCTTTGATAGCAGAAAATAGCTTGGCATACCGGTAATACCGGCATTTTGGCGGCGGTATGCCGGTACAAAATATATCTTATGCCGCCCCGGTCTAGTTTATTTCAAGTTCCCAGTCGCAATATTTTGCTCAATAATGTTTTGCCAAGCATGAACCACTGATTTATTTGCGCTGAGGAAGCGCGATCCAACTGTGGCTCGTGCTTGGCAAAATAAAATGTCTTATGGGGTTATTGCATTTTCGTCACATTTACTCGCTCGTCAACTATAAGACCCGTAGAGAATTACATCGTTCCCATTAGGAACAGCAAGATGCAATGTCTGATGGGTTGTTACTTATTCCTCACATTTACTCCCAGCAGCACAAGGAGTATTTTTTTGTTTCCTCCCAAACTTTGGATTCTTCATATATGCCCTTTTTTATTTTTTTTATTGACATTCACTCTATGCAAGGCTTGAAGCAGCTCCAAAATGGAACCAACCAACTGCCACTCAATAGCAAAGAGCTATTAAAAGATGTAGTACCAGCAACTGCACTTTAAACGGAAAACATCCCAAACGGGACTGTATCACCATGGTGGTATCTGACCTGGGTCATAGTTAAACCACTCCTTTGCTTCGTCTCAGCCGTCTCTTATACAACGCACAGGAAATACGGTAGAACTATTTTGAATCTCGTAGAGCTTTTATGAAGATCTAAAATAGCTATTGCCCTGGGTGTGTCTTTTCTGGAACTCTGGAACAACTTTACTTGTCTTAGGATATAGTTGTCGGTTCTTCGTTACGTTTGTTGGACAAGAGTTCGTCGGTGGTATTTGGTATCTTTATTGACAGACTTGGAAACCTTGAAATTTTAAGCAAACTCACGTAAAAATTACACTAAAAATTTCCATACGTAGGCGATTCACCACTAACCCAAGCATATTTTGTCACGCATGATGGACCGCGTCTCTACGTCACCATCCGTCATTGAATCATGCTTAATAAAGCGTGTTAGGTTAAAATATTTTTAAAAAGATAGCCTTCGAGGTTTCACTTTAAGCAAAATCAGGATAAAATATAAAGATATAATACTTCAGCGCCGGCTTTGTGGCCATTCCCGACCAACTCAGTGTAATGAAAGATTTCCTTCTTTTAAGCATGATACACAGACAGACCGCGCCCCGGCGGCGCGATTCTGTGTCTCAGGCTTGATAAAGTTGTCTTGGATGTGTCTTTTGATTGGTTTAGCAACCGGGCATCAAATTCCTTGCTGGAATACAAGATCCTGATACAAGTCGACGCCATATGACATCCTTCCGGTACTCGCGTTACTTCGATTCAACCCAGATTCGTGATTGTAATTAAACACCCCGTCACCGCTTAGAATCAACGGGTTGCCCGCTTCTGACGTGTGAAACGAACATTTATTTTTAGCCATTTAGGTGCGGGAATTAGAATTGCCCTAACATGTTTCCTGCTTGTCGTAAAAAGCGACTAAAAGGTGGTTTTACCATCTCCCAGGGCAGAAATCACTCAATATACTCCAATATAGCGATTCTATTTTGGATCTTCTTCGTGTAGAACGCAGTTGCTGGTACTCCATCTTGTAAAAGCTCTTTACCATTATATGGTCATTAGCTGGCTCCTTATAGGCGTTGCTTCGGACTTATCATGAAGTCCTCTAGGCATAGACTTTAGAATGAATCTAGCGTGTCGTAAGCAGCAATTAAAAGGAATCCAAAAGGAAGTATTAGATGGTATATGGTCTGTCAGGCTAGATACCGCTCACTACATTCTATTACACCCGTGGTTCAGTTCTATTTGGAACGTTTGGCGGTTTGGGCGCAGTTGCTGGTGCTACATGTTGTAGTAGACATATATATATATATATACATTGGTATATCCTTCGCGGCGCTAATTTTTCCATCGAAAAGATGGTATATATATGCATATACCACTCACTATATATATACACATTATATGGAACGTTTCCTTCGCGGCGCTAATTTTTCCATCGAAAAAAAAATTTGTAAGAGTGATTTATCATTCGTTTGAAGCAATTGAAAATAATAAGATGTCGAGATCTTCCAAGGACGGTTGTAAAACCATCCTATTGAGGTTATGAATTTTACTCCTCAAAGTACTTCATACCCTGCTTCGTCATCAAGATGTATAATTTACGGGATCACATGGAAAAAAACTTAATAAAATGAATAAAATGTCGAGGAACGCGGGGTGACGCGGGGTGTTTTGGCTAGGTTTGTTTTAATTTGCTTCTAGTAATAAATTACATGTCCAGTAAATTTAGCGCAATGAAGCAGATACATTACATCCGCATCATTGATTTTTTCGGTCTGTCATCCTCGTAGTGTACGGTCATTATTTATGGTTTGATGTTTTTACATCATACAAGCAAGAAATTTTATATGATTACTTCACTTATTTAATATTCGTGGGTCACTGATGGGCCGCGCCTCGACGGTGAAAACCGGGCCATCTGATCAGAGTGAACGGGGCTTGCTTTGATTAAACGCGATTTGACAAGGGTTGTGCATAGCCGAAAAATTTTGAATTTGGAATCTGATTCGGATAATTTTTTCAAATCGTATCGAATCGCTGATTCCATGTAAATAACAAACATCTAATTTTTACTATGATAACTTGTCTTAAAGTGATGTATCTTTAATTACACTTTAGTCCAGAAGCGAAAACTTTCATTTTAACGACAAAAAAACAATCGATTTTGGCCAAATTTGACCAAAATCGATTGCATTTTGTCGTTAGGATGAAAAATTCTTTTTTATATAGCGAGTTTTTATCTCCTGACCGATTCATGATTGATTCGAATAATCTGTACTTTGAAATAACCGAATCGAATGGACCAGCCCCCGATATGACAATTTTCTCAACAAATTAGAAAATGTTTCGATTTGTTTAAATTTCCTGAAAAAATAAAATAGAATTGAATACTTATTTCGTATTTTTTCTTTAAATCACAAAACCAATTAAAAAAATCTATAAATTCAGAAAACCTTCAGCGCGCATTCTTGCTGTTTGCCGAGAAAAATTTCGTCCTTAAAATCTTGTTTTGCCCCGATACCACTTACTTTCAAAATTATTCAAAATTTATTTTCCATATCGGACTCAGAGAATAATAAATTAATTATGTGATGTACAATCATAAGAAATATCTCTGGCAGATCTATAAATGATATGTATAGTCGGATTTATCGCTTTGACGGGCCCTTTTGTAGTTTACGAACTCGAAATCGAAAATTTCATTTTGCCAAAAAACAGGTCGTAGCTGACCGTGCCTTTGTGGTGAGATCCATCAGCGACGCAAACTAAACTAAAACTGGCCGAGTATTTCAGTGATGTTGCGATCTGGCGTTCAAATCGATGTTTGATAAAAGAATATGTCTCGTTCTCGTCCATGAAGGTATCGGTGATCGGCTACAACATTTGTCCATACTTTCAGGTCCTGTAGCTTTGAGCTTCGTTAGTTCGTTCATTTCAAGTACAGCTTTCGACTAGGGCTTGGCATAACCGTTTCATTTGGAATTCGAATCTGATTCGGATAATTTGTTCGAATCGGATCGCATCGGAAGTTTATAGGATATTTTCAATTTACACTAAGAGTTACAATTTTTCTATTTTAACGACGAAATATAATTGTTTTTGGTCAAATTTGACCAAAATCGATTGCATTTCGTCGTTAAAATGAAAAT
Organism: Styela plicata; assembly: GCA_963675895.2. Classification (NCBI taxonomy): domain Eukaryota; kingdom Metazoa; phylum Chordata; class Ascidiacea; order Stolidobranchia; family Styelidae; genus Styela; species Styela plicata. Next base: position 24,817,393 of record OZ023138.1, read on the forward strand.
CATAGTTCATTTAACAAGTTTTTGTTCCTATGAACGATTCACGATTGATGCGAATAAATCTTGCTTCGTATCGATTCGAATCACCGAATCGAATTGTCCAGCCCTACTTCCGACCCTCCTAGTGATGACTAATTGCATTGGTAATTTTAGAAAATTTTAATTATGAAAAGTCGGAAATCTTTAGTGATGTTGCACAACTTTTTGATTCAATATTCTAATGATATCACTGTAACGAAAATGTTGTAAAATCGACGTTATTTCACAGTTATTTTACAGTGATGATATTAAGACTATGGAGTCGACTTTTTCGATCAATTATGAATTACTATGCCTGGGATAAATCTAATCAATGGGGCGTTTTCAAATTTTGAAAATATACAATTACTTCAAAATCTACGGTAAATTTACTGTGTTTTGTCACAGTATAGCTCATCACCTTTAGCATCGTTAATAAAAGAATTCGTCTTTCAATATAATTTCGTGTTTACCACACGCGCGAGCTTAATCCCAGGAGAAAAGATCAATTTCTCATTCTAAATTCCTTCGTCCATCAGGGAATTGATACTAATCGTTCCTCAACGAAACAACGATGACTTTGGTTATTAAAAACTTCTTTTGCGGATCGATGAGATAATGCAATAATTCCTTAGAACTTGTGAGAAAAATCGAACATTGCTTTGTCTCATATTACAGATTTTATGAGCAGTAACGGCTGTGCTGGCTAGATCTTGTGGGATGGTGAGGGCGCACAAATTGAACTAAAATATCCAAAGGAAACATTCGATCACTTTGTTACGACGATCCAACACCGGGACGAAGGTCGGCCCGATGACCTAGTGGGTAAACATGTTGGCATCGCAGGTTGAAGATCTCGGGTTCGAGTCCCGGCTCGCTTATCTATGCCCACCACTCAACCCAGGGTGTAATAACTTGGGTAGGCCTTGCCGAGCAGAAAAAGATCATATCTTCCCAGCCATTGTAACCCTGTCCGTCTCTAAGTGGCCGCTGTTACAGAGCCTTGGACAGGGTGATCCACTCTAAGAAGTGGCTATAAAAAAAGAAATAAAACAACTACAGAAAATATATTGTTGCAACGTAGGTGTAAAAAACTTCTACCATTTTATGACATTTGATATAAAATTCAAAAACCTTAGATGGAGGGACTACCTCTCTTTTCAAAAATTGGAAAACATATTCTACCATCTGTGTGAACTTTTTCTTACTGACGAGTTTGCACGCGTTGGTATATCTGACGAGTGCTCCACGCACCATAAAAATCATTTTTCTTTTTATATCAGTCGGTTGTCGTTAGTTGGTAGTCCTTAAAGTTTTACGCTAAATATCAGCTAAAAATCATGTCACCGTGGTAGTTTAGTTTTGTATGTGATGCTTTTCACTTAGAGTGGACTGCATAAAAAAATCGATGCCAAAATTTTGTGAATTCCCAAGTTTCAAAACATTTTCTCCCGAGTAAAATCATTGTCTGCGTCACAACCAACAAATTTTTTGTTAATTATGAGTCACTGATGTCCCGCGCCTTGAAGGCGCGATCCATCAGTGACTCATACTTAACAAAACGTGTCTGATCACGATTTTCCTTGCCTGAATATAACCAGAATATGCAAATTATATAATCCAACATATCTTAAGTATCGGTGAACCAAAGTTCACAGGCAACATATGCTGGATTGGATCCAAATGCTTAGAGATATAGCAAAGGGAATTGACCTGGCGTTGGTCCTAAGTAGCGGCGTATGCAGAATTGAGTGGTTGCGGTAGTGGGAATCGAAAAAGGTGTTCAACGATTTTTGACGTATCAAAACGCGGCGAAGGCGCGTCAAATTTTGTTTTTATTCTGCTGGTAACATAAAAGAGTTTTTTTTATTGAAATGCGTTTTTTTTATTGTCACTCATTTTAGTGGTTCACCCTGAGCAAGGCCCTGTAACCAGACGGACAGGGTTAGTATTGTTGGGAAGATATGATACTTCAGGTTCGACCGAGCCCACCCAAGTTATTACACCCTGGTTTGAGCGTTGGGCGTGGCGTACTGGATTCGCAGAGATTAGAACCCGAGATCGTCAACCTGCGATGCCAACATAAAAATCATCGCGCCCACAAGGCCACTGAATAGCATAGAGCTACTACAAGATATAGCACCAGCGACTGCACACTAAGCGAAAAACACCCCAAACAAAACTGAACCACTATGGTAAAGTTCAGCAGTATCTGCCCCGGCGATAGTGTAATCATCTACTTGATTTCCCTTCCGGTCGTCATTTGTTTATGTATATAATGAATAAAACTAAAATAAATGAATAAATAATGAATAAAATAAATGAATTAAAATAAAAATTGAAATAAGGAAATTTATAGCTGGTTGAGTTTTTGTTCCTATGAACGTTTGATTCGAATTAATAGTGCTTCGAATCGATTCGAATCAACGAATCGAAATCCCCAGCCCTACGTACTGACAGAAGATGTCAGTTGTTTATTTTCGTACATTTGATATAATACTACGTTCTGTAGTATCTCCATACTATATTACTCAGTGAATTTCAATAAAAAATGTAAAGGAGATCATCACTAAACTCCACTAACTAAGCGTGACCTAATTCCAAAAACCAAATTACAACTATAGCAAACAACAAATTTTTTTATAATAAATATCCCTTTGCCAAGCTTGAGACATAGATGAACCGCACCGATGCGGTGCGGTCCATCTATGCGCCATGCTTGACAAACTCGCAACCAAAAAAAAACATGTTTATCGTGACCCGTGCCGAGTTCAAATATTAACAAACAACGTCAAGAACTTTACTAATCAGGATGTTTACCATGAAACGATACCAAACTAGCAGCGTCATCCATGCCAGAGAAATTCGAATCAACAAGGAACACGCGTTTCCGAATATTCAACAAGTCTGAATGGAATCGAATATTTTTTGTATAAAGTTTGTTAGACGGCCTGGACTAAACAAGACTTGTGTACTTGTAACTCACTGCACTTTACCGCAGCGGTTCAGTTCCATATAAGACGTTTTATGCTTAGAATGCAGCTGGTTAGCGCCTTTAATGAGCTAATTCTGATTTTACTTAGTTCAACTTTTTATGTAAAAAATCATATTTATTTCTATCTCAACCGCGAAATAATATTTATTTTTTATCGAAATTCACTTTAAGCAAAGTCGGAAGCGGCGCATTAACCCTTTCCAAAGCATATTAAGTATTATGTATCACTGCTGGCACAGTCTATTCGTGGTGCATACGTGACTACACTGTAACAAAAAAATGAAACAAATTCACTGGTGTTTGACCGTAATTTTACTAGACGGTTTCAGAAAAAATTCAAAATTGACTTTATTGGCCACATATGGAGTGTTGATTGGACGTTGACCGCGAAGGTGCGGTCCATCAACAGCTCATAATTGGCATAAATCTCGTCACCATGGCGTTTTTTTGAACTTTGGGAATATACAATCACTGCGAATGACCAGTAAATTGACTGTACTTTTGTTACAGAGAGTATATACAATTTCTGATTAGAAAAATTTTGCACTTTACGACTCATAAACAAGGCGATTTTCAATTTTCGAATTACTTTCAATTATCAGTGAATTTACTTCACTTTTATCGCAGTGTATTTAAAGTCCCATGTTGTGAGGTTTAAATTACAGGGGTTTCGGTTTCGCCTTTCGATTTTCACGAAAATGAACTCCAACTTTCTTTGCATGTACTAGTTCCAACACTAGCATATTTAGGGGGGGGGGGAGGTGCGATCCCCTTTCACCGACCGAAAAAAATCGCAGAGGTGTTTTTAAGTGCTTTAAAACGTAGAAAATTCAAAGGAAATTAGCATGTCTCCGGCGCGATAAAAGCCTTTTTTCCTGTTATGCGCAATAAAAAGGCTATTTTTTAGTAAAATTTATCACAATTTAACCCCGAATTTTTTTGAAATATTGCCCTCCCCCCTTTTCGAAAGTTCTAAATACGGCACAGAGTGTCCACGCATGCGATCGATATAGAAATTTTCTCTATCAAATGAGAAAAACGCAAGTTTCCTAATCTTGATAATTGTGACAACCGAGCGAGCTTCAGCAAGACAGCTGTAACATAGATCAGATACACAGTTACAACAAGGTCCGTGCCTAACTCGGCTACTCGGCTACCTCCCCCTCCCCTCAAATGAACAGCAAGTAAGGACTGTTCATGGATCGCGCCTTGGCGATGCATTTCCATCAACACCCTATACTCATAAAAATTTGGAAAGTCGATTTTTTTTTTGAAGTTTTATTTAAATAATTTAAAGAAAATTACAGTAGAATAGAGGTAATTTTACTGCACTTTTGTTACAGCTTAGATTTTTCTGTAGAATCGCCCCCTACGCTGCATAAATATTTTGCGAAGAACTCTCCTCTCCTAGAAATCTTAATAGAAAATCGATATAAATGTGATTCTGTGAACTTCGTTCGCCAAAACCTTTTATTTTAACTAAAATATTTATATTTCAAGTCGGACCGTAGAAATTGAGGTTGACATCACGATAAATAAATCCGGTAATAAATAATTTAATTATTTTTATTGGACATTTTGTTGAATAAAATTGATCTATTATTGCGGAAATGGTCGATTGATCGAAAGAATGTTAAATGTTAAGTTGAGATATTATCAAAAATTAAATTTATTTCAAATGTTTCAAAACTTTAAGACGATTTGGATCATTGATTTTGGATATATTTTTGTCATTATGAAGCAAAATCATTTATTATAGCAAATTTTGCAAAGGTCAGGTTGGCTTATAGACAGAAAAACATTCGCTACCCAGCTCTTTTGAGTTGTTAATACAGCTTTGATTGGTCTCGTGGTTAGAACTTGGCAATTTAATACTGTGATTCGAATCGATCCGAAGCACAAATTTTTCGAATCGATCATGCATCGTTCATATGTACAAAAACTTGCTGAAAAAAAGCAAATTTTTTTTATGTATAACGACAAAATACAATAGATTTTGGTCAAATTTGACCAAAATATATTTTATAATGTAGTTAAATATGGAACCTTTTGCTCTTAGACACGATGGAAATGGTCGATTGCTTGAAATGATGTTAAATGTTAAGAGAATGTAGTTGGGTTAATATTAGATGTTAAATTTATTTAAAGATTAAAGTTTCAAACTTGAAGATAATTCAAATTACAGTTTTTCATTATGATATATTTTTGTCATTCCTTATGAAGCATAATCGTCATTTATATCAAATGTGTTCGAGGTTGGTCTGTATTAGTGGAAGGCATGAGTTTTCAGCTTGGTCGAGTTCACATAAAATACGTTCTGGGTCAGTGATCCGCACTAACCCGAGATTCGAACTCAACACCCATCTTATGCATCTGCTCGAGAGGTGTTTTTTGTTTTCATTGAAATTCACTCTAAACAAGGCTGGAAGCAGCTCCCAAAAGAACCCAACCCAAAGCCACAGCAAAGAGCTACTAAAAGATATTGTACCAGCAACTGCACTCTAAACGGAAAACATCCCAGATGGAACTGAACCATCAAGGTAAAGTGCAACGAGTGATATCTGCCCTGGGAGATGGTGACACCGTCTACCACTTCTTTGCTTTCTTTTAGTCGCCTCTTACGACACGCGGGAAATATGTTGGGACTATTCTTAAGCCCGTACCTACAGGGCATACAGGTGTATGTATGGATGTAGGTATATTTATTCGCCTAAAAAAAACAGTATTATTTATGATGCAAAATTAAATTGAGTTATACAGTGTTTCGCCATATATTTGAGTATTATTCTTTGCTTTCCTTTCCCACAGGATAAAAAACGATATCCTAATCCTAATTTATTTTTCTCTATTTAAACTTACTTTTTCAAATTGAAAATCAATCTAAGTAACGTTGAAAGCAGCGCTTTTAGGAAACTATAGCGACCACTTATATGGCAAAGCGGGCAACCACAATCGATTAGATTGCATAGGAATGAATATTTTGTGGGTTTCACGAGGAATCACATCAATCGATGAACGGATATGGCGCCTATCCCAATACCTCGACTCGATTAATTGTTAATTCAATAAACCAATTACGCGGAGTCGAAAAATAAAATTATTACAAAATATTTTGCTTGTTTTCTAGTTGCAGATATACCGAATCGAAAATAAATTTTATTTTGTCAAGCATGCGCCACAGATAAGGATGGGCAAAACCGAATCATATAGAATTCGAATCTGATTCGAATATTGTTTATCGAATCACTAATTCTATGTATATAACAAATATCCCATTTTTACTATTAGAACTTGTCTACATCGGGAAAATGAGGAAATCCATGGTTTATAGTGTATTTTCAATTTTCAATTCACACTAAGAGCTACGATTTCTATATTTTAAAGACGAAATATAATCGTTTTTGGTCAAATTTGACCAAAATCGATTGCATTTCGTCGTAGAAATTGAAAGTCCTGGTTCATTTAACAATTTTTTGTTCCTATGACCGATTCTCGATTGATTCGAATAAATCGTGCTTCGAATATATTTCGAATCGAATTGCCCATCCCTAGTCACAGATATGGACCGTGTCTCATCGACGCGATCCATCAATGGCACATGCTTAGCAAAAGATAATTTGAAAAAAGTTTTCCCGTCTGGGTAGTAGTGATGCGAATTTTAGAATTTCGAATCAAGGCTGATTCGAGTCGATTATAACCATTTTCAGGAAATTCGTTGTGATTCTAATAATATCGTGCTGCGTCGCTTATGTGAGGTTCTCTCGTTTCCGGACCATGAAAGCAAATATTTGAAAATTATATATCGTCGGGCGAAATCTAAATTCGTTTAAGTCCATTTTTGGCCATTTTGATGTTTTGAATATTTAGAGGTTTTGGACTACGTCACATCTAATGGAATGGTCAAATTCGCGATTAGTTTCCCTTAGTTAGTCGAATAGATTGGACTTATGATCGAGATATCTCACAGGTTGTGAGAGTTGCCCCAGTTGAATCCAAAAATTGTGACTCAAATAAGGATTGCTTCCAACTTTTTGGGAAATGGTTAACCAAGTCCATTGTATTAATTATATTGTATCGCAACCCAACCGATCAAATTATTGTTTAGAACCTTTGTCGAACCATATACGAATAAAATATTCGTATTCGTATCTTTAACCTAAAATTTGCCTTCTGTGGAATATTATTATTTTAATCACATTATCGTTATATTAAACGCTTTCGTGTTTTAAAACAACCACTAATCTATGATTATGTCTTCAAGGTGGTCATCTTTCGGGGACTGTTACATAATAATATAAAAATGACGTAATTTTCCACGTGACGTCAATACGACATCTGTTTTATCCGTGTTGCTATATATTGATTGGAGGCGTTGATTTAGTACCTCGGCGGTTGTTAAACCTTGTGTGAAATGTAGGAACCTCCAGGGACTCAAGAGTTATTAATTATTCCATTGAAGGATGGTGATATTAATGTGCTGACATCCGTGTTACTCGTACGCGACCAGAAGAAATGTGTTATTACTGAAGTTGGCATTTTCTTATACATTTATTGCCGAATCAAATCATTTCGAATCGAATCCTCTTTTTTTTCATCGAATTTTCCGGAAGTGATTATTCTATTCAAGGAATTTCATGAAAAATCACAATGTTCTATCGTCTCGTTTTTGCCAATTGTTACAAAACAATTATATACCACGATTTAGAATTGTTTTGTAAATTTCATGAATAAAATTGAATATAATAAAAATAATGACATTCCCATCCCATATTTTTTTAGTTACAAGTTTTTCATTTAATTGCCCAATTCAAGTTTTAAATCCTATCGCCTCAACGCATTGGCAAACATTTTCAAAAAAGTTAATCATTTTGTTGATGATGATATTAATGTTCGGACATCCGTGTCACTCGATAAGATGAAGAGTGTTATAACTAAAGTTAACATTTTCAGATTCATTTCATATCTTCCAATCAAATTATGTTGAATCGATTCACTTATATATTATATATGATTCTATTTAAATAATTTAATTGAAAAATACAATCAGTGATCATCTTGTTTTACATTTTTCTCCATTTTGTTGTTTTCATTTTGTATATTTGTATAAATTTGCCCTGTAACAAAAATGCCACAAAATCACTGGTCTTTGACAGTAATTTTAATGGGTGTTGACGGAACGCACCGCGAAGGTGCGGTCCATATCTGGCATGATTCTCATCATCACTTTGTAAATATGCAATTACCAGTAAATTTACTGTACTTTTGTTACAGTGTATATAAGTTTTGATTCAAAACAAGAAGATTTATTTTTATTTCGAAGCCAGTTAAAGCATTCCTAGAACGATATTCACTGTGAACCAAACTACAAATTATAACACAGATATATTTGGCCGCAAACCTATCTGACCACAACATCCAGAACGAAAATTATTGTTCTGTAAATTACTGTGGCCTGATATTTACCATCAGTCAATTTTTATCGTTCTCATTTTTCGAAGTACGCATAATTTTAAAAAAAAAAAGTTTAACGCCATTTTTTTTTAATATTCGTGTTATTAACCATTTATAAGCAGCAAAAAATATTTTTATGAAGAACTTTCAATCTATCAGTCATCCGCCATTCAGAATATATCGTTGACTGACGCGGATTGACTTCAACAACGATTTAACCATTCACGCATTGTGATGAAACAAACGCAGTTCCAATTCTTTTTATTACGTGACAAAGAAATTGGACAGATGCACATGTGACGCATTGTAAAAATTATTTAAAAATAAAGGCAACATGTTTTCTTTGTGATTTAATAATTTGTGCGATAGTTACGAAAAGTTTGTTTGTGACTCAACAAAGCACATTATGCGTCACAATAAAGTACGTCTGCGGCGTGATAGGAGTCGTAAACGGCTGATAAGTAACAAGAAATGTTGAAGTTAAAATATTAAACTTTTACATTTTTATGTCTGAATTCATTCCAAAGCGCTTTAAAGGAAGCAACCTACAGTCGCAAACGTAGCACCAACAACTGTACTCGAAAAACACCATGAATGGATCTGCTTTTTATGCAAAATGTTCTTATTAAAGTCAACTAGGAGTAGTTATTTTCAGATATTTGAATGTTTTTAAATGACATCAAAATTTAATATTCACAAAAGGCGTGATAACCAACTATACCAAACAACGTTTAACTATTTCTGTATTCAGAATTATCTAGAATTGTTGAAGTTAAAATGTTTGTATTATAAACAAAGTTCATCTGCACAGAAAACCCTGGAAAACTGACAAAATTAGGAAAATATTTCAACGAACTTAAAATACACATTAAAAAGGTTCTTGTCAAGCATGCAAAAAATTTTTCTTTCCAAGTGTTTTCATTTTTTCTCCGTTTTTTTCACTCTGGAAAAAGTATTCGGTATATTCTCTTCGCCTCTATCTATGTGTGAAATATGTGGGATCTATTACGAACCGTATTTCCTGGGTGCCGTGAAAGACGTTTGAAAAGTAACTAAGTGGGTTGGTAGATGGGTTTACTAACGCTCTGGACAGACACCGCTCGTTGCACTTCATCATAGCGGTTTAGTTCCATTTTAGTATTCGTGATTTTCCGTTCAATGCTAGGGCTGGGCAAAACCGAATCATTTAGAATTCGAATCGGATTCGAATAGGGATCGAATCACTAATTCTACGTAAATAACAAATATTCCATTTTACTATTAAAACTTGTCTCCAAAAATCAGGGAAAAGTCGAGTTTATTTTTGTTGGTATGAACGATTCACGATTGATTCGATTAAATAGTGCTTCGAATCGATTCGCATTGCCGAATCGAATTGCTCAGCCCTACTCAATGCACAATTGCGGGCCCTTACTTTTATAGTAGCTTTTTACCATAAAAGAGAACGTTAGCTGGCCCCTTCCGCGTGCTGCTTCTGGCCTTGCTTAAAGTGAATTTTAGTTAAAAAAGGTGATTGATCGCATATCTTGAGTAGTCATGGATTGATATCGGGTTTACTAACGCTCTGGACACCACGCACAGCACTTTATCGTAGCGATTCAGTATGAATATTTTTTGGGTGAGTATGCGGGAGCTTAAAGCGCAGTTGCTGCAACTACGATTTGTAGAAGGTCTACGTCATATGAGTGGTAGTTGATTCGTCCCTTTTGGGTGCTTTTTCTGACCTTACGCTTAAAGTGAATTTCGACAAAGAAAAATCATTGATCGCACATCTGAAGTTGTCATGATACCCGTCACGTCATGACATCAAAATGGACATGACAAATTCATCGGCATCGAAACTGCGACAATAATTTGCATTGATTACTCTTGTGAGAAAATTACTTTTGATCTTACCTTCAGCCACGCATGGGCCACTGATGGCTTGCGCTTTTAAGCGCAAACCATCAGTGGCCCATGCTTGGCAAGCGCTCTTCTCAGTTGTCATGTCCGGTGACAAATGTCTCAATTTCTTTGACGTGAAATCATTTTCGATTTTTTTTATCGTGATGAAATTGGATGTCATTCATCATATACGAGAGCTTATGTGTTTAACCCGATAGACACCATATTCAACAAGAAGTCGTTCCACACATTTACACAAATTTATTTTTGTAACGTTTCGTCTGACCAAATTAAGACTTCTTCAGACAATCATTTTGCAACAATGGTGATTGATATCTGTTTTATGATCTTGAATGATGCTTTTATTGTCTTTGTTGTTGTGTTGGAATATAATCTAGTTTTCAAAATTTTAAAAAGACCTCGCAACCGTATGCATATATATATATATATTTAGGGGTAGGCCAAGTTATGTTTCCCCCCACACCGTCGCTTAAGATAATATAAAATCGCACAATGGCATCTTGAGTAGCCCATCATTAGTACGTGCTTTAGGTATTTTCAATATTCGGCCAGTTTCAGGCCAAATTTTAGCATAAATTTTGAGTCGGTTTACCCTGACCTAAAAAATTCCAGATTTAATACAAAAAGTCTGCATCATCCATTTGACGTCATAATCTGATCGCCGATTTTTTTGTTAATCTCCTCCCTAATTCTAGTTTTAAAGTAGCCAACTGATTGAACTCAATCTATCTATACATAGATACGGCGAGCGGTGGGAGACTCCTATCAACATCAGGAGAAGATAAAGGACCAAGGATTCGAATGACAAAACCTTCCAAGTTCAGCGTCCGAGCTATTCTTGTTGTTCTACTTATCATTGTCGTTGTTGTTGCGATAGTTCTGATCGTGGCTTTAACATCATCAACATCATCTACCTCGCGTAAGTATTTTTTAATCAGTAATCGCTCAGAGCAAGTCTACAGGTGACATATCATACTTTAAAATTTCCTGAATCCACTAAAGTGCATACAGCTACATGAAATGCAGGAATATGAACAATATGGAATATATTGTTGTTTCAAATATTTTTACATTAAAAATCCCGCCAAGCAACTAACTACATGTATAATGCCTCAGCATGATTTTCTTCGGTTTGATCAAAAACCTTCCCAACCATTGCTATTACATAGCAGTATTGATGATTTTGAAGCGTTTTTTGCAAACTTATTACCATTGGGCAACAAAAAGGAACAAGTGGAATATATGTTTCATTCTTGGCTGAGCTTTCTTCCGTTGGCAGTAATTTTCTCTGTTTTTGTTTTAATGAAACGGACGCAAAAAGGAACCAACTTATGGTCACTCAATAGCGAAGAGCTACTACAAGGTGTAGTACCAGAAACTGCACGCTAAACGAAAAACATCCAGAACGGAACTGAACCGCCATGATAAAGTGCTGTAAGTGGTATCTGCCCTGAGCAATGTAAACCCTCTACCACATTTTTGCTCCCTTTTGGTCGCCCCTTACGAAACGCAGGAAAATATATTAAGACTATACTATCGCCCAAATAACTGCCATTAGAGAGCTCAAAATCGACGGGTTTGACCTGACCGGGATTTAATTTCCAATGCATAACTGCATATTTGATGGCAGTGAGGGGAACCGAAGGTGAATTGGCTTATGTGATGCCGCTTCTGTCTATAGTTGGGATGGCTGACAGATAACTTTGCTAACACGTCCACCATGTTTTGACTTGCGAAACAGCGGAAGCACAAATTTGTTGCAAAACACCATCTTTGTCGACTGCTAACATCAGCGTTGTTTTCTAAGCATATTGTAATCTTTTATTCCACAGCTCCTTTCCAAGATGATGTCGTAGCCACTCCACTAACACATCATCACATACGTTGCAAGCATGACGTCATGATTGCCGAGGAAGGTACCCAGGGCAACACGCATTGGAGAAACTATGATTCTAACACTCATGTATGGAAATCCATACCGAACGTTAAACACACTGGTTACGTTATAATATCACCAAAGTATCAGCTACAACCCGGCTATCCCGGCATACAAGTATCTATGCTTTTGCCTCATAACAGCAGCGAACTATTTATCATGGCGGTGACGTCATCGTTACGTCATAGCAAAGTCGTGAAAATGACGCCAGGATCAAGTCGATGCAATAGCGTCATACTCGAGGACGCAGAGTTTTTCGATGGAAATGGAACCGCGTTCAGAGTTTATGTTTTCTATCGACGTCACGTGGTACTACGAGGCGCGAAATTTACCGTAACGTCACTTCCGCTTGCGGTTAGATTCAGAACCTTTCAACTGGAGGCAGAAGCGACGATTAATCCAAAGTTCCATCGCATAAAACCAGGAGATCACGACAAGTGCTCGGTTGAAATCAACAACGGGAAAGTGCAATGCAATTGGATGAACATTGAAGATGGGGACAACGCTAACTTCCAGGCGATCGGCAGGTAAGATACTACTAGGGTTTTCGCAAGTGGCGGCGAAAATCTCCAAGGATAGAAAAATTGAATTTCTCCAATTCACTATTTTCGAGAGTACGCTCAAGTGTTATGGTGAGAACAAAAACCTCTCGTGCTCGAACCAAGTCGAGGTGTGGCTTCATGTCGTTCGAGGAAGACGTCGTCAGTAGTAACGATATATGACAGAGGGTGGTAAGCAATACCCTCGCAAATAACCCACCACCCGCTATAGTCCGAGCTGCATATCTCACGCAGGGCCTCAAACTCGAAATTTTCTTGCGCACCTCCGGTGCGTACTTTTCTACTTAGTATAAAACTGGCAATTTACATTTTTCGCCTCGCCAATGTCGATGACTTCCTTCAGCCGCTCCGCATGACATTCGCCTAACTAGAAGAGTACTCTTGCGCTTATACTGTGCGCTAAATAGAAATCATGCAATGACAGCGTTGCTCACTATGTATTTTCTTTCAGCCATGAGTGCATCAGCAGTGGTGTTCAATCAACCGAATCCGCCACGTGGTTTTTCTCTCTGACGTCACAGAAGGAACATCATGAGTATCGAGCGTTGATAGTTTCACCGGTTATCGAGAGATCAGAGAAGACACCTTCTATACTGTTCACGATGTGGTAAGTACGCGATGCAGAATATTCCTCACGTATTTCCTGTGTGTAGTGAGAGGCAACTAAAAGCACCTTGCCCAGGTTAGATATCACTCACTGCACTTTACCATGATGGTTCAGTTCCGTTTGGGATGTTTCCATTTAGAGTGCATTTGCTGTTACTACATCTTTTAGTAGCTCTCTGCTATTAAGCGGCCGTTAGTTTTCATCCGAATAATTAAATATCCAATAATTTTCTTTCAAAAGGCATCTAGAATTTTGATTACTCTTAAATTAATTTATTCTGTACCGAAATCATGATAATTACGTAATTTATACGTTGTAATATTAAACATAAAACATGATTGTGCTGCAAAATTGGCGAAATAAGGTCAAATATCGGCAATTTCGTTGATCTGAAATATTGAATCATTCTATTTATATATTGTGTTTCGAATACCGACTGAACAAAAACTATGAGGAAACGCTAAGCATTGTTTATTCAATACCTTCTGGTTTGCTAAACCAAGGCGTAACTTTTACCATTTTCAAATTTACAAACTAATACATTGGTCTTTCACTCAGGTACATATTCAAATGTGACGAAACGCATCTTCGACTCCACCTTGTTCCTCTGACAAAATCGCACCGAAATCTGCTGGGTGCGTCATCAGTAGTTGCTGAGATCACCAATCCAGCCTCCCACAATGACTGGAAATTCACTTCGTTCCAGATACTTCTACCGGAAGAGCACAAAGAATACCAGGTAATTTTTCAATCTCGCGTTTGAGTGGATCAACGGTTAGCTCAATCGGTAAAGCGTCGGGGTTAAGATTCGAGCTAGCACCTGTCGTCCTGACTGCACGAGAGGTCGTGGTTCGCCATATGATTGAATCGTATTCCTGGCTTTGCAAGATAAAAACGAAGTACCGTCTTGCCAGATGCCACCTATTAGAACAACAGGATCAATTTTATTGAAAAAAAGATAAAGCCGACCCAAGTTACCATCGGGAATCTGCTTATGTTTTACTGGGTGATGATCGTGGAATTACCTAAACAATGATGCCCACGCGCATTGCACCACGCCTGAATGTCGTATAACCCGTTGATATTTGTTACTCAAAAACTAGTCTTATAAGATTTTTTGTCTTTTTATTTATTCTTCGCTAACATTCAACAGCATTCGTCTCATCGACGCGATCCATCAGTGAGACATACTTAACAAAACATCTTTTGACAAAAAATTTCCGATTGAGATGCGTTGTTCGAAAATATGCTCGGATTTATCCAGATCTTATATGTATTTCGTTAATCATTACCGATATGATAAAAATATTGAACGTTATCAAATTTGCACATTGTTTTTTTTTTCAATTCGAATCATATTCAGAAAGATTCGGTTCGAAAAGATTCGATTCCAAAGGTTCTGTACTTGGAAGTTTCAATCATATTCCAAACAAAATTAGTTTCTGACCAAATTACATTCAATTTTTTCAGCTCGTTCTGGAAGGAATCGTACAAACCAACAGCAACTGTTCTGAATTTATTTGCACAACTGATGAATTCCAGTTCGGTGGTTTGGTTCATCCAACAGAACCGATGATCGGGGTCGACTCCATCACTGTAGAACTAATGCATGAACAATGCGAGGCTACACGTGAGTTGAGTCGATTTTAAACAAAAAAAACGAAACTTTTTTTAATGAAGTTCACTCAGAGCAAGGCTCTAAGCAGTGCCTCAAGAAAACCAACTGACGGCCACTTAATAGCAGATAGCTACTACAAGATGTAGTACCAGTAACTGTACTCTAAACGGAAAACATTCCAAATGGAAATGCGCCGCCACAGTAAAGTGCAATTAGTGTTATACGCTAATGACAATAACAGTAATCGCGCTGTCGAGCTGCGATTCATTTGTGGTTCATGTTTGACAAAATAAAATCTCTAAATTAATTTCAAATCAGGATGTTTAAATAAGTAATATAATAAAGGATCTAGAAGACTCGAAGAATAAGAATATAAATCCATAGTTTATTTCTACAGCTCCCTCGACAAATAAAGCGATATATATCATATTACAGAGCTATCAGGGAAACACACAAAACCTTAAGTAATGTTTAATACGTGCTTGAGATACGTTTTAAGGGAAGATTCAAAGAGTGCAACACGCGTTTGCTTACCTGAAGTACAGCCTTCGTATTTTTTTTCTAGAGAAAGCAAATATAATGGACTGCACATTCCAAAACGACGATGGCACAGGCACCCTGTGTGAGTGGGAGTCAAGTGGTCCACAGATAAGTAGAAGTTTTCACGGGATGTTTGCCCCCAACTTCTGGCAGGATTGGAAAGCAGTGAACAGTGGTGAGTAAACAAGATTTTTTAATATTTCCTCTGTACTGCAGTATCTTATTTTCTTCTGTTTTAATTTTCTAATTTGTTTCACTTTTTCTTTATTTCTTATGCCTTTCATTTATAGAGTATTTTTGTGCATATGACTATTTTTCCTAGAAGCAAGATGACCATCATTTCACAGTCAATGATAGTAATTTTTTGTCGAATTCATTGGTTGGAAAAAAATATACACGCAATATATATATATATATATCGGAATTCAAATGTAGCAACAACTATTATTACGTAACAGGTGAAGAAGACGATCATGGTGCCACGTCTCAGCATTTCATTGGTCGAGGACATATCATGTCATTCGATGCATCGGGGAAGGCCAAGTCGGAGAGTTACGTTCGAACACCACTTCTGAAAGCGAATAAGAATTGTTCTTGCGTCATGTCCTTCATGTATTTGATGAGAGGGGTTTTGGTAAGTCGCAGTTAGTAGGTTAGCTCATTCGGTAAAGCATTGGGAATACACTTCGAGCTACGCATCTCTGGTCGCCATGACGTAGGTTCAAATCCCGTGAGGGATGATGATTATATCCGAAAGGGTTTGCTGAACGCCTCGCCGGTGCGCGGTGGTTCACGTAAGCACTGAGTGCTTACGACTTCCTCTACCACTATGGAAAGGGAAAAATGAGAAATGTGATAAGCCATACCTAAAGTCCTAAACTTTACCCCTCGATATCCACAGGCACCACGAATGCAAGTAAATCTTATCTTCGGGCCGAACATAAACGACAACTCTCGGACTCTGGAACCTCAATGGTCACTTCTCGGGCATCAGAGTGAGAACTGGGAGACGGCAGTCATCGCTTTGAACCTCCGACAAGATTTACCGTTTCAGATTGAATTGAGGTTTGTGGTGTTCATTGTTAATTATTTTATTGAAATTCACTCTAATCAAGGCCGGAAGCAGCGCCTTAAAGAAACCAACCAACGGCCACTCAATAACGAAGAGATGCTAAAAGATGTAGTACCAGCCACTGCACTATAAACGGAAAACGTTCCAAACGGGACTGAATCGCCAGGGTAAAGTGCCGTGAGTTGTATGTAACAAAAGTACAGGAAATTTTTTGGTCATTTGCAGTAATTGCATATTTCCAAAGTTAAAAAAACGTAATTTTGATTAGATTTATGCCAATTATGGGCTATTGATGGGCAGCACCTTCGAGATGCGTTCTATCAACACCCATTTTCTATCACACCTTGGCGGTCCTGCTCCATCAACGGCCCATAATTGGCCAAAAAGAGCGATTTTCGAGTTTTTATTCCAATGTCATCGAGTGAAATTACTGTAAAATAGTAGCGATTTTACTGAAATTTTGTTACTGTATACGGCTGTACACTGTAGGTTGTAAAAATTACCCAGGAAAGATAATACGTACTGCACTGCACTTTATCATAGCTGTTCGGTTATCTAAAGATGTAAGTTCATTTCGAATTTTTTATTAAATCTGAATAGTTTTCAGAATATCTTCGAAATTATTGTATTCGCAAAAATATTCGAAACAATCCATCTAGAAATAGCGTGATGTACGTCTTCTAACAATTTCGCATCCTGACAAGGTTGGATTTCCTGATTATCCTTCTCAAAATATATATTTTTTCCTTGCTCAGAGTTCTTGATATTTACGATGGCAGAGGAGATGTACACTTTGACGATATGTATTTCAGTGGGTGCGGTAAGTTCAATAATTTTACCTTTCAATGTATTTTCGTTATCGGACCAGTGGTGAGCACCGATCCGATCAATAATCTGATACTAACATTTCTGGTCGTACTGTAAGTCAATGAATGCGACGGGAATTGAACCTATATCGCGCTAAACAGCATGTCCACCAGACGATTATGCGCGAATGATAGGCTGGACGCCTCGCCCGTGCACGCTGCTTACGGCCTTCTCCACCAACCATGACTTCAATCCCGATTCGAAACTGGTGTCTGCACGAGAGGTCTTGGTTTCTCATACGCTTTAGCTCAATTCTCGTCTTTCCTCTCCTACAGGATAAACATGAATTCAATGTGTCTTCGATATAATCAAGTATCTAATTTTGAACATTTCAAATCGGTCGAATTTCCCCCAAATAGAATCTGAGCCCATTAGCTGAAATCCCTGATCATACCAACTACTGATAAACAACATAAAACTTATCACTTTATCTTATCAACTTATTTTAACAGATATGGACAAATACGACACATCAGACTAGTTCCTTCTAACAAAGACAATTTTTAAATCAACCAACAGGAATAGTTCCTTATATTTTGCACAAAAACGTTCCAGAATTTTTAGTCAAAACCGGCGCAGTTCCAGCAACACTGTAACAAAAGTACAGTAAATTTACTGGTCATTTGCAGTAATTGCATATTTCCAAAGTTAAAAAACGACATGTTGATGAGTTTTATGACAATTATGGGCTGTGGCGGACCGCATCTTCCCGGTCAATTTTGAATGTTTATCAATACGCCAGAAAAATTACTGTCGAAAACCAGTGATTTGTTGCATATTTTTGTTACAGTGTATAAGAGGAATCCCACATTACATTTATATCGGAAACAACATAAAAAAACTATTATTTTCACGGTGAAGTTTTTGGATTTTTCAGTAGTTTTGCTCAATGTGCAGCACAATCATGACAGACTAAATATGAACAATAGGTTGTCGCCAAATCAGACGATTCCGAAAACTGCGTTTTTTTGACAGATAGAATTTAAGATTCATCGAACCGAATCGAATAATTTGGACATCACTGCTTTCATTCCTCTATGGATTTATCCCTGCCGAAACAAAATTGTTTCATCCAAGCATGGGCCACAGATGAACCGCGTAGACTCGACCATGCCCATGCTTGGACGAAGCAAAACTGCGATTATAAACTTGCGTCATACACGGTTTATCCCAGGTCCATATTTGGTGAAGTGTCGATATGTTTTTTACTTTGATATTTTCTTACTTTATTGCGCTAAACTTTGTTCCATTTTATTCTGCATTTATTATCGTATCATACATGGCCTAACATGTTCCACATTTAACGAAAACATTTTGAGATGGTTCGATTCGAAGTTGTTATACTCAAAAGGTACATTTGTGATTTATATGGAATTGGTAATTCCATCTGAGTCGAAAATAAATTATCGGAATCAGATTTGAGTTCAAAAGGATACGGTTTAGCCAAGTTTTCGTCCGAAGGTTCATTCATGTCACACGCTCACGATATATATTTTCGGGTTGTGTGTAATTAACACCCACGGTGTGACCTGAACCCGAAACCTAAAGTTTCGATGACCAATGCCCATTTCATTAGGTCAACAATGCCGAAATATTGAAGGATCTCTTGATTAGAACGATTTTTTTAATATTTGGCCAAACATATCCACTGATGGATCGCTTCTCAACAGCGCGGGTCACCATTGGTCTGAGTGATTTACCTTGTAAATCATGGTCCATAAATCAGCCGCATCTCGCGGTTTTCACGATAAATTCAACGTTCATTTTCAATCTGAATTCGAAATTCGTCACAAACTTGCGGATGAAATTCTTGGGCCAGTAGAAAATGTCGATGAAACGAACCTCGCATACACAGTCAATACCTACCAGGGAAAAAATGATTTCGTACGTAATATCTCAATACCACCAGGTAAAATTACTGTCAAAAAACATCAATTTTACTGTATTTTGTTACATTGTACCTGTTTGGCCATGTATGGTGCGATACTATATATTTCTGTTCCTCCATAACGCCTTCTATGTTCCTTTCGTTTCTATTTTTATTTTCTATTTTTTCCTTCAAAGTTTTTCTTTATTATTGGAACTTTTGTTATTTTTAAATCTTTAAACCTTTCTTCAACTAACTCACGATTGCAATTTTAGAACTTTACGTATTCGGACTCGAATCATAATGCATTGATTCGAACCGAACTCTGAGTAATGCACTTCACCGTGGCTGAAGTACCTTATAGATATTTAGTTACCACGAAAGACCGTGCTTAGTGGTTGTCGGGCATGGTTCCAAAAAGTTCGATATTCTGTATTCCCCTTTTCTCCCCATTGAAAAAAATTCATTTCGTCACGCACGCGTCACAGATGGACCGCGTCACGACGGCGCGATCCTTCTTTGACTCATGTGTGACAAAATATGAACACACAAAATCTGCCCTATTAGGCATCATGGCCTAAGGATGCCTAACAAAAGAAGTTAGAAGAAGCCTTGTAGCCGTGTAGCTAGCTTTATATACTGGTACAAATGGAGGTTGATACGAAGCATCCCCATCTTTCAACCGACAGTCCAAAATATTTTTTCTCATTGGCTTTTATTTAGCATTTTTATACTTTTATAATTGCAAACATCAGATTCAATACTCGGTCGCGATCGCGCATATTATAAATAGATCTTTTGCATATAAGTGCTGCGTGATTAAACATTTCAGCACAAAACGACGATACCTTTATGTGAGTATTCGGCTTCTCGTTTATCTCTCGCCCATTTGAGGGGATAAACTTCAGTAAGTTACAATAACAAAACCAACCACGAATTGTGAAGTACACGCGAAATGTGTTTGGAAAACCAGGTTACCCAGGTTATTACACTCTAGGTTGAATAATTTTCATAGAACTTATACCCGGAATCGAACCTAAGACTTTTAAACTACAATAACCAATGGGTTATCGTAGCATAGCAGCATCAGCCCTAGTATCAACGGGTTTCTTATCTAATGTACAAAGATTTTGTCACCGATCAAGTGTTATATACGATTTAGTATAGTTAAACAATGGTTGTCATTGGAATATGCTTGGCCTTGTATTTTAACTTTTGTTCTAGTCCAAGACACCCGAAGAAACATAGTTTGTCAAAGATGAGCCAATGGATCACGCCATAGAGGTTCAAATCCCCTTGCCAATATCTGGTCACTTCGCCAGCGCGGTAAAATTTAGGTAAAACGTGTAAACAATTAGGTAAAACACTACATGGGGCTGGTAACTGACCTCACCATTCGGGCTGGGCAATTCGATTCGGTGATTCGAATCGATTCGAAGCACAATTTATTTGAATCAATAGTTAATCGTTCACAGAAACGAAAACTTGCTAAACGAACTAGAATTTCCAATTTTAACGAGAAAATGCAATCGATTTTTGTCAAATTTATGATGAATCGAAATGTACAATAAACTATAAATTTTTTGATTCTCATAATGGGGACAATTGGTAACACTAAAAAATGGGATATTTGTTATTCACATGGAATTAGCGATCCGATTCGAAAAAATTATTTGAATCATATTCGATTCCCAATTAATTCGGTTTTGCCCAGACCTACTAGCCATGTAGCCGCACCACCGTCTTTTCCATCTCGCAAAATGTACTAAGGATTACGCCGTCTTGGCACGTGCCGCTATATTTCATGCTCGATACATTTTTTTATAAAAAGCATGATTTTGCTGCATAATATGGCAAATATGCTCAAAACATAGTAAATTCAATAATCCCATACCATAAATCATAACTATGAATCTACCTGTTATTTTAAAACAATATTTTACGACCCCGTCAAAAAAAAAATAGTCGAAAAAATAGGCTTTGTTAAGTAGGAGTCACGATGGATCGCGTCGACGCGATCCATCAGTGACCAATACTAAACAAAATAAAATCATTATTTGGGAACGTAATTAGTTGAATTTTAGTAAAATCAGACCGAGCACGTTTCAATGACGATCCCGTGTTTACTATATTCTTGATACCTCAGCTTGTTTTATTTTTTGTTCATTATTTCTTCAGTCTCTCTTTTTATTTTTACTTTGAGTAACAGTGCCCGCTTTCTTCATTGCAATATGTGCGATCAAGGGATCCATATAAATCACACAATAATATTCGATCCTCTGATTATATCTTGTGTGTGATGAGCTGCAACTAAATCTTAAAAAAGAAGTTTGATGGTTTAACTAACGCCCAGGGCAGATATCACACACTGCACTCTATTATACCGGTTGAATTTTGTTTACGATGCTTTTCATAAGGGTGCAGTAGAATTGTAAAAACCGTTACATGTAAAACTAACAACTGCAACCCCCTCACAGGAAACATACCTGAACCACCATAGTAAAGTGTAGTGAGTGGTATCTGCCCTGGGTGGTGGCAAAGCTGTCTACTTCTTCCAGTCGCCTCGAATGACACGCAGGATATATGTTAGCATAAATATAAAGGCCGCACATACTGGACCTGGACCTGAACGTGGCTCCCAAATCAAATCATGGATATCCTGTCAAGTATGAGCCACAGCCAGATCGCGCCGCCAAGGCGCGGGCCATCTTTGGCCCATCTTTGACAGAATACACCCAATACAGTTTTCGAACAATTCACTGCTCAAAAAAAAAAAAAACTTCGGACAATTTATTGTTCCAAAAAAAAGTGGAACACATGTAACATGTACACAAGTGATATTTCTTATTTTTTTATTAGCATGATAACAATTTCATTTCATTCGTGTGACAAATTTATCACCGGGTCATACTTGGTCAAGCATGGCGTTGTACAATAGCTATTTCTCAGCAATTATAGGATATATTATGACGTCATCACTGCCATTTATAAAGATTCTTGTAAATAAAATTCTCTCAAAAATGCGGATTTTTGATTGATTTTGAAAATGTATGGTAGTCACTAGCGTATTTAGGAGGAGGGGGCCTCGCCGACTGAAATAATCACAAAATCACCCTTTGAAACGTTGGGAAACCTCAACAATTTTGCGCGCCTTCGTTTCATAGGGTATAACAATTATTTGGCCTAATTTAGGCCCCGAGCGCTCCGGCGATTTTAGAAAGGTTTCATAGTAATATACAATAAAAACGCAGTCTCGACAGTGTGGTTTTTACTAATGAAAGGCGAAACGGTGTTTTCACAGAGTTGCACTTTAACAAAATTGTACTAAAATCGCTGTTCTTTGCCATTAATTTTGTTTGAGATAAACTATAAAGTATTTTTTAGGCCAATTTTGAGCTTCTATTCCTCATCAACAAAGCAATTTCGGTTGTTCCATAAATCTACAATATCCATAGACGAACCGAACGTTTACTGTACTTTTGTCACAGTGAAGGTATTGCGTGGTATTACAGAAGAAGTTTGTGCTTTAAATCATAAGTTAGCTGAGTGTTTACTTTCTAACAGTGTTGGGGAGACTCAAGTCAATGGCTGGATTCGAGCTGCACTCGAGTCACCTTTTTCAATGACTTAAGTCGTCTTAGCTAAATCGACTTGACAAATTGCAAATGTGACTTGATAAAAATTTAAAAGGAGTCAGCAATCATCTTTCGAAATTCCCGCTATCTGCCGTTGCGTGATGCATCAGAGAACAAAGCACTACAAGTTAAACTACAGACAGAGAACGAGTCAAAAATGAAATTACGTGAAATGTTATGAACATAATTCCATTCAGGGCATATATATATATATATATATATATTTATGTATGTATGTATAGATATATATGTATATATGTATAGAGTCCATGACTCTAAGTCCACGAGTTGGCGCTCTGGAGAAGTATTTATGAAAATATAGTATTTATAGAAATTTAAAATAAATTGAATTAAAAATTAAAATTTTAATCGTTGGAGGCACTGTGGAGTCGAGTAAAAATGATTTGATTTTCTCAAAATGTTTAGAGCCAATGCTTTCCCACTCTCGTGGGCTGTTCTTGTCTGATTTTCAAGACTGTTTTTACGTTTCTGTTATCTTTGAGGTTTTGAGTAGCCTAGTAGTTGTGAGGTTGTATGAAGAGGGTTCAGGAATGGATAATATGTACCGGTATCATATAATGCGCTTTCCGGGGATAGAAAAACAAGGAAAGAAGTGCCGATAAGTTCGCTCCTTACGCTGTACGGTACCGGTACTCTGTACTAGTATCGGTACCGCTTTGTGGTAAAGACACCTTCTAACCTTTAGCCAGTTTGCGATAAGAGGAAAAACCTATATCAGTGTGAGTAGAAACCACTTGAATCAGTCAAAATATTTCTATTATTCAATTAGCAAACACAGAATACGGTACCTGAACACATTCTGCACCAGAGATAAAACCTCTCACTTAAAAATGTAGGGTACAATATCCTCAGTAGCCATTTACATTAAAAGTTTTTTGGTTTTGTGGAAAGGTCAACCACTTGGATATAGTCTCCTACAACCTATTTTCCCTGAGGGTGGGGGCGGTGAATATATTTTCAAGCTTAAATACAGAATATGTATGAATTTTAGATCATTCTAACATTTCTTTGTTTTCGACGATGTTTGAAGATAGTTGATAGTATAGCCTTATTCTTTTCAAGGTTTACCTGTTTAATGCAGGATGAATTCGTATGATGCGTTTGGCCAAATTTAGTAATATTTTATATATATTTCTTCAAGGTAAGAAAACCATGTTATCGTACATTCTTTGAATGCCTTTTTTGAAACTTATTCCTTCACAGGTTTTTAAACTTTATTTTAGATTTTGTTTGCTTAACCGATAACTCTGTAATGTAATATCTTTCATTTGTATCGCCTTTTGTGCCGACAAAGGTCTCAAAATTAACTATGTCTAACTTACAAAAAATGACTCCATGACTTTGTTTTAGACAGGATGTGATTCTAGTTTTATTCTGCAGAAAAAGATAGTGGCTTAAATCATGTTGATTCCCGACTTCTCGCGCTTCAAAACAGAAAATAAGTCTTATGCTAATAGATTTCTTGGCAACAAAATCTTAAGTTCTTTTTTACATACTATTTGGGGCCTCACATATCTGATTTCTACCGGTTTATGGGTATTTTGACGAAGGACCCATGTCCCGATTCTAGGACTTTGACTGCTCAGACATGAATTGAGCAACTTGCGCACCATTTTTCTCCGTAGAAGAGCTCTCTGATGCATGTGCAAGAATTTCATACCGAAAGAGATATTTTTAGTGCGTTTCTGAATGCCACATAGACATCGATGTTTTATCTGTGACCTATATCTATCTTTCATAAGCCATCTCATTGCTGCTTTTAAGATTATTCCTATGTTGTAAATTCGTTAAACAACTTTTGCAGCTTAATTCCCTGTCGGAAAATATTGACAAAATGTGTTTAGTTATTGAACTTGCGTCTCTGAGACGGATAATGCTGATCAGGCGAGGCCTATCTGTGGCTCATGCTTGACAAAATGAAGTTTGTGATCAGGTCACCATATGTGAATTGACCTGAATTTTCAAGTATGTTGAGTTTTCAAATGGCAAAGTATTTTTCTATTTTTCCAGTCTTAGCCGATTCAACACCACACTATTACCTGTGTAGTGGACCCTAATGGGATTTCAACTTAATGAATATTTTATTTCTATTTCGTTTTACAATAAATGGTTCATAGTGATAATTAATAAATGTATTTAGATTTAGATTTGGAAATCTGGACATTCTCTCCAGAGTATTATAGTAAGAGATATCCCTATCTGGTTAGTTTATCTGGAGTTCTTTTTGAAGTTAATGTCTTTTATTCAATTGGGTATATACCGGTATATACCGGTAAGTAAAATCGATATGTAATCTGTATTGGTCACATAAAGGGCTGGACAAAATTCAAATCTGATTCAAATCAATAACTTCATGTAAATAACAAATACCCAATTTTTATTATTTCAACTTGTCTCCTTGTGTGAAAATGAAGAAATTTGTATGTTATATTGTATTTTAACACTGAGAGCAACATTTTTTATATTTTAACCACGAAATATAATCGATTTTAACCACCAAATTTGGCGAAATCGATTGCATTTCGTTGGTAAAAATGAAAATTTTTTCATTCTAAGTTAAAGGGTTCATTTAACAAGTTTTAGTTCCTATGAACAATTCACAATAGCTTTGAATAAATCAGTCTTCGAATCACAGAATCAAATCGCCCAGCCATAGTCCCATAATTTATGATTTTTTTAAAGAATAATCAAACTATTTGAAATAGCAGTATTCTTGATAGCAGAAGTTATGGTATCTTTAAACTTATCTGTGTAAATTGTATTGAATTCTGTATAAACTCAAGTTTTCAAGTTTTGTAAAATTAGGAAGGCATTTAGTGTGGAGTTTTTTTTAAAAAAAGAATGATTTTTGCTCCTTAAGTTTGCTGCAGTCAGCAATTTTGAATTTTTAAAGATTCATTAGATTCAAGTTTTGCGATTTTTGATGATTGGTGGCTTCCGAATTTTTTATTCGTTAATAGTAAGGATGGATAGATAATTGAGAATAAATTTGTGTTTGTCGATGGAAAACCAACTATTAGTTTAACTTCATTGTTTTCTATTTTTGATTGCCTCTTGCAAATCCTTATTGTCACTCTTGTTAGAGCAATATGTGTGTTTGCTTGTATGACACAGAGAGCTAGTCTGCTAAAGATACCCTCAGAAAAACAGAAGTGAAGACAGTAATAATATATTAAATATTACTAATATTTATAATTGTATATGAGAGAGATGAAACAAACTTGGCACTCTGAACGGAAAATTTTCTATACAGAACTAACTTGCTGTAGTAGGGTCTAGTGAGCGTTTTATGCCCTTCAGGGTAGCTTCTTACGACGCACAAAATAACTAAGGCGTTTCTCAACAAAACACCTTTTATATATATAAGTTCTTTATACTTTTTTTAATTCTGTTGAACACTAGTTGAGTATTTTATCAAGAAATAAAATCTTTTTGAAGATGAATTTCCTTCTGATGCGACCTATTTTCTTCAAGTGTCCTTGAGCAGCTATTCCATCATTTTGCTTACCTCAGCAATTCTTTTGCGTTTGTCTAACATGAGATAATAGAGGAAGAGAATGAAGATATAAAGCATTTAGTATCCGATGCATTATTCATACTATCATTACCTCAGCCTTGTATAATTGCCAGTACTTTGCCTGGGAACCTTTTTCTTTCTGTCTTAATATTTGTTCTTGGTAGTCTGCCATAGGCGGTAGAAAACTCTTTTTTTTTGGGTGTGTCTATGACTTTTATGTAATTTTCTTTGAATGGAATAAAATATTTTGTAGAAGTTCACTCAAAGCCAGACTGGAAGCATTATATAAAAGGAAACAAACAATGGCCGCTCAAAACTATTTCATAATGGTGTTGATAATTTTGAAGTGATTTTTGAATTCATTGAACTTCGTGGGATAAAACCCTGATTTGTGGAGATGATTACTGATTCTTTAGGGAAGTTATTATTAACATTGATGCATTCGCAGCATTTTCATTAAAAACGAAACGATGACATTACCTGGGTAGATTTGAATTATTAATCAAGCTTTTTAACACTTACAACTATGATTTAGCACATTTTTTTGCTACATTTTTCGTTTCTCTTGGCAAATATTGTGCTAGTCGATTCTGACAACATCAGTTATTTTATTCCGTTCAACTCCGTTCTCAATCCCACAATCCTTCAGCTGTATAAGGGATCATAATTAGACATTAATTTTCAAGTGGAATTGAAATCAAAAGTGGTTATCTATTATGTAACGCTTGTTTGCAGATGTTTAATGTCATATTGAGCCTAAAGCAATGCAGAAAGTTCATGACATTCATCCAGTTCATTTTTTGTTTGTTTAATCGCCCCTTGGTTTTTCCTGGCTTGGTCTCTGCAATCTCTCGGTTGTCGTTGATAATGATACGTTATATGATATATTATAGGGGCTGCATTATTTTATAGTTACATTTCATACTAACCTTGTCAGGAATCTTGAGTACAAACATGTTTTTTGTATGTTGTAAGTATTTTGTATGTTTTTTGTATTTTGTATTTATGATTTGTAATTCAACATTGCATGTACTCTTTGTGTTTCAATCCAACCAGACATTTCTAGGCGCAGGCCAACAGAGATTGCTTGTTTCGCCATATGACTATGATTCTTAAATCTCCACTAATTTTACCATACCAATGACTTGAGTGCAGAGAATACACACATGTGTGCCATTACGATGTTACTTCTAGATCCAAGATTTAGATACTAAATTCTATGATTTGGAAAGAGTGTTGACTGACAATTTCGATACGCTGTGGATGTGGGTGCGTAAAGGCGAACAGGCTTTATAATAATCCTAACATATTTCTTGTGTGTCATAAGGGGCGACTAAAGGAAACTGAGAAATAGTTTTACCATTGCTTAGTGCAGATACCACTCATTGCACTTGGCCATGACGGTTCAGTTCCATTTAGAATGTTTTCCTCTCCAAGTCCAGTTATTGCTACTACACCCTGTAGCTTTCTAGTCGGGCGCTGCTCATCCTTGCTAAAAGTGACCTGCTATGTATGCTGAGAATCAAATGGATTTACAAAAATGTTTAATTCGATAAAAGTACTGAAACTTCTATACGCTATGACTCGAGGTTTTGATAAAAAATTTTATCAAGTATATTAAAATTCCACATGAATTCTAAAAAATTTTGCCAAGATGTTGAGAAAGTATGCTATTTGTTGATTTTTTTTCGTGAATTTGTTGGCATGGAATCTTGAAATAAATTATGATGTATGTATCGGAAAGTACCAAGCCTAGCAAGTAGAATGTCAGTTACTCAGTCACTCGAAATGGATTCAATCAGAAGAATATTTAGCAAATAGATAATGTTTCATGATGTACCCATGGCTAGGAGATTTGTCTGTTCCAAAAAAAGAAGAAAAACAAGATTTTATCTAAATTTGAGAATAATCAAAAAACAAGGTTGGGTTTAATAAGAAATCTAGAACATGTATTACAACATTTCAGCTCAACGAAAAATGTCAATATTTGACCATATTTTGAAGCGAAATCATGATATATGCCAAATTTTACCCGTAAAATTTGGCATACATCATGATTTCACTGCAAAATGAATAAATTTGAGAATAATCAAAAGACGAGTTCAGGTTTTATAAGAAATCTAGAACACCTAGCTATTCGGATAATGAAATCCCTGGAGATGACTCATGTTGTCTGCATTCCTCTCATGCATGGTTTTGCCTCAAGCAATTTTATTCAAATTTCTTATGAAATTAAATAGAGTTGTTACACAAGCTTCCTTGCACTCAGTTCAACTTTTAAAAGTTCATCATGTGGTGAATGTGCGGTTTGACCAACCAAATGTTTTTTTATGGTATTTCGTCATATTTTATGTTTTTTCACGATACTATTACTACCAGTACCAGAGTCTAAGATGAGAAGCTGACTGAATCAATCTTTCAATACCTCTGGTAATATCCAATTTCTTGTGTTTGGAGATTTTTCTACATTCTGTGTTGTTTTCTTTTGTATTCATATTTACGGTCAATTGAAGTCCCTTATATTATTTGACCGGCCTGCCGTCGGGGCTACTCTTGTGGCCTGTTTAGTTAATTCTCTGGGAGAGGCGGATATACATTATATATATATATATATATATATATATATAGGGTGCACGGTTAGCTCACACGTTTAATTGTTTGGAATACTCTTCGAGCTACGCGTCACTGATCGTTAGGACGCAATTGCGAATTCCGTGAGGGAGGGTGATTATGTATGTGCAGAGGGTTGGACGTCCTGTCCGTGCACGGTGATTCACGCAAGCAGGATTACGGCTTCCTCCAATCAATTTGTAAAAAGCAACGAAGTTGACAGTCGTAATCCATTTGTTTTCCACCTCTGTCTCAAGTTTGTGAACAGCTAGAAATGTCTGATCAAACTTTGTCCTAATGTCTATGATTCGCAAACATGCTCTTACAAGTATGCGTCACTGATGGATCGGGCCACCGAGGCGCTAGCCATCTGTGACTTATCCTGCTTGACAAAATAAAATTTCTTATTGGGTGCACTTCATCTATGGCGCAACATGAGACCGTCGACGTTAGGAAGTTTCTTTTTTTATTGAAATTTACTCTGAACAAGGTCGGAAGCAGTGTCTAAAAGGTACCGACTAACGGCCACTTGTTAGCAAAGAGTTGCTACAAAATATGGTGTCAGCGACCGCGCTCTAAGAGTTGGTGAACATTTCAAACGAAACTGAGTGAGTGGTATGGTAAGAAGTACACGAATTGTAACTTTAAAAGTATTTTTATTTTGTTGGTTTTTGTTTAAAGTGTAGTGAAATCATCCGCTATTTTGTGGGGATAAATTTTGTTTTTGTTTGAATTAATTTGTCGTTAAGACTCGTTGTGCTAGGTCAGGCGGAAAACTATTCGACGAAGAAAACTATTCGACGAAGTTTTGAGTGATAATGCGAAAAACGTAAGTTTTGACGATTTCTTGACAATGAAGTTGAACGGCTTCTCGGTTGATCGACTTGAGACTCGGTCTGGGAATTCCACGTAGATATATTTCAACAGGTAACCGCATTGTGATGTGATATTCCAAATGTTTGTAGTATTTATAATATGTTGTATATATGAATGGCGTATTACTACTTGATTTTTCCCGAAGAAAAACTTCGAAAGTATTCGCGCGACTACGCCAACTTTTGGGCTAGAAATAAATACTTTTATCACAAATGTTACTGATTTTTTTGAAGAGGCGATAACTAAAGAGTGAACGAGGTCTAATTCATGGAATATGGCGAATATATGAAAGTTTTCAGATAATTGAATCAAATTTAATTAATTTTGGGAATAATTAACCGTTTCTACGCCAAGACAATGCTTTATATTAAATTCTATAGCTTTAATCTAAATCTACCATATGATTTTGCGACAAAAATATCAATTCAAAATATTAAAAAAGCAATGTTATTGTGATTAAAGAACTTCACATTCCTAACAATAATCAGACAAGAAATATTACCAACCTTGGGTCACTGATCATGCATCACGCATCTAATGTGTGGCCCATCTGTGATTCGTGCTTGACAAAATAAAATTCCGACGTTAAAAGAGGGTTAGCATGTGTGTAACTATCTGAGCACCGTTTAGTAGAACGATTTATACTCAGTAATCCACCTGAACGCAGACGAAGTATTATAAGCTTCATTAGGTCATTTGATACTCTCATTCCTCGCATTGCGATCACTACTCGAGACTCAAAAAAACTTGAAATAAATACGGCGGAGGTGAAAAAATTTACTGTTATATCTTTCCCTGTTCGCTGTGATACTCAATTTGGCTTCAGCGTTTTTAAGAAGAGGATTGGGCTGTTCTTACTATTCTCCTGGTTTTTAAAGCTCATCCCACGACGTTGCTTTGATCTGTCTATTTTTTTACGACGCTGTTTGTTATTTCGAGTCTTTATCCTTCTCCACCATAGAAAATCTTTAGGCCATCATCTACATTAGCTAGTTTCAATAGATAACTTTTCCCGGAGTCGATTTTAGCATCTTATTTTTTTTCTCAAACAAATCATTGAGGCTTCTTGAGAACAATCTCCGGTAAAAGGGGCCATGAAGGAAGAGCATTCGCATACTCAATATAAAGCATTTCTATAAAACTAAACGGCTATTTCTCCACATGGAACATTTGAATGGGCTACAATGTTCGTGATTCATTTCCCTGGGACCAAATAAGAGAGATGCTTTAGCTTTAGAGTTATTACTCAAGAATTATGATAATTAGTTTCTATGTGAGTCGTTCGAGTGTCGAATTAGGCATTCCCGAATTAGTAATTTTAGCAGACGCGATGGCCTAGTGGTTAACATGTTGGAATCGCAAGGTAAATATCTCGGGTTCGAGTTCGGCTCGATAATCCATGCCCACTATTCGACCCAGGGTGCAATAACATGGGTAGGCTTAGCCGAACAGGAAATATCATATTTTTCCATTAACTCAAACCCTGCCCGTCTATGAATGTTCGCTAGTGCAGGACCTTGGTCAGGGTGATTCACTTCGAGAATTGGCTATAAAAATAAGTTAACTTTGACTGATCGCCGCTCAACGTCGGCAAGTTTCATCAAAAACCCATGAAATAGACTTTTGAATTGGGGCATCCCAATCGGAAATTTTGTTCTTCTGCCGTGTTCACTCTAAAAAATTGTTGTTGTCATTTTTTTTGCCAAATAAAACTCAATGGCAGGCAGATTTTTTTTTATGTTGATCAAGCCAAATATATGCTTGCCCAAAAACGATCACATGAAATTGATAACGAATTTCTGACGCTGTTCTTTCCGAATCAGAAAGGACAACATCAAAAATTGACTAGACGTTGTTGTCTGCGAAGTACCTCGTACTTACAAAAATAATGTGAATGTTTAGTATGATCCGCAGATGGACCGCGTCTTGTCGACGCGATCCAACATTGACACATACTAACCAACGGGCATCTCGAGAATCATATTTTTCTGCCATGGGCTAGTTCTTTTTTTATATCCACGACGTGTAAGCAAATTTTTCTGTGTTTGTGATCAGAAAGTTTTCACTAAAAAGTACAGTCGTTTGTAAAGCGAAAGAAGGACAGGGTCTGCAGGATAGCAACAGTTAATTCACGCCATATGCCTAACGCGCCCCTTTGTTGTCAAATAATACAATAAAGACGCTGAAATCATTATGCTATCACAATTTGTATTGTATCCTCAGTCACTGAACAATCTGTTCCTAAACCAAGTCTGACAAATTTGCGCCGATTTGAATTGCGGTCTTCGCGATGCTTAGGTTTCGAAATGGTTGATCGCGTGGTGTAGTTATTATGGCTGTACAAATTATTCTATTTGTGATCGCAAATTCAATGATTTTTGCAAATGAATCGAGTATTTCAATCAAATTTTATCATAAACAAACAAACACGTTTTCGTAGAACAACGTTAAATGTACCAATATATTATTAAATCATCTGGTAAGCCGTAGTATCAGTTTATTTTGATTTGAATGTTCCACTCATTTGCATAAATCGTTCGATTCAATTGCGAAATAAAAAGTAATTTATTATTGCCTCTCCTATTAGTTACCCTTGTCAAGCTCCTTAAAGGTGCATATACTGGATATAAAACAATGAGTCAGCACTTCGACCGAATTCGATGTGTATTTTAAATTCCAGACGATGAAATTGACCGTTTTAAGGGACAAAGTGAAGGCTGTTGTGCCTGACTATAGGTGATGATATCTGATGTGGGTAATTTTTCAATTTGGGTTATCAGGAGGATTCTTTATTTTCTTTAGATATGTCGGTATCTAAATTTGCTACAAATCCACTAAGAATTTTATTGTGAAATCTTTTTTCCAAACTAGTTTTAAGAATGTCATTTCACTGATGGTTTGCTCTGTCAAGGCTAATTGCCCGGCAAAATAAAATTTCTAATTGTGTACTGGACGATTCGTTAACGTTTCATATCTGACAAAATATAATTGTAACCAGCTATAACGATACGTATCCGATTCTCCCGTGAAATCCGTCGGTATTTTACGATTGTTAGCAAAATTCATGTTATATTTACAATCTTCTTCAGTCGTTTCCTCGGCAATGTTTATTTAGTTCATCATAGATATCTTCATTTTTGAAGAGATTATTGTAAGACGAGTGAATTACTAGAAATCCAATGGTCAGAATTGACCGACGACCGCGCTGCCCAATAGTGATTCATATTAGACAGTCGTGTGATTTATATCCCAACACCTAGGTATTCCAGAAAGAGCCAAATTTGATCAACGAATAAAATCGACAAATTCGTCTTTTTAAATTTTTTTCCATAAATAAGTGTAAATTGTCACGTCAATTATAAGCTGGTGAAAATATGTCTTTGTTTGTTTGTTTAATATATGACTTCTGATTCAAATTGTTCGATTCGATTCTGAAACCAGAATGAATTCGATTTTGGCTATCCCTAATCAATTGCGACAATTTCGATTGTAGGAAATTTTGAAACTTCTTCTTATACTAATCGATCATCACTCAAAAACCGAACTAGGCAGAAAAAGATTGTCTAGACATGTTTGGTTAAGTATGAGTTACTGACGTCGACTGATCCACCTGTGACTTTAACTTAACAAAGTAAAATTTCTGATCGGTGTTGTGAATTTCGAGTATTGCCGTCTTTAACATCTAGTCCACGCTCGGCAAAACATGATTACCCACCAAATAAAGAACAGCGGATTTGGTCTGACGACAGTTGTTATAGCCATTGTATCAAAATTCCAGATTTGTTTACTAGTTTTTGAACAGTCCGAGCGGTACGGCGTATCGAGAGTTTACTATGACGGTTGCGGAAACCAAACATTTGTGTCGCCAACTGCTACCCTAACGGTATTGTATTTATTCCATCACATATTTTTTGCGAGCTTGGATCGCACATGGGCCACGTATTGATAGCGCGATCCGACGCTGAGTCGTGCGTAATAGTAGTAGAATGACCTGACTTTGTCCGCGGTCGAAAAAGGAATAAATAACGGTATTAAGTATGGCTCGTTGATGGGACACTCTGGAAGTGTATGTGCACTCCATGTGTTAGACATCGACTCGGTAAAGAATTCACCTCCGTCAACTATGAGCCATAGATGAACTCGGTGGCGTGATTGATCAGCGAAAAGATGTTTAGTCGAATCTTCCTTACTGAAAAGGAGTGGGCGTAATGGTGGGGCATCTTGTGACCGCAAGGATTGGATTAGAGAATGATTTCGAAATCTCACAATATTCACAATCGTTCTGTTCAACTCATAATTTTTATTTGTTCTATATCGGAAATTTTATTTTGTCGAGCATGATCCACAGGTCAGACCGCGCCTTGACGTCACACGTGACTCTTGCTAAATAAAGCATGTCCAAGCAAAAATTTCTTTTCTGAATTGGTTATACTTGTGCAAACTTTCGAAGCCGAACATGATGCGAATCTGATTCGAATAATTTTTTCGCACCGGATCGAATCATAAATTCTATGTAAGTGACAAATATCCCATTTTTACTATTACAACTTGCCTCCTTTGTGAAAATCAAAAAAATTATAGTTACAGTGTATATTCAATTCACACCAGAAGCAACAATTTTCGCATTTTAACGACAAAATGTAATC
Organism: Styela plicata; assembly: GCA_963675895.2. Lineage (NCBI taxonomy): Eukaryota > Metazoa > Chordata > Ascidiacea > Stolidobranchia > Styelidae > Styela > Styela plicata. The sequence continues at coordinate 24,852,131 of OZ023138.1, forward strand.
GAAAAAAGAATTGTTCATTTAGCAAGTTTTTGTTCTTATCAACGATTCGCAATTGATTCGATTAAAATGTGCTTCGATTCGAGTCACCGAGTCAAATTCCCCTAGCCCCTATCGAGGCCTTCATGCCGGACAGTGTCGTTGTGAACGACGGTGATATTTGTGGTTTATGACGTAACATGCATGTAATTTTCTACACCAATGCTTGGTATTATGACGACACAACGTTTACGCCACAAGGGAGAAAAGTTAACTCACGCATTGTCTGTTTGCATAAATGTTATCCCCAACCATAACATAAACGTTAATGTTAGACACGCACGTGTGACAGATGAGCGGGACATTACTTCGATTGATTGACCGTTAGTGATCCATGCATAACAAAAGCCAAAATTGAATATTTTTTATCTTAGAATCGAACCGAATACCTTCTCCGAACCAAGGTAACAGAATCTTCTTCGGATGTCTGAAAAGTTTATGTCATTTTCTGCGGTTTGCAAAAAGCTTCAAAACCATCGACACTGCTATTTCATAGCAGTATTGATCATTTTGAACCTTATTTAATGCTGTTTGATATTGGACACTTGAAAAGAGAGATTTGAATCTTCTGGCCGAAGATATATCATGACATATTGCCCGTTTGCTAAATTTTCTTTGATGGAACCCATAAATTACATGAACTTTTTTTTAAAAATAGCTGAGTAGATGGCTTTACTGATTTCGCATCGCCTATTATGGTATCGAAACGAATAATTTATGACTCGTCAATCACAAAAAATTTGAATAATCATTACTTTCGATATATAATTTGTTGTTCAAAAACGTTTAGTACGAAAGTATTCCGAGTCTAGAAAATAAGACGCGATCGGCAACTCATGTTTGACAAAATCTAATTTCTGAATGCGTTTACGCACAAAAAAAATCACATGCCATCGGCACTAATCCCTCCGTATGCTATTTCGATGAGATATGGGGAATTTATTAGAAAATGCCGGTTAGCTCAGTTGTTGAGATGTTTGGAATGCACATCACTAACTTCCGGGGATCGAATGCCGTTCAGGATGATATGCGACAGGATTGCTCGACATCTCGCCGGCGCACGGTGGTTCACGTAACCGCTGGTTACGGTTTCCACCAGCCTTGTCCTTGTATAAGGATAAATCTGTAAACGAAAACCTCATCCCCGACTTGGAAATGGCATTTTCACCAGATGTCGTGGTTCGCTATATGGTTGAGCCATATTTTCGCAGGAGACAACTGAAATCGTAACCTGTGGCTCATACAAATTTGTTTCATTATTTCAGATAAACGGAGAAAGTGCTTTCAAGATATTTTCTTGAAATTAGTTATTAATTGAGTAACGAAATTAATTTTTGTCGAGATGATAGAATACACAACCATTCGGATAAGGGTGATACTAATTGCTCGACCTGTGATGTGCAAACGATGTTTTGTTTTAGCCAACAATTGGAATGTATATGCAAATGGTCTTCATGAAGGAAAAGTAAAAGTTAAGTCATCAACATTGATATACACTGAAGAGGGTCGTTCTAAAATATGCCAGTGAATAAAACACAAAGTACTCCGAATTACTTGAGTAAAACAAACATGAAAAAATATCGGATGACGCCCGAAGTGCTTCTCGGTCTGGATTTTTTTAGTCCTGAATGATTCATTGAAGAACCGTGACTTGATCTAACAGAGCAAGTTTAAATTGTTTTTCAGATTTTACTTGATTTTTTTTTCGTTAATTCTCAAGTCGCCTCACTTTGCAGAAATATCGTGTTATATGCTTTTAGATTTGGCTCAGATTTATTCCGATATCCAAGTAACTTGATTATTTTTTCGTTCCCTCTCTTATTTTGCCAAATGAAATCTAATGCATAAATGCATTTTAATTTTAATCATGCCAATTGTAAATGTTCAGCATCCAAATTCATTTTGTATTCATACAACAGCAAGCCTAGTATAAACATTTGAAAACAAAGTATTAATAAACACCAATTTGTTACGATTCCAGTTATTTATTACCATTCCAGATGTAGATGGTAAATCGCCATGTTTTCCCCGCCAATTACTATTGTTGTGTCCCAATATCCGATTTTAAAATGATATTCGTTGTCGAGGGCTTACCTTGTAGGAATATCGTGTTATGCCTATTATAATCATGATACGCTAACGGATGGATTTTCCCACTCGGGCGCTAAATATCATCAAAAATTATTTTGTTCATCTGTGGCATATGCTGGACGAAATGAAATTTCTATTACGATTATGATTCTTTTCAGATCTCGTAGAAATCTCGTGATTTCAAAATCGAATAGTAATTTCAAACGAAAAGTTTTCGGAACATCAATTATGTCAATATTGCTACGCAATTTTAAAAACAATATACACATTTTGATATTTATCGATTTCGAACATTTTTCCAATCAAACCGAATATTATGTACTTGCGACGCAAAGCGAATCGAATTGTACGGAGCGCCGTGATTGGGACATAAAAATAATCTGACCGCAGATAACCGCGATATTTGGCACGTATCATAGCAATTACGGTTTGCTTATTCATGCGTTAAATCTCCTGCCGCGGGCGAGATAAATTAATTCAACTTATAAAAATTTCTGTGATAAAATAACTTCGTATTAATATCCAATACTTTCAAGTAGGGTTACCAATTTGGAGATAAATTTATTTGAATGGATTCATAAACGTCGAATCGAAATGGTATTACGGCCTAAGACGTATTGGCCAAGTAAACTTTTGGGTATTTCATCATTTTCTGATCCACTGCTCAAGTTTGATGAGAGTTCTATAATAACCTAATTATCCATCCTTTGATTAATTGAAGACACTGGATAAAGCTGGATGTAAACTAGGATCAAATAATTAATCGTGTTTTGCAAATGTAATCGAAGTCGAAGCCGGGTAACGTTTTTTACGAGTACAAAATAGAATAACTAAAAATCAGATGACTTCGGCTATAGACAGTCACGCGAGTTCAGGTGGCGTTCACGATTTAAAACAAATTTATACTAACAATCCACAGGAGGCGTTAAAGAACAATTGCATGGTCGAATGATTTTCCGGTCAATTATTAACGTCACAAAGAAAGAGTTTTATAAAACAACAACGAGCGTTAGAGCTCGTCTCAGGTTACAACCAAGATCGATGCGAAAAGAAAAAAGCTTCTCCCGAGGGAAAAGCGAGAGACGTTCGGATTAACCCTTTCCCAATCCCAAATTTTCTTCTTGCTCTATGCATTGTTCCAATTAGATGATATACCACGTTAGAAAACGTGTTGAATATTTTTGTAAGGCAAAAAGTGAGACAGAATGTTGAATATTTCGTAACTTTGGCATAGCAGGAAAATTTTCCAAAAATGTTTCCTGTACCCAAAGTTTTATTTTTTTCAAGCATGTCACTGATGGACCGAGCATGATCTGGGCGATCCATCCACGCGTTTTGGGCGCGATCCAAGGTGAAGGCATTAAATCCACCTATCTTGATAAACAAGATTTCATTTGCCGGGCAATCGCGTTCAATATACGTTTTTATTGTTTAATACGTTTTTAAGTATTCCCACCACTGTCCCTCCCATATTTTCGTAAAGTAGTGGTAAGTGAAACTCGATGTTCAGTGGAAACGTTGCGATGTTCAATTTCTTGAAGGAAATATAGTTCCGCCTGTCCTAGATGACCTTACATGAACCTGGATAACGCAAGTCAAGCGCTTCGACGTGTCTGGCATTAAAATACAAATTATGTGTAACATTACACACATATCCATCGCCTGTCTGGATGAATTACCATAAGATGGATAAACAACCGTAAATACCTTTTCGAACCTTATAGTAGATTGATGTCCGGAGAATGAAAATATTTTGATCGCTTCTGTACGTTAGTTTCGTGTATTATATTTTTGCTGTTTCGAACTCTACTCAATTGACCTCTCATTTTGTTTAAAAACACGTGTAAATTTCAATGTAAATTAATCGCTTTTATTCTAATAAATTCTCACAAGCATGCGCCACTGCACTGGGAATGGGGAGGGGGCTCACAAAGTGAATCTATGACAACATACTCGTCGCGCCGCAAGCGGAAAATTAATTCTTAAAAATGGGGGCTTGAAAAGTACTCGTCACGAGTATGGTTGTCTATATTGTATGAATTGTCAGATATTCTATGAATTGTCAGATATTCTATGATTATGATTGAAAGTAATTTCGTTTTTCGATTATTCCTAAATTGATTCCTTTTAAAGCCATTTAAAATCATGCTACATCCCCAATATTAAGTTATGAAACCGGACTTTGCTGGAATCGGCAAATATGGCCAAAAATCAGCGTTTATCAGAAATATTGAAACATGATATAACTATACGGTGAATTATAAAGAAAACTCTAGTCGGCGCGATCGTTCAGTGGCGTTTTCGTGAGAAAGAACTTTCCACGAAGATGTCAAAGACCGCAGAATCGCTCTGCGTTTCGGAATATTCGATTCTGAAATCAAAATATATTCTATATTGGCTACATCAAGGTATTTGACAAATATTTTATACCAATATTGTATTAGTTTTAACGCAATTCTCCTCATCTGAAAGTCTAAAGGCAAACCAGTAGGCAGAACCTTTTTGCACGGATCGTCGGCTTTACTGTTTACCGCGATATTTCAATTCAATATTTGTGCTATTTCGTCACAATGCAATCATTTGTTCTGTCATAATTCGAAAGACAGCCAAATCAGCAAATTTGACGGCGGTTATATTGGTATTTTATCCACTTTAAGAAAGAAAAATGTAAAATTGAAAAATGTAAAGAAGGACTAAGCAGAAACCACTAATGTGAAACACCAAGCGAAAGATATTCCATGCAGAACGGAGTCATTATAGTATAGAGTGTAATGAGTGGTATCCGTCCTGGGCGGTGATAAAAACATCTTCTAATTAAAGCTAGGCTTTTAATTTGGTGATTTTACACTGCAGATTCATGCTGTGACCACCGAATTGGTCACTAGCATGGCAGATACCACTTACTACGCTCTGTTATGGTAGTTTTGTTCGGTATACTATATTTTGTAGAGATTCGAGTAAATATTTGTTAGATTAGGGGACGTAGAGTGCTTCCGGTTTTGCTAAGAGTGAATTTTAAATATTAAGAAAGTGATTTAATATATTATTCCCAATCAGGAATTTTATTTTGTCGATTATGGGTCACACGCAGAGCCACCACTGCAATCCAAGCGGAAAAGAAGCTATTCAGAAATAAACCGCTATGGTAAAGTGCAGTGAGTGTTTCTGTTCTGGCGATGGTTTGTGAAACGATCTAACACATTTTTGCTTCCTTTTAGCCGCATGTTACGACACGCAGAAAATACGTTAGCACTATACCGAAGTCCGTACCTATAGGGCTACTCATACTTAGTAAGTTAATTGCTTTGACGAATTCTTTTGTCTATCGGGTTATATCGTTAGGTTTGAACTTGTTCCGTCTTCCTGCATGCAAAAAGAGCTCAAAATGATATTTATAACTTATTTTGTTAATTCTGTCATTTATTCCAGGGGGAGATATATCAGTGGCCAATAAAATACAAATAAATACTTACAGTGGTCTTTGACATTAATTTTAATTGGTGGTATTGAAAAAAATTCAAAATTGACTTTTTGGCCAAATATGAGATGTGGATGGAACGCGCCGCGAAGCTGCTCTCATCAACATGGCGTTTTTCAACTTTGAAAATATGCTATTACTGCAAATGACCAGCAAATTTGCTGTACTTTTGTTACAGTGTACTGAGCAAGACATATTTCGGATGTTGATAACCAAATCAAAATATTCCAGACCTATAATTACGGGATTTAGAATAGTCCTCACGAATTTCCTGCGTGTCGCAAGATTCGACTTGAAGGAAGCAAAGATGTGATAGATCGCCCAGAATAGAATTGATACCATCGCCCAGGGCAGCTACCACTCACTGCACTTTTCTATGGCGGTTCAGTTCTGTTTGAGATGTTTTTCCCTTAGAGTTGCTGGTACTACATCTTTCAGTAGCTCTTTGCTATTGAGTGGCCGTTGGTTGGTTTTTTTACTCACTTCTCCCAGCCTTGCCTACTCAGAGTGAATTTCAATAAAAAAAAAGTATGACGGTGAATCGAGGGTGGTAGATATCCTTGCAAATTGCACCGTGGCCGTCTATATGTAGTTTGTCTGCGTCTAGGTGTGGCCGAAATCGAATATCTTCTCGTTTCAAAATCGAATAATTTTCCGAATCGAATTGAATATACGAATCACATTCGAAAATTCTCACTTATTTATAAAAATATATAAAATTATCATTCTGTTGATTTCCAATTGTTGCAGAAATCGAATCGAATAATTTATGATTCGAATATGTCGAATCGGAATTTTGGACATCCCTATTTGCGTTCCATGCAAATTTGCAAAACATCAGACGGAAGCGCGTCAAACAGCGCTTACCGAAAGGATTTTTCGTGAAAACTTATCACATTCAACTCCTGTCGTGTATGCCTCGATTTATAGTATTATCAACGGAAATACTTCATAGCACGGAGCAAAGTTTCAATTCCAATTCTATTTCCCTTTTTATTCGTGATTTCCGTTCCGTATCGACTATGTAAAAACTTACCCGAGATATCATCAGATTATGCCTCCTGTTTAACTAATTTCTGTGTGGCGGGTTGCAGTTGGAGTTTACAACGTGAAATCAATCGAAAAAACTTTGCTAACGCGCCTTTTGTTAAGTATGTGTCACTGATGAATCGCGTCGATGAGATGCTATCCATCTGTGGCGCATGCTTGGCAAAACAAAATTTCTGATTTTCGGCCCTGTAGGTACGGGCTTACCTTACCACTCACTGCACTGTAGCATTGCGGTCCATTTCCGTTTAGGATGTTTTCTGTTTGGAGTACAGTTGCTGGTATCTTTTCTAGTAGAGCTCTTTGTTGCAAGTGGCCGTTGGTTGGTTCCTTTCAGGCACTGCTTCCCGCCTTGCTCAGAGTGAATTTTAATAAATTTTTATATATATCTATATATCCTTAATTGAATAAATAGACTCATAGTCAATTAATGATAATTAATTTTCATTGATGTCGATTGTCTATCAATCACATTTTGACTATTAATCTAAAGAATTTTATACATGATTATAATAGTTATATATCGGATGTTAAAGCTTACGTATTGCAAGGTTGTCGTTCCATCTGTCCAAAATATTCGATTCGGGAAACATAAATTATTCGATTCGATTTTCCAAGTGCTTTGGATTTAACATTTTCAAAAAAGTATAAGTTTATATTTGTGTTTCAACAATTTTCTGAAATATCTTTTGTTCATTATTATAGTGCTACTGATTCGATTCGTGAAAATATTCGATTCAACGAATATCCGATTTTGACCACCCCAGTTGTCGTTAAATAATTCTGGCATTTGATCTGTTGGTTTGGATTTTTAGTCAAATGTTTCAGGATTTATCGCACCGATATATTAGAGATATTCGACCTGTCTAATTTGTTAAAATTTTCTTTTTCATGCCACACATACCAGTACTTGAAGAATTTAATATTTATTTGAATAACATTACAGTTTTATCGAAATACGGGATCAGAAATCTTTGAATTCATCACGATCCATATGATTTGTACTTTTGGTTTTACTTTGCATACTATCTTTGCGATTATTTTTGTTATACTGCCCTCCCCCCCTTGTCCTGATGGTACATAACAACATGACAATTACATGAAATTTGGCTGAATTCTATGTAAACTGAATGACCACGTTCAAATTTATGTTAAAAAAATTCTGATTGGCCAGGTTAATTTGGCGATATAAAAAAGATCACACGTGGGAAATCCCATTGAATTGTTTTGTCGATAAGATCATACCCAATCAAAAGTTTTCGCTTGTCAAGCATGCGCCACAGATATGGACCGCCTCTCTTCGACGCAATCCATCAGTAGTGACACATACTTAACAAAAGATGCTTTGACGTAATTTTTCCGATTGGGTAGTAAAGATACCTTTGATGGTTGACTGAATGAAACTCCCCGAAAGATCGTTGCAGTCTTTATTTTGCGATTTGTCTGTCATACTAACTATTTAAGTACGAATCGAATCGGTTTAGATGCATTACTGATTCGGTATGGTTCGACAAGAATGTTGAGCAAAAATAATCGAGAATTGTGAATTAATGAAAGATTTGGAAATCTTCAAAAATATTTAAAAAATTGCCAATGGGTATTGATATTTTCTATTAAATTTGTAAACATAGATTCGAGATTTGGGAGGATTCTGTCTGATTTGAAACTATTATCGTATAAGCGGCAAACCAATATGTGATTAATCCGCAAATTGAAGAAGCGGTAGTTGGTTTTACCATCGCCCAGGGCAGATACTAATCACTGCACTTTACCATGACGGTTCAGTTCCATTTAGGACGTTTCCGTTTAGAGTGCAGCTGTTGGTACTACATCCTATATTAGATCTTTGCTATTAAATGGCCGTTAGATGGTTCCCTTTGGAAGCTGCTTCCGGCCTTGCTTAGAGTGAATTTCAATAAAAAATGCTTCATTCTTTGCCCATGTTTCCAGTCAGGCGGGCCGCGTTGCGAAACCCAGAATGAGCATCGTTATATCTGTCGTGATTTTGTTGTTCGATTGCGTTGATTAAAATTCTCAACCGAACTCCGTGTAACGGAATCTCGCAATTTTAAACGCACGCGTCAATGTTATCACCAAGGTGGTTCAGTGGCGTCTGCTATATCCGCAGGATGCCTCACAGCCCTACTTTGAGCACATTTAAACCTTAAACACCTTAAAAGTGCTGATATGCTCGGTGAGAGAGGGGGGGGGTCAAAAGATTTCCTGTGCCAACGATGATATCAGGGGACAAAAGCCCAAAAAGATTTTTGCTTGGTGATACGTGAGAGCAAACAAAAATTTAAACTTTTAACCAAAAAATCGATTTGGGCGCCGACCCCGCAATTCTTACCTGAAAAGATGCAAATTGTACCTTTCTTTTCAGAATTGATAATACGTTACTCTGCGCAGTAAACGGCTCTTCAATAAATAAACACTTAGCCCCAGGGTTCTCCTGTCCAGTTGATTCGTATCGGAACCCTGGTACGTACGTTATCCTCAATTCGGTTCGGCTCGTGTTTGGTCTTCTCTCCGCATATCTGCGACCGAAGCCAATGTTAAAAACTCTTAAATCTTTGGGAAAGAATATCGAAGATTGAAAGTATATTACCGTGTGCAACAAATATAATTTTCATCGCCATAAATTGTCAATCATACCATCAAGAGGTTAATGATTTTATTTTAATATATTATGACGCAATAAACTCCGTGTCATTCGATGGATAAATGTAAGTGTTGTGTAACAATGGTCGATGAATCGCTGCAAAATTCGCGACTTGCGCGTTCTTCGTTTCGCTTCAGTGCAACTGAAAATCTCTCGCTCTATTGTCACTCTTTCCCCACTTTTCGTCTCTTGTATTATCACATCATAATGCCCTCTCATTTATGTTTCTTAAATATTCTTCAAATATAACTCTGTTTGTTTACCCGAACGAAACTTTTTTACTGCGATTTATGGTCGAGTGTGTTTCGTTCGCTTCAATGAGATTTGTAAAGAAATCAGTGGCTGTGATGATGGGTTGATTAGTCGCGACGCGTTTTGTGAGATTAGCTTAGATTTTAATATTGATTTGCTAACATTATCTTAGAATTGCGAGAGATAAGAAGGTGATAAGATTATCAGCCTAATTAGGTGTTAAAATGCTTGTGTAAGCATACCGTTGATGTCATTCATAATATTATGATAATATGTGATGAATATTATTTAAACACCGTGCTACGAATTTTCCAATCATCCGGGTATGGGCCACAGATCCGCCAATGCCTTGTAATTAACAAAATCCGTGTGACATATTTGGATCTTAACAGACATATGGTTTCTGATTATATAACGATACAGTGTTTTATGACGAGTCTCAAAAAATTAAGACCTGGTTCTGTAGACGTGAGCTTCAAAACTACCTAATACCTGCTTGGCGAAGAGCCAGCTAAAAAGGAACAGATGTGGTAGATGGCTTTACCATCACCCAGGGCAGATAACACCCACTGGATTCTGTTTTGGAGATTTAGTTTTCATGTTTTCTGACACCATATCGAAATATAAGTATAACAAAGCTTGAGGAAGAAGCGTTGAGAGATTTCAAGATTTAAATAAATGCAGGAATATACAATGGAGCTATTAAGTGTTGCAGATAATTCGAAACAAAACAACGAGTTGTATGTACGAGGATATTTATGCACAAGATACGTAATGATAAACTCCATACTATAAACGCCACGAGTATTCGCCAAGCATATACTTAATAGAATTCGAACCCAGTTTTCTAATCGAATGAGCATTCAATCACTCAAATAAAAGATGATTAGATTCCCGAATCCGTTCGACTTTTAAGCTTAAAAGTAGCATACTTTGTGTCGATAAAGATTAAATGGATTCGTTATGTGTATCAGGTTATCTAAACGGATTATTCGAAACGTGAAATGCGCCACTCACGTGAATGTTTATTATTCAAATAAATCCTTATTCAAAGTGTTTATGTTTTCTCAATTGAACATTTTAATGTCCACGATGAACTGGAACAGAAACAAAATATACAATTTAGATTTTTAGAGGACAACACAATCCAACGTTCAGCTCGTCTTATTAATCTATTTTCAATATTTCCCTTGTTGGGTTCATCAGAACAAGCATGGATCGTTGATAAACCTTGTCTGGTCGACGCAATTTATCAAAGGGCCATGCGTGTTCTGAATATTACGAAATAATTTTCTCCGTTGCCCAACCTACTGTTATTTGTTCTCGTTGTCCGACCCAGTGCATTAGATTTTTCTCTCTATATAGACATGAATAAATCATTAGTACCCACTCCGCAACTTGCAGTAGAGTTTTTAACCCGACCGTTACCTGATTTTGGCAAAATTTCAAAAAAGACTGGTAAGTTCACAGCTTTTTAAAGTTACCAATTTCTTTCATAAGTTTGAACACTTCTAGCCAGGGTGAAACATTGTTTGTTCAAATTCACTGGATTGCTTGATACTGATTCGATATTACCAATTACGATTCGATTATTTTAATTTAAAAACAAAATATTCTAATACCAGGGCCTGTTGAGTACAATTTAATTTTATATTCATATCGCCCCCGACATAGCTATGGTAGCGTCTATTGGTTCTTTTTTCAGTGTAACTAGCTGGACTAAGACTTAACTGTTTCGCGTTTTTTTGAATTACTTGTTTTGTTCTTGGTTCCATTTAGGTATCTTATACCCTATATCGCTTGGCATATGTGTCGTGTACACAGGTACTCGCGAAGTACTTTGCTGAAGGACATGTACATTGCTGGCCCGGTAATTTCGACTTCACTTATACACGTTATCAATTTTCCGAGATTTCGTCATGTGTGGCGTAAGTATTTTTGGGTCGCGGTGTCGTTTCATCCCACATGATGAAAGTGATGCCTTATATCCAAGTCGGTTACAGAACACGGATCTTAATGTTTCAAACATTTTGGAATCAAAGAGCGACGTTATTGAAAATTTTTATTTCACACCATTGTGACTTAGGATGCCACTTTCGGATCCATATTCGAATATATTCGGACGTTTATATGATTACGACTCGAGCACTGAATCACACCGTGATCGTAATAAATGGACGTTATCGCAGGTTTCAAATTCTATCGATTGTGTTATTATTAATCTACATCTATTTAAAATATTTCCATGAGAATAGTGAAATAAATTTAAATGTTTTTAGATATAAAATACGTTGCTAATGGGATCTCATTCAGGAAGATTTGTTTCCAAATGATTTAAAATGAATGTGTTTGAAATTAGCAATCGAATCTATTCCAATTCCCTATAAACTTGTATTTTGTGTTACGGTTGTTTAGTATTATTCCTAATCCTCCTGATAAGATGATATTGAATACACACGTCTTGCCAAGTCTTTTTAACATCGCGTTCTATGTCACGCTACTCGCCACTTGTGGGCTATGATTTGTGTGACTCCGACAATAAAACCCAGGCTAGATTGTATATGTAGTTTGTTTTTCATTACGCACAAGTTCAAGATATTCAAATATTTGTTTCACTTTCGATATGTCTCGTCAGTAGAAAAATTAGGAATCAGAGCAGTGCGAGCAGAGCATCCATTATAAATAGACTTTATTGTTTTGTTCCCTAAATGATAAATATTTTCAACGGAAAGACTGAAAAATTTCGGCTCCAATCCGGGTCGTTGACAACTGAAATCATCCTACCTCTGGTGTATCAGGATCCGCTACTGGGCCAATTCTCAAAATTAAATTGCATCAAGCCTCCCAATCTTTTCCACCATAACAATTTTGTTTTGTTAAGTATGGGTCACTTAAAGGCTCGATCCGTCGATGCAAGGTCCATCCATGGTTATGTCCACTGCTTTATTTTGTATTATATGCACTACAGTGATTACTTTTGCAATCTTATAGAAGGATATCGTGAAAGCCAGGACATGTTGAAATCGATGTTTCTGTACTTATCATCAATCACTTTACAAATATGCGGTTCAAGTTCGATATATTTGATTCCCATAATGTTTTTGTCGAATTCTACGTGTGGAAAATAACCTCCAATTAAGCCGTACTATCTTATCGTAAATGTGTTTTTGTGCATAAGTGCGATATCCAGAAACATGTAAAGAGTATTGGGGGAGGGTTAGCGGGGGAGTAATTCGCCAAATAAAGTTATGAGATCACAATGAGCCGCCGCGGGCGGAAGAAGAGTTTGGCTAAAATTAAAAAATAAAATGTAAAAACGCTAATTTATAGACTGGAACTAGTGAAATATAGGAACCAACTAACGCGCACTACAATTAGAAGGTTATTTTCCAATATTTTGGTCAGCGATCAGTGGACTAAGTAATAGAATATAGTAGAAATATTTTTTTTGTATTGATACATTGATTGATTATAGTACGATTGTCCGATACGATACATTTGATAACCATTTTCCTCGTATATATTAGTGTTAATTTCTGGTCTGGTTTAGTTCATTTCCCATGTTCTACAACAACGTGGTTCTATAAATTTTGTGAGTCGATGTATGAATATGCTGGTAATTCCCCAAATCGTTGAATTAGGTCTGTGGTCATTCACTGGTCAGACCAGGGTTCCAATGCGTGTATTACGTCATAAGCGAGTTGTTATTTACGACGACGACGGTGTTGTCGAGGAATGGGTTCGTCGTACGATGATTTGTTTTTATATCATGATAGCACAATGTCGATTATGATTGAAGAATACAAGAACTGTGATCAAATAAACGCGTATTTTTTTTTATTTTATTTTGAAAAATACACGCTAGGTGTTGAATATTTCCACGATAACTAAAAGGTTGCTGGTTACGCCTAGTAAGGCCGGCAGATAACTTACGTACATAATTTATTTTCTCTCACATATCACGCTTGATTGTGCTAAATATGCTTCTATATTTTACCCAAATAAGAATGCTGTTGGTAGCGAGTACAATTCGCCTCCAGCGATACGCAACACCGCAATTAAAAGCTTCAGCGTCGCCCTGAGACGTCCAACACCTCGCTATAACAAATAGAAACAAAGTAGCGACGCACGACAGTTTTGCACGGTCGGTACTGGCGGTTATGGGGCGTGATATATAGACTGTCAAGTGGCGCATAATTGTTGAGTTTTATACGATTTTTATATTCATATTATTAATAGAATTTAGTCGAGCACAGGCGAATGGAGGAATGCGCCTTGTAGGATCGATTCATCGAGTTTTATATGATCTTTTGTATAAAGAATTCAGCAGTTTAGTCGAGCTCGGTAGATTGCCCATCATAGGATCGATTTATCTTCGGATCTTGCTCGAATGAACAACCGTTAAGTCTGGTGATATGAAGCATTCCGATTACCCTCTTGAAGTGCGATATACAAAATTATGGAGGTGATTCATATGCGATAGTTACTGGATAAAATATTTGCATATAAGTTCAGAAATGAAATGCCTCGTCATACAGATAATATTGTAATATTTTGTGGTCGTGGATATAATTAGTTTGGTGTCTTTGATATGTTCCTATGTTAATGTGGTTCGAAGATATTTCCTCAGCCATACCAAATTTACCTGCATGTATTCAGTTAAATATGAGTCACTGATGGTTTATAACCAATGACCTGTCTGTGTAATTTTCAGATTTTTCCTGGCAAAATTAATTTCTTGAATTGGTAGATCCCGTATGGGATTTTCCCCATATTCAATGTATATGGCATATACAGGATTTGGGATATGATTTTATTATATCGTTTATGGGGACAAAAAAGGATATTTGTCAATACAAATGAACATGCCTGCATTGGGATTAGTATGTTAAAAAGCGGCCAAGTCCGGTTTGATTTTTAGTTGATGAACAGAAAAAGCATGTTATCGCGCATTTATGGTAAATTCGATTTGAGAAAATTATTTGATTAAATTCTGAAACCAGAAGATATTTGATTTTGGCCACCCCTAGTCTTAAGCTATACAATAGTGATGTGTCGGTCATGAATTTGAAAGTATAAAACAGGCATTAAAATTTGTGCAGATGCAAGTCGTTTAATAATATTTGCATGAAGCTGTAGATGAAAGTCAAATAGAATCAGTCCACATAATACATTAAATCAGGAAAAGCAAGTTTTAAAGTTATTTGTGTTAAAATAGCAGAAGTGCCCAAGCTGCTACAATTGTGAACATTAGGGATGCAAATTCAAGATTCTATTTGTTGATGCTTCTCCTATTTGGATGATTTCGACATGGGGGTTGAGCTAAAATTGTATCGATTATATTAAAGTTTTTATATATTTCGAAGTTGTTATTGAGTATACTTGAAATTTCGGCCATTTATTAAAGGGTTTCCATAAATAGAACCAAACTCGTGATACATTAGTCCTAGAACATGAAAATGCTTTATTTTGAGTGTATGAAGGAGCAGTGTTGACAATTTTTGTTTTTGGTTGTTCGAAGAAAATGATGTGGATGTTTTAGACACTTGAAGAAAAACGGTATTCTGTCACTTTGGTAATAAGTATGGTTCATTAAACTCAATACTTTTTGACATCTCTAGTTGTCCTAAGGCTGGTCAATTCGACTCGAAGATTCGAATAGTTTCGAAGCACAATTTATTCGAATCAATAGGGAATCGTTCATAAGAGCAAAGACTTGCCAAACGAACTAGAAGTTTTATTTTTATCAAGATAATGTAATCGATTTTGGTCAAATTTAACCAAAATCGATTATATTTTCTCTTTGAAATATGAAAATTGTTGCCCTTGGACATTGAATGTGAATTGAAAGTACACAATAAACTATAAATTTTTTGATTTTCACAGTGGAAGCAATGTGTAATACTACAAAAAAATGTTAAAAATTAGTGATACGATTGATACGATTTGATACGATTCGAAAAAAATATTCGAATTACAAATGATTCTGTTTTGCCCAGCCGTAGTCCTAATGTATGCTGCCAATTTTAATTACAGAAATAGTATGCCTATATATATATATATATACCTCCATGGAGTATATATATTTGCACAGGAAGTGTTTGAACTGAGTTAGTCATAGTGTGATAATAACTATTCATATTTGTTAGATGAGTTCGGACAGGATTATTTGTCACAGCTATGTATGGGAACCACTATATTTAAGCCAACTTTATGCATCGGTCATACCTAGGAATGTATTATTTTATAATATTCTTAGGAGATGACAAGAATATATTACACATTATTTGGTAATAATGCCCACTTATTACTATTGAGGTCACTTCCTCTGATTGTTATTTCCTTGTTCTATTGTGATGCAACTTTGCTTTGTTGAAGGTGATCATGTAGAATTCAACGAGTTGCACCTTAGAGCTCATTTGAGACAGAATGTCAGAACGAGATTGGGAGAATTTAGCTATGGTACTTTCTGAAGTAAAACTTCAAATACATTTCTAAGGTTGACCACTCAGTTTTATCGGAGATGCATTAAAAGCATCAATTTAGCAACATCTGAAGTGTTGTAGGTGACTTTGGATGAATTCCTCTGATTTTGTTGTGTAAATCAACACTATTTAGTATCGCTTTGTGGGTGACTTTGGATTTCGTGGAGATGAACGTGCTCGATATTTAATTATGGAGTAGTTTATATGAGCAGCATTTGATATTTAATGTGAATGTATGCTGTGCCATTTTTGTTGATAATCAAACAGGTTCGGTTCAAGTTTAGGAACATCTAAGAATATGTTCTTTCTGATTCCTCAAAAGTTATTATGTCTAAATTAAGAAATAATTTTAAAACAATTTCAGATGGTTTCCAGGAGAGGGTTTTTTTGAAAATTATTCGAGGTTATTGGTGTGGATCAAACACTTTTCATGAATAAAGTCGTTATTTTATTTTCTACTATTTTGGCATTTATTTGCATGCCTAAAAGATGTGCAACACAAACTTTGTTTTTTCTACTTTCTGCTAAGTTAATTTTTATGTGGCCCTAATTAGGAAGGTTACTTTCTTGAGCATGAGCCACAGATGGACCGTGCCTCTCGGCTCAGTCCATCTGTGACTTTTGCTTAACCAAACTTGGGTCAATATTTTATGACTAGTACAGCATTGCTGAACCGTCTAATCACTTTACCTATTGCAGTTGAGGAAGTCAGCTATGCATTTCATATCCTGTTGTTCAATTTAGGAACAATGGAATCAATCCAGATTGAAAATTGAAATGAAATTTCAGGAATTGGTTGTGGATTCGGTGTTTTTTCTTGTTAGTTACTAAGAATTAAAGTAGTTTCTTTATGAGTAATTTCATGTATTGAATGTGGTGTTTTTTATCATGTTTTGGATGCTGATTTGGTAGTTTGAACAGTGTTAATTTACTTTGATTGCAATAGTCTTGGTTTATATTGTGAAGACAAGCTTTATGTGGAAATCCAGATGACATCCATGAGAACTTTTAAGTGTGCCAGTTGTGGATGATGTGATGGTTGAAAGTGATGGCTGCCTGATTTTAAAATACCTAAAGTAAAACAAATTCACCACAAAACTGAATTATTACTAGATAACCGAGTTTCACTTCCAAAACTAGATAAACCAGATTAAAAACCAGGTAAACTAGGTAATTGGCTGCATTAAAAGGTTTGAAGGTTAAAATCTTCAAATAGTCTAGTTTGAAAGCTTTTTATAATAAAAATATGATTTACCTAATATTTCTATACTAGTTTTAACCAGGTACCTAGTTGTGAAAAAGATAGATTTACCCAGTAAATTAACTACCGGTAGGTAAAATTTAAAACACAAAACTAGATAAAGGTTAAATTAGATAATTTATATTTTCTTGAAAGCAAGTAAAAGTACTTTGGAAGATTAACTCTGTAACTTAAGTACTTTTACCTAGAATTGCCAACACCAGTGGATGGGGTAACTCTTATATCTTAGTTTAAGTAGTATTCCTATTTCACTATATAAATCAATTTAATGTTTCCAGAAAATTGAAATCGTTGATATTTGGGCAATTGCGATGAAAGTAAGCTTTGTGGAAATATAGACAGTGCTAACTGTTGAATTTACTTCTTGTTTATAGGGTTAATTTTTGAATGACCTTTTTGAATACTTGATTTCAATGTCACTTTCAAATTGTTCTAGTTTAGTTTATTAAATGGTATCAGAGATTTATCCTGTGAATGAACGAATGTTTCAGATAAAGCGAAATTTCTGATATTTGATATATCTTGCAGCAAAGTCACGATTTATGTTGAATTTTTGCAACCTAAAGTTAGTTTATATCATGATTTCACTGCAAAATGAATCAATTTAAGAATAATTAAATAATGAAATTGATTTTAATTGGATTTATAGCATACCTGCCTTTCAGATAGGAAATTCTGTAGTTGTTGGTGCAAAAAAGATGCTGCGGATTCAGTCATATCACGAGTAGATTTGCTGGATTAGATTGTTACAATTTGAATTTGATCAAGAAATCCAGATATAGAAATTGGTCAAGCAAAGAGTTCCTAATTAAGCGGGGTTAGTTGAGGGTATTTTAGGATAGACTGTTTCGGCTATATTATGTTGGAAATCCATTTTATTCTGTTAGTCATAAACCCCCAAATTGTAGACAGTACTACCATCTCCCATGCACAACCTCATGAATTGTCTTGTCAATTAGATCATTTTTAATATTGACTTATTGTTGAACATGTAGCATTGTTTCTTTGTAGAGTGTAAGGTCTGGATTATAGAGAGTCGAATGTAAATATGTTGATACAATATGAAAATGAGTCGATATGGGCACCAGTCAATAAGACTCGGTCCATGTTTGGTGCATACTTAACAAAATAAAATTTCTGATTGGGAACCCTGTTACCAAAAAGAGATTTGAGTCCTTACATTGAGCATATTTTTGTAGATTTAAAATCATTTTATCTTGTCAAATTTTCGGCTCAAAGTTGACTCATCCAAATTGTTAATTCAATTCGAAGTAAAGTTATAGTAATGAATAATTAACAATTGTTCTGCCCTGGATCTTAGTCATTGATGCAGATACGATGAGTCAGTCGGCATGTCTTTAATATTGTTAAAAATCATGCTAACGGTTGCGAACCATCAGTTGCTAGACAAAATCAAATTTATGATTGCGTGTTGGTAAAAATTTTGGAATGGCTTCAAATCGTCTTCTATTATACAGTAGACTATAATGCCTCTGTTCCGGGACATATTCTTATATATTTCATTCTCATTTTCCTTAACTTTGTTAAACCTATATCAAAGTGTCGTTTCTCGACAACAAGTGTGTTGGTCCCACATGGGTCCCTCTACTATGTATTCTTCATCATCTTATTGCCCAATGTAACGTATTGGAAATAAATGAATGAATGAAATTTGATAAAATCTTTGCTCTGAGCCGTTGTGAAGTTATATCAAATCAGAGAAATCAATACATAGCAGATATTTAGATTTTGAATATATCAGTGGCATCACCAGGCTTGCAAATTTGCGGGATTACAGTTCTGTCGAATCGTGTATAGTCTCTCATTAACCTCTTATGGAGCCAGAGTAAAAATTCAAACATTTATTTCACGAATGAGTAAAATATATTTTTTGGTTTTCCTTTTGTTCATTTCCTTTGTTATCCGGTATTGATTCCTTGTAATCTTCTATATCATGCTCCCTAAAAGAAGATAAAAAAAAACGGAATCTCGCAAATTGCAATGAATTTGCAAGCATGCATTACTCACCCCTTGGCTTGTATTTTATGAGATTCATCCAGTCTTGAAGCTACATTTCTCCTACACCCCACCAACTTTAAATGTCTCAGTGATTTTTAGTCCAACTCCTTGCTTGCAGGTATCCACTTGAGTTATGAAATATAAAAAGGACTCAGATAAATTCAATTCAAACTCTAGTCAATTCCAATATATTTGATTGCACATGATATGGGCAATAGGTGCTGTGTACAGTATCTCCCCTGGACGAAAGCATATTATGCTTTCATCCAGGGAAGAAACTGTTCACTATATCCTTTACAGTTTGGATTGACTGGTAAGAATGCAGTTTGTAGTAGAGCTCAATCGACATATCCCTTTCTATTTTCTATAATATTGATTATTATGAATAAACCCACACCATTCGCTCAACTTCCATCAAAAAGATGCATTTTATCAGGTTCAATCTGAATCAATCTTCTCATTACATTCTCTGGGGTGTTTTGCCCATTCCAGTCAGGAAACTTTTGTCCAGACATTTTGTTAAGCATGAGTCACTGATGGATCGTACTGCATATGTGCGGTCCATCTGTTGCTCATACTTGACAAAATAAAATTTCGTACAAAGATTAGTTTATATGCTGATGTTATTGGTTATCGGTAGAGGTGGCCAATATCGAATATCTTTTGGTTTCATATTCTAATCCTTTATTATTTCTGAATTGAATTGAATATTTGAATCAGAAGTTATATAATGAACAATTAAAGACATCTTTTTTATAGTCTTATTTTCAACGTAAAAAATCACACTATCTCTGAAAAAAATCTCAAATAATTATTTTGTTGATTTTAAACTGTTGCAGAAATCAATTCCAATAATTATGATTCGAATATTCCAGACCGAATCGAATATTCTGGACACCCCTGGGGTTGTAACAATGTGAGGAAATTTTAAGAATACGTAATATCAACCTGGCTCACATTTAATCCTAAATATATATTATTTGCTTATGGTTATGTTTTCCATCAGATTTCAGTTATGCAAATTTGTTTCATGATTTTTCAACTATTTTTTGGAAGTTCTCAAATATTTACTTTGAACGTATTTAAAAAACAATTTTATTCTGCATTATCACAGGTGCTATGTTTTGTAAATAATCATAATGAATTGAAAGTTTATATTAGAACGGCTCTGATAAGGTAAGCATCTGTTTTATCTATGAAATTTTAAACTGTGTTTGGCAACAAGACACAATCTTGACTACAAATGTTTCATATTATTTCCTTTAGGTCGTCCATATTATTTGAAAAATTTTATTTTATGCCGAATTATGTTCCCAGAAAGTAATCCGCTAAAAATTTCACGTTCAATTTCTCATTTATCGGAGAAATTTTTTCATATTTTTGGGATCAATACTCGATTTAAGATAATATTGTGTAAGGTACTGCCATTTGTTTAAAAAAATTTTATTTGCTCATTTTTTAGTAGTGAGGGAGAGTGGGGGAACCGGCACGGAACCAATAGTTGCCTTAAGTTACACCTAGACAGAATTGCAAAATCTTGCTTTTCTTCGGGTGTCTGAGATGTTGATGTCATTTTCTTCATATGGACAAAAAACTTCAACACTGCTATTTCATGGCATTATTGATGATTTTGAACTTTTTTTAAGAAGTTTTGTTACTATGAGATTAAAAAAAGACATTTAAATCTTCTAGCCACAGATATCGTGAAATATTATCTTCTGATTGAACCTAATTTCTTCAGGTCTCCGAGTATCAGAATAGCTGGAATTCTGACAATCTGTACCTAGGGCTGTCCTTATAGTTTAATTGAGACAATATTCAAACAGAATAATGTTTCAACATTTCAGATGAACAAAATTTTTGACATTAGACTGCATTTTGCCAATTTCACAGCAAAATCATGATTCATGTCAAATTTTACAACGCTGTCCTTATAGTTTAATTGAGACAATATTCAAACAGAATAATGTTTCAACATTTCAGATGAACAAAATTTTTGACATTCGACTGCATTTTGCCAATTTCACAGCAAAATCATGATTTATGTCAAATTTTACAACGTAAAATTTGGCATATATCATGATTATGCTGCAAAAGAAATCAATCTAAGAATAGTCAAAAAACTTACTCAAAATTAAATTTCTACAATGCCTGACTGATTATTTAGATAACCCAAATTTTTGATTCCTCCTATTCACTTCTTTTCAGTCCCATCACATTCATGTTCACCGATAACTACTGATAGCGGTGTTGCTATTGGCGACACCGTGCTCGAGATGCGTGACATGTATCCACGGAAACAAACGACAAGTGTTACTGAAATAAAGAAAGGGTAGGTGCTATTTTAGGTATTCCATCTTCTTTGAATTTGGCAAAAATATTAGAGAAAAATATTAATCCGATCACTGATTTTTACATTGATTATGATCAAAACCTATTAACAAAGATTTGAAAAAGTTGATTGGTTTTCTATGTGGCTTTTTCAGTGCTTGCGGTTTGGTATTTCAGTCTTATTCATTTTTATTTCCACATAATTCTAAGCTTTTTATTCTCGTAACAATCACAGCCGTAGACGTTTGTTTTATTATTCAGAAATTTATTATGAAAATTAAATTAATTTTTAGATTAAAAGACTCAGTTTATGGAAATGGTGCAACGTCTGCGTCGCCTAGTATACTCTCTCCTGCCACAAGTGGTGGATCACCGGCTCAGGATGGTACGAAAGAAGGTGGGGTCGACCACTATAACATCTACCAGTAACGAACCATAGGGGGTTCCCCCGGGGATTCGAAATAGTCAAATTAGAAGTATTTGTCACTCTCAGTGCAATGAATTATTTGATCTAGGATTTTATTCCACCCAAAGAGCAGTATTTCTGTAACATTAGGAATTGGGAAAATTATTTGGAATTTAAAAACATTTTCACTAAACTAAATTGATTTTATTGGTATAGTAGTATATATAGTATGTACCCAAAGTTAGGGCTGTCGAAAATATTCAGATAATTCAAATAGGAAATTATCTGAAATTTTTCAATACAACAATTTGAGATCAGCAACATGATAATTTGGAATTTTCTTCCAAAATAAATGTGAGTTTTTATGTAAATGATAAGCCTATAAAAAGATGGCTCTGTTTAATCATTGTATTCATTGAATATTTGATACTATTTTGGAAATGCTATTTTGATTCTGAAAGCAAACAATATTCGATTTTGGCCACCACTGACAATAACCAAACTAATCCCTGTAAGAAATTTAATTTTGTCAAGTATGAGCCACAGATGGACCGTGCCTATGCAGCATGATCCATCAGTGACTCATACTTAACATGTTTGGCCACCTCTACCCAAAGTATATATGCAGTGAACCCTGTGTCTTTTGAAACGAGCTCCAATGGTATTTATTTCACTATTTTCACAGGTTTGAATATGAAGCCGAGATCAGATTCACCTCGAATATCATTGAAGAATAATAATGAAGACAAACTGATGAATTGTAAGCAAGTAGTTAAAACATAGAACTATCTGGGTATAAAATTATATATTATCCAGTATTAACCATTATTGAAAAAAGTTTGGTGAAAGTTTTTCCGAAATAATGCAATGAGCCATAAATTTAGTCCATACATTGCTTGTTCCAAAATTTGCAAAATTTAAAATTTCTCTATTTTGAATTCCTGCCTCAAAAATTTCCCCCTCAATCCTCTTCTGCAGAGATTGATTCTTTGGTTGTCTGAGTACTAGAACACCTTGCAATATGGTAACTCCACTGCCTTGTTTTGGCAACGCTCCCAGTACTAGAAGTGGCCAAAATCGAATATCTGTTGAATTCAGAATCAAATCGAATTATTTTTACGAATGTAATTTAATTTTTGAATCAGCAGCGTTATAACAAACGAACGAAAAAATTCTCAGAAATTTGTTAAAACACTAAAATATATACGTCTATTTTCTGAAAATGTTAACTTTTTTGAATGTCAATTTCGAATCACCGGAAAAATCGAATCGAATAATTTATGATTCGTGAATCAGGAATCAAATTGAATATTTTGAACAGTCCTACCCAACACTAATTGGAATATAGCTCAGTGATGATTAAACACAGACCTGTACCTATAAATAGTGAGGATTTGTTGTTTCTGAGAGCTTTATATTTATACTATTCTACTTAACATCTAAAATATTTTTACACAAGTGTCTATGAAAAATAAACGTGAGGGAATCTATGTCAAGAACCGTACATCACTTTTAATTTCAACATGTCCACCTCAGAAATTTATTTAGCCAATCATGAGCCACAGATGGATGGTGTCTCAGTGGCGAGCATATTTTGACTAGATATCGAGAGTTCAGAAGTTATTATCATGCCTTATCAGTCGGGATGCTATATTTCTTATCTCATCTCTTTCCTATAAAACTTTAGTCTTCCATAGTTTCAGATACCTCAGGAATTTATATATATATAATTAGACGTATGTTCATTCATTTCCATTCAAAACTATATCTGATTGGGCTGGGCGGAAATATGTAAAATTGTAAAATTTCAACAATTTTGCTCAAAACCATAACCGTATTGCAGAAACGAGCATTCGAAATGAGTAAATATCAATATCAATATCGAACCATGTAACTCATATAACTCTATTCCAACCCATGTACATCATATTTTATTCCTTGTTTCAGCGTCCTCAAATTGCATTGGTTCAATGATGCCCAAACCCCTGACGCCCGCTGTCTCGGCAACAATGACATCACATGTTACATCACCAATTTCATCACCAGGCATTATGCCAGTCAATCGCAAAAAACCCTCCCCTAAAAACAAACGTCGAAATCCTGACATGAAGCAAAAGAATCAACAACAAATCTTTGAGTTCGAAGGTCAAAACTCAGCAGAAAATTTCTGCACCAATAACAATAACTCAAAACAATCGGAGAAAGCAGCATTTGCGCTGCGGCGATCAAAGGTTGAAGAAATTCATACGAATCGTAGAACTCCATCGACAAACTCAGTGTCGGACGAGTTAAGTTCTAGCGGTCTGACACCAACAACTGACGAGCACACAAACAACGAGACTTCAGATCAAAACCTGGATTTATTCGATGACGACATGATCGAAGCGATGAAAATCATCGACAAAGACTCATTTCCTGACCCCGGTGACGATCTACCGGACCTGGTAGTAACATCTGGGTCGCTAGACTACCCCTCGGTTTTCCCAAACACAACTGAATCATTCCTATTTGGGAACACTCGTTCTTCTCCAACCCTAGATGGAGTCATAGGGAATCTCGGAACTTCCCCACCAACTTCTAAACAATCCACTGTAACCTCTGAATCAATGTCACTGGTGAGTACAATTGATTGATGTTGTCGCACCTTCTCGAAGGTCTTTATTTAGGGGTAATCAGGAATTCAACTTATTTCAACTTATTTTTTGGAGAAAATCATAATATTTCCCATTTTTTTGCAAGACTGAATTTCATTACTTGGTGGTAAATACTGTATGTTCACAGTAATATTTTGGGAATAAAAAATTAATTTTAGCAGCAAACACCATTTAAACTAAATTTTAGTGGACATATCTCATGACGGTGTTCTGGTGTTCATCGGCTTTCATAGTGTTTTTAAAGACGTGTTAATTTTATCAATCTCGAGCATTACATTTTTTGTATGAAATTTCCTCAGAGCAATGCTGGGATTAGCTCTAAAAGGAATTAGCTCTCACTTATAAATATATTTTTATTTTTTAAAATTCACTCAGAACAAGGCCGGAAGCAGTGCCTGAAAGGAATCAACTGACGCTTAGTAGTTTGGCCTATGAGCTAGTACAAGATGTAGTACTAGCAACTGCGCTCTTTACCATAAACTTTCCGCTATGGTAAAGTGTAGTGAGTGGTATTTGCCCTGGGTGAGAGTAAACCATCTACAACCTAAAATATAACCGTTTTTCCTTGAAGTTTCTGAATTTTATCTTCGGGGGATTCCAAAAGGTTCGACATCATCAACCATGCTATTGATGAGTGAACAAGCTTTTGAGGAATATTCTCAAAGATAGTAATTTTTGGATGAATTTTCTCGCGCAAACCAAATTTCTTTGCGTGCCTGAGCAGCTCTAATTCTGTTGTTATGCAAACTAGTAGAATATTAGCTCCTCTGCTAGACAAATACCCAAAGAAAATAGGTTCAATTGAAAACAAATTTGGCTAATTGGCAAATACTTTATTATATAATCTATCTAGAAGAATAAAATGTCTTTTTTTAAATGTGTGGTATCAACCGAACTATAAAAAAGTTCAAAATCACCAACACTATTTCATAGCAGTGTTGATGGTTTTGAAGCTTTTTCTGTTCAACTGAAGAAAATGATGGATTTATTGAGCATTTCAGACACCTGAAAAAATGTAGGATTCTGCCACCCTGGTTTTGTGTAGCAGTTGTGATATTCCATTATTATGCTTCACCATAGGCATCTAACACCATTGCCAACTTGTGGAAAGTGTGTAACATGGCATACGATCAAAATAATATAAAACACATCAGTATGCTGACCTCGATCTGTCCTTCCTATAGCACTGCTGTTTTGATTCCCACAACTCATGTGTTAGTTGGTAATGTAATTTAGGGATTAACCCTCTGGCTGCGTTCGATAGCCATATTCCAATAATTCATATTTGGACAGGGGGACTCAGTGTCTTGGGAAACAGACGGACAGAATATCAGCTACTCCACTACTCAAAGAAAATAGGTTTTGTCAGAAGAAATTTTAGCAAATAGGCTATATTTCATGATGCATCTTTCTAAGCATCAACATTATTGTGTATTAGCAGTTTTGATAATCATAGACCATTTTGCACAATCGTATTTATGAAATTTGAAACAGAGAAGAGACAATTTAATTTCTTAACATGAAAACGATCATGGAAGATTCCTTTCCTTTGGCTAATTTTTTAACATTACATCAGATCTGTTTTTTTTTTTGGTGTCATAACTAACACAGTATCTGACCTTCTGCCAGTCTGCATTGTCTCACACTTAGACAAGTTGTATGTAATTTAGATAATCTGGAAATTATAAAGTGTTTTATGCAGATTTGCTTATTTCAAAACAATTTTGTATTTTATGAAAGTGACGCCCAAGGAATGCCAGCCGATGGCAATGACCTGTGACAAAATAGTAGTACCGACATCTGCACCCTCACCTGAAAACATCCTAAGCGAAACTGAAACGCTATTGCGAAGTGCTGTGAATGGTATCTGACCAGGGTGATGTTAAAACCATCTACAACCTTGTTATTTCCTTTTAGTTGCCTCTTAATAAGACCAAAGAAAAATGTGTTAGGACCATTCTGAAGTCTGTACCTACAGGGCGTCGATTAACTATAATCTTTACGCCGTCGAATTCCAGTAGACTGCTCCCTGGTGTATTGAGCAATAAAGATAGCTAAACAAGCTCGAAACATAGCGATGAGCTAATCAACTATTTATGGTTTGTTGTGACTTTAAGGCTTGCTTTGTTGGTTCACAGCAGTATGGATATTTTTATATGTATAGTTTTGGCACAGGTTGTCTGGAGCTTGCATTTTATCTGCTAAGGATTGTCAAATAGCGCCAAAACCATCAACACTGCTATTTCATTTATGAAGATTCAAAAACGGTAGAATCATAAATTTATGACTCTCAATGTGTGATGATAAACCACACAACACCTTTCTGTGATAAAACCATCGACGGCCATCACTTCTTTCGTATCTTCCTAAAGCACAATATATACTCTGACCTGTGGGTACGGTCTTTAGAATTGCTAGGCGACTAAAAGGAAACAAGGAAGTGGTAAATGGTTCCACCAATAACCAAGACAGATACCACTCAATAAAACTTATCATGGCATTTCAATTTTGTGTGGGATTTTCCATGTCTAGAGTGTACTAGAGCCTGACCGTTATATTGGCCCAATTTTGCTGTTCACTGATATATTAGTAGATCACAAAAGCAGACGATAACATCGGCCAAACGAAATACAAATACGGTCGCGCAATTTTTTCAATCGAAATTATGCGTATTTTTTCAAGTTGTAAAAATTGCATAATATGTTTTGCTTCCATCTACGGAAATATCATATGTTCATTTGCCTTTCTTATGCAATAGACATATTCTTTCATTATGTTTTTCGTTTCTTGCTTTTGTTCGGGAGAGTTTTCAACGAGTTTTGGGCAAGATAAAATATCGGTTATCGGTGATCAAAAATGTCAAAATATCGATATCGGTTTCAAAAAAGCAATATCGGTCGGCTCCAGCCTGTTCTGCGTTTTTCAGTAGCTCATTGAAATTTAAGTGGCCGTTAGTTGGTTCCTTTTAGGTGCCGCTCCGGTCATGCTTTGATGGAACTCCGCTAAGAAAAAATTCTTATCTGAGATCCAAATACGTTATTAAAGCGTATTTAACTTCCCCCAAGATAAACAAAAATATTTTCCTTTCAGGCATCCTCATCATCACCACCTACGTTTCCAACAGATGCAAAATTTTCTTCCCCAGAATCGAGGGGTAAGTCCCAGATGGGAGCAAAATCACATTTACAAGATATTTTGGGAGTAACTGACACAATAAGGTAATCATTGCATCTTTAGTTGTCCAGAATAGGGTTTTCCTCACTATTTATTTCGTGATTCGGATGATCATGAACTTTTCCATCTCATCTGTTCCATGATGTGAAAGTGGTAATATCAAGAGATCCAGAAATTTCCATAAAAATTTAGTTTAGTTAATATATTCCGATATTGATTCAATTTGGAAATTAGATATAAATCTAAAACCGCAAACTTTTTGATTTTATCCACCCTACGGTATTTACTCGCATATATCACGCAACTGCGATTTGTGTGCAGGCAATGAGGTCAACATGAAAAGTGTATTCCCCTGTATTATGCGCCCTTCGTTTTCTCCCTTGTTTTGGATGCAAAATTCTGGTAAAATAATGTGTGATGTAGCCGAGTATTTACAGTGTTTTTCATTTTGTTAAAGAAGATGCACTTTGCTACATATGCCAAATTTGGGGACATGGAATTTGACAGAAATCTAATTTTATCGTGAAATGGGGGGAAATAGGGTAAAAAATGGAGTATTATTAATATTTATATGAAATTTTGAAACATCATTTATTGAACTAAACTGGATTTCGAATATCGCTTAAATTTCATTTTTCTTTATTCTTTCCACATCTGATAAGATAGAAAAAATTGGTTGAAATTTTCAATTAAGATTATGTTTCTATTGCAATGAATCTGGGGCATGTTCATTCCCAAAATTTGTGGAATCACTCTGTATAGTATAGGGGATGCATAAGCATCTGTTTGAAACATGAATATCAGAGTGGCATTCCTAATAACTGTGCCCCTTTAAATCGAGCTTCGAACTATTCAGATACATGTCCACGAAATACTAAAGCAAACTTTAAAAATTTCATATTTCTCTTCTATCTATAGGTTGAAGAACATGTCTCGTTCCATCGACTCAGTCCCCTACAAGTCACCAACCACTACTACCTCATACAGCACCGGGGTCAAACCCCCCAACCCACCATGTACTATGGCGCCACCCAACAGATTACCGTCAAACTTACATTTCAACAAACCCACAAGACCTCAGTATAATATGTATAACGATCCATATCGAACAAATCCTGGATTCAATATGGACATGGGTACTAATGGACCTTGGAATAGGGGATCTCCCAGACACATACCCCCCAATTTATTAAAACAACCTCCGTACTCTGCACCATCATCAATCAGTCCAACGGGGATGAACCCAATGTCACAACTACAAAGTACTGTGGATTCTATTCCTGCGGCCCCAATCGGGACAGAAATGGGTCCACCACTGCGGTCTCCGTTGGGTTTTGAAACTCCTTCCCCCGGAAGTGGAAAAATGCGTCCGCCACCATCCCCCTCAGTTACAAACGATAAACGTTGTGTCAGTGCTGATTCAATTACATCAAACACCACAAATAGTGGCAAAAAGACTGGTAATAAAAGAGAACGAACAAAATCTGCAGATTCAAGAGATGAAGACAAGAAAGGTTGGTTTTTGACGGTTGTTTTTATTTTATGTTCTGGTCCAGTCAATTACTTTCTTTTTGATGACAGGCTTTATATTGATCGGATTAGAGCATAGTGTGAGCCGTCCATTCACGCAAATTCAGAATGGTGTCCTACTTTCAACAATTCTGCATAACTTAATATATTTTAGTTCTTTTGCGAAGTTGTGAATATCTGTGATTTGATTGTAACGATCAGTTTTTTGGTATCTCATCAATTAACTGATTCTTGATCGTATTTGGGCTCACCACCATCTATCACAATTCTGAAAAAATTATAATCATGTGCATACTGCTTGAACAAAATCGTAAAAGATGAATGGGTTTTAATTAAGAACGTAGAGTGTTCATTGTATTTCCAGCTGTTGAGAGAATTAATTTTGAACAAGTTTGTATGTGACATAATATCCCAAATTGAAAGCTTTGACTGGATTTGTCAAGCGTGATCCATAGATGGATTGTGCCTTCAAGGCACAGTCCATCTGTGGCTCATGCTTTACAAATTAAATTTCAAAAAATTTGGAACTTACTTTGTGATGCTATTGGTCTGGGGGACGTGGACTAACTACTTATCCTTCCCCTGTGCCTTTGTGTTTGTGAATCCGTATGCAGTACATGCAAGGACACAGTAGCAAGAGTAACTATGACTGACTAGAGATGTTCAAAGTCTTGCTTCACGCTTGCACAAATTTATTTCTGTAACGTTTCGCCTGACTTCTTCAGACAAGCATTTTAAAAATGTACTTAGTATTGAAATTATTAACATTAAATTAAATAAATATCAGAATCAAGATAACAGTTGGCCGATTTGAATATTTTGGAGTAGATTTTATCTGTTATCTATTCATTATCTGTTGAATTGTTGGTCGTGTGATAATGATAAATTTTAGTTTCTTATGAAAGTTTTATCAAGACTTTTTGACTGGTTAGACCTTGGATTTGAATATTCAGTTCAATTCATAGAAATTATTTAATTCTATTAATAAGGGCGCAAGACACATTCGCATTGAGTTGCTTTTTTTAACCTTTTGTTAATGCGTTTTTTGCGTTTCTCAACGCAACCAAAAAGTTTGCTACACAAGGGAACTGAGCAGTGCTCATTTCTTTGCGCGCGTTTGTGTAGGCATGTGAATATGTTTAACGTAATGCATGTGTGTTTTGTCGTTTAATTTTGTTACCCCCAACATAATACATATTGGTAAGATAGCTTCACATGTATTGTGGTCTTTAGTCAGTTTTATGTTGTTTTTTTATAGGCACTTTTTAAGAGTTATCACAAATGTTGAATTATTTCATCAAAATCCCAAAATAAAACTTTTAAGAATACTTTGAATATTTTGAAACTTATTTTTGGTATCAATTTTTTTTATCAAAAAAACATAGTGGGAACACTCTATATCACACACCAACTAAAATCACGATGGGAACACTGTATGGGAATCCTTACTCAGTTAATCATTGAAAAATAATTCAAATAATTTTCTTTAACAATTGCATAAATAGTATTTATTTAAGTAAATGAAACTAATAGAACTGGATCAAGCATGGCCAAGTGTAAAATTCTTGTAAGCAAGCTCGGTTTTACAAAATCCAACACTTAGCCGTATATAACAGTACGGTGCGTAGTGAATTTGTCGAACAAATAAAGAGCGCGCCTCATTATTTGTCAGTTCGGGTGTGACTAACCAATCAGTAATTTTGTTTTGTTGAACATGAGCCACAGATGGACCGCTCCTTATAGGTGCGGTCCATCTGTGGTCCATGCTTGATAAAGGATTTATGAGCAAATTCTTGCGACGAAATATAACAGAGTATCTCATGTTATCTCTTATGTGTTATAATATTTAGACGCTAATCTTAGATTGATAAACTGGATTGGGTTAAATTACTATACAGTGGTTCAGGTTGATAAAAAGCCAGCTACTCTACTACTCAGACACCCAGAGAAAAACACTACATGCACTACAAGAGAAACTTTACCAAAAAATACAATATTTAATTAATTAATTTCCTCTTAGTTTTAAATCTTGGTGGAGTTATAATCGATAATTGGTATATATACCCATACACTAATCACGCGGATGTTCTCATATTTACATTCATTTATTGTAACCGTATGCACTTGAACACAAAATTGGATTTAGGTTTCTTCATCGAAAACCGCATATTTGGTGATTGTATGTTTCCTGCAGCTTATCAGTCAATTCTTCAACACAGATAGGATCATCATATTTTAGTACACATTTTCAGATTATATTAATGTTAATGTTTGGTAAAAAAAAGATTGCTCTAGCAAGATCAGAAGCAGTGCCTGAAGAGAACCAGCTAACGGCCACATAATGGTAAAGAGTTACTGAAAGATGTAGTACCAGCAACTGCACTCTAATCAGAAATAGGGGTGGTCAAAATCGAATATCTTTTTAGTTCCAGAATCTAATCGGATAATTATTTCAAATTGAATTGAATATTAGAAATAAAAGTCATATAACAAACAAACAAGTACATCCTTTTACCAGCTCATAATTATAATTTTTGAAATGGAAAAATAGGAAATATCATTTTGTTGATTTTGAAATTAAATGAATAGTTTAAGATTTGAATGTCACGAATCTAATCTAATATTTTGAACAGCTCTAATCTGAGAACATCCCAAACAGAACTGAAACGCTTTAGTGCAGTGAGAAATATATATTTGCCCTGTCTGGTAGTAGAAACATCTACCAGGTTTCTAACTCTTAAAGCTCGAAATGTCCATTTTAAGTTCCTAAGAGTACAATACTACCAGTACCGGATGGACAAAATCGATCATCTTCTCTTAAGAATAATTTTGCCGAATGAACTGATTACTGGGTATTAACATCGTAGTTTTGCTACAAACGTTTTTCTCAGAAAATTGTAAAATACATCAAAATTTACCAAAGAATATCTTAAAAAGTTTTTGATCTAAAACACTTTTAATTTAGTTGATTTCAAATGTTCCGGAAAATTGAAACGGATAATAGGTGAATATGCAAATCATAAATCTAATCGAATTTTGGGACAACCCCAGCAGTAGTGTTGCGCGAAAAGCTCCAAAAAAATCCACATTGTGACAATGCCATGAGCAGTATTGATAATAGTTGAAAATTGCGTGATTTATGGGAATTTGTGCTATACTCAAAAAATAACCTATCTTATGGTTAGGTTCTGGAATTGAATGTTTATTTTTTGTGAATAAAATGGTATGATTAATACACACCAATCTTGCGTCGTTCAAGCTTTCAGGGTTGTTGGCTGATAAGTCCACCCTCCAACCCAACAAACATCAATGCACATTTCTGATCAAGGACTTGGCTCTATTATGTGAAAATTTCTCTAGTTATTAAAGTGGGGCTTCATATAAATAAACAATTTCTTTTCAGTTTTTTGTGAAAGTTTCTGCATAAGATGATAAACATGGAATATGTTTGTAGGGTGGTGCTTCAACTGTCCATTCCCACGTAGGGCCCGGCCGGTTTATCTGTAAACTGACATATAGGCGGAATTTTACTGTTTACGGCAGATCACAAAAGCGGCCGATAATATCGGCCAACTGAAATACTCATACGGTCAAGCGTAGTTTTTTTAAAATGATGCGTTTTTTTGTTCGAATGACAAAAATCTTTTTCCCCCCGACCCCCTGCAAGAATTGTTTAGTAACACATCAAAATTTTATATTTTTTTGTTTTGCAAATTATTTGAGTTTTTAACAAGTTTCACACGAGATGAATATCGGTCATCCGTGGTCAAAAATTTCAAAATATTGGTATCGATATTGGGTGCAAAAAAGAAATATCAGTCGGACTCTGATCCCGTGTCATATCACGCGGTTATACAATGCCATTTTATCATTTGGAAGGGGAAAGACAATAATGCAGCTCTAGTGAATTAGGGCAAATTATGTCCTTTTAAGCCGTCAAGAATGGACCAGACTATTTTGCTCTTAATAGCCTTTTACTTGCCTTTCTCTTGTTTGTTTTGTCAAAGCTTTTCAAAAACATTTCAAAACTTTCATTTTTCAGATAACTCATCGGGCCCGAAGCCAAAGAGGAAGAAGAGTAAATCAAAAGATGACAACACAGGTAGTTTGCAGTTCTTGATTAATGTACACTCATCTGGGTGTAACCAGTGGCTGGGAAAATAGGGTCACTGTTGTCGAAAAGTTACAAGCTTTTTCTATTCAGCTGAGCATACACATTCTATTACATTCTGAATTGAGTAATGGACTTTGGTTTATACCAGGTGTTTCTTTTCTTGTGAAAATAGAGTTTATGTAAAAATATGTATGGTTTTTCTATTCTGGTTCGAATAAGAATATGAAAAATAACCAGATTCGGCATGAAACCAACCCGAGAAAATACCCAGCTTTGCTTATAGACCATTCTTGATCTATTTTAGCCAAGAAAGAAGGCAAGACGCCAGGAAGATCAACTTCGAAGGAAGAAAAACTAAACAATTCAGTGTTAAGTGGTTTACTAAATGCTCAGGTAAATAATGATTTATGATGAACAAATCCTGAAAGTAGATTGATTGAGCATGACATCAAAATAAATACATAAGTTTAAATTGGTACATTCCAATTTTAGAATAAGTTAGGGATAGGATTTCCTTCTTATTCTGTGGGAGAGGAAAGCTGAGAATACGGCTTAATCATATGGAAAGCCACGACCTCTCGTGCAGATACCAGTTCATAGTCTGGATGAATTGTTTTGGCCTATGATATTTCTCATTTATCATGTGCAAGGACCTACCGTAGTTGGTGGAGGAGACGTAAGCAATGCTTACGTGACCACCGTGCACTGACGAGGTGTCGAGCAGACCTCTTGCGTATAATCATCATCCCTGACAGGATTTGAACATGTGTCTTGAGGATCAGAGATGCGTAGCTCGATCGTACTCCTAGCACTTTACCAATTGAGCTAACCGTGCATCCTTTAATTTGATAGATTTAGCCCTGCAGGCATAGAATTCAAATTTCATTTACTTCAATTTAGCTTTTTATGAAAATTTTTGATGGAGTTACTCTCATTCATTGAATCTTTCTTTTTTCAGACCAACAATCCATATCTCTACATATTCAACACGGAAGCTGCGAACAACGCAGCAAACGATGTACGAAGTAATAAAGTTCCGGATATCATACTATTCCATCAATCTTTCCTTGGCAACTGTAAGCTCGGTCCTTCACAACGACCTTCGACCTCTGTAGCACCATTTGAACGACCTACGAACTCTGACCCTATTAATAACATAACAATGCCAAGAACAAATCGCTCGCCTACAGAAATTTCTGCCGAAAAGGGTGATTCTTTAAGGCAAAAAAGTCCCAAAACTGAGATTCCGCAAGGTTTTCCTGAAAATATTCAAGCGATCAATCTCCAGGACACGAAGCCTCCCATGCTCCCTCCGCCTGCGTCCGAAAACCACGATCGTATGATCCCGAATATTGAAACATCTCAACCATCTGTTCCAGCAACATTCAATGGCGACCAGGTAGCAAGATTTTTTTTTTACAAAAAAGTTCATTCAATTCGAAGTTCTAAAGTACCCTAGGTGACCCCCGAATCCACTGGAGCGCTAAGCTCTAAAACACACTCAGTGTTTCAAAGTGCACATGGCTATTGGAATTTAGTTGGGAAAGGAAGAATGTCAATCAAAAACCAGTAATTCTGTTTCCGTATTTTGCGGCCTTTAAGCACCTGCTTAGTAATAATGGTCACAAAAGGTCATTTTGCCAAAATTTTGTTATTTTATACCGAGATATGACTCGACAGAATTATGATCGCAAAGATAACCGAGTTTATCACTCACTTAGGTAGCATCGTTGTCAAAGAGTGTGAATTGACGTTTCCCCAAAACTCCCCCGAAAAAAGACCATTTGAAACATTTCCAATTTATTATTTTCCACGGTATACAGAAAATGTCAACACTGAACCTCAACTAATTTTCCATTTATACAGGCAGAATGAAACGTCGGGCAAGATTGGGCAAGATTCGAGAAATGCGGGAATTATTGCTGACTGCCTCGCAGGAAGACAATGCTGGTAATAATGGTGAGAAAATATTATGTTTTTATTAGTTTTAATTGACTAATATGAGGGAAAAGCAAAAGTTCGAATTGAGAGGTTTTATCATCAAACTAACAAATGAAGCAAAATTAAACACCAGGCTCCAACTATGTTGGACACAGCAGTATAGTGCTTTCCAAACTGTTCAAAATGTTTTACATAGCAAACTTTTCATGACTTTTTTTAATTATTTAGAGGCCTTTTGTGAAATCAAAATTAATGCTTTAGGAATGAAATGCAAATGATTTGTAAATATACCTAATGCCATAGGAGCAATCCCGATCAGAAATTTAATTTTGTCAAGCATGAGCCACAGATGGACTGCCTAGTTAACGCAATTCATCAGTGACTCATACTTATGGATATGGGTTTTGGAAATTTGAATTGAATCGCTTCGAATCAATGTTAATTTGAATCAATTTTAAGTTTTTCGAGAAAATTCATTGAATTCATTGTGATTGTTATAGACCTGTTGGTCGCGTCGCGTATGGGAAGTTCTGTCATTGTCAGACCTTGAAAGCAAATATTTTAAATCTAATTGGTTGTAGGTTGTCAATACAATGCACACATATCACCAGCAATCTTGCTTCCATGTTTAGTTTTATTTATTAAAATTGTATTTAACAAAATACAATATTCTTTCAGCACCCAGAGGTCCGGGTTGGCCTGGCAATCAACAACCCCAGTTAAACTATGGTCCAATGGTTCCCATGGAGAAGGGTATTCGACCAGGCATGAAACCTATGACATCAGAAATGTTGCCAGGGCAACCAATGACGCAAGAAAATGCAGAATGGTTCCAGTTATTACAGGTTTGGACGATAAATAATTCCAGACCGTCGTAGTCTCAAGCTTTCGTATGGTGATGGTTTAATGATTCAGACGTAGGGCTGGGCAAGATGGAATATTTTGAAATTTGAATCTGATTCGAATATTTTTTTCAAATTTGATCGAATCGTTGATTTCATAAATATTACAAATATCCCATTATTACTATTATTGTCTCCATATTCTTAATTAGAAAATTAAAATTTATGAATATTGGCGTAAACTGACTTTAAAATTATGCTCCAGTCCAAGAGCATAAATTTTCATTTTAACGACCAAGTACAATCGATTTTGGTTAAATTTGACCAAAATCGATTGCGTTTTGTGGATATAAATGAAAAATTCCACTTCATTTAGCATGTTTTTGGTTCCTAACACAGATTGATTCGAGTAATTTGTACTTTGAATCAAATTGCCCAGCCCTATTTGGAAAAAAAACACAATTTACGCAAATGCGCATTACAGGCATCAGTTAGTCCTTCTGTCCAATTTTAACATATTTAACTTACCGTATTTTGCGGGCTATGAGCACCTCCGTAGTTGCAAAGAGTCATTTCTCTAAAATTTTGCTATTTTGCACACAGATATGACGCAACACAGTAATAGTCGCAAAGCATCCGTGAACGACTCCAATATAACTTTTATATACCGTAATATAAAACGCTTCACAATTCGCTGTCTCAGAAGAGACAATTTTGGAAAAAAGTAGTGACTTATAGCCCGCAAAATATGGTAATATAAAATCAACTTTCGATGGCTGAATTGCCCTTTGCCTCTTTTAAATGCATTTATTCCCGAATTTTCATATCAAATATTCAAGAAATTTATGGTTAAATATTTCAATAAATTGCTATAAGATGTCTTGCTATAATACGACCAGAAAAATTATTCAATTCAATGTCAAAAGATTCTGGTCACTTCTAAGTTCTACCATTCGAATAAGGAGAACGAACCCTAATTACAAGCGAACTTTGTTCAGAATCCAGTTTCACGAAAAAAATATCACCCATCTTCACAGGAGCACAATGCAAAGAAAGGGAAGAGACAAGATCCAGGGGAACTCCCCTCCCGGCCCCCACCACCATATGGAATGAATGGACCCCCTCACCGATGGGTAGGACCAGAGGGATACACGATGGAGCCAAGGATGCCGATGGAGGCCATGAACCCACGGTTTCAACGAATGGGGCCGGGTCATCGACCAATGACAAGGATGCCACAAGACCCTAGGTACATGGGGCATCGGATGGGAGTGCCACGAGGAGCGTACCCTCCAGGACAAAACCCCCGCATGCAAATGTATGAACCTTACATGGGTCAGCCGGGGATGAGACCACCCGGAATGGTCTCAAGACTGCCACCACCTGGTATGAGACAACCAACTGGAAGTGAAAATTATCCGTTTTCAGAACAATTAATGAAACAAGCTAGTTTTTATAACAGTGTTCCATATGAACACGACCCTGGGCCAGGCATGGCCCCTGATTGGGCTGGTTCAGAAGGAACGACCCGGTTATCCCATATGCCCGGTTCAGCCTCCCCGGTGTTAGGGCCGCAGGGTATGATGGGTGCCCCTATGGACATGGAACCGCAGTTAACACCGGGTGTTCCCACTCCCAGGGGTTATGACCCTATGGGCGCGTATCCCCCATCGGAGATGCAACAGCGGTATGACATGATGCCTTGTCCCATGGGGAGCCCCACTGGACCTGTAGATGCACGGATGCGAGGGCCAGCAGGGGTCGGGTCTATGATGGATGCAATAGCAAGACGAGGGGGTCAGCGGCCTCCTGATCTCAATCTTAACTCGCAAATCCCTCCCAGGTCTCCTATGTATCCAGGTAAGTTTGTTTGATAGTTTTTTTTATTGAAGTTGGCTTTAGCATGGTCGTAATTCAGGAAAATTCCTAGGGAGTATTTTTGTCAAGTTTGAGTGACTGAGTCCTACGAAGCAAGTTCATCCGCGGCTCAATGACTCATACTTAACAAAATATTTGTAAAGAACTATATACTGTGAAAAATTCGACTGCACCCTCTAAGAGAAACGTGTGTACAAATGATACCCATATTAAACGACTGGTGTTTTTCTCAAAAAAAAAATTAATTCTATCAGCAAGATTGACTTCTTTGATTCCTAGGAAATCCAGGTTGTGATTTCAAGGCCCCCACACAGCATAAAGACTTTCATAAACACATGCGAACTAGAAAAAGTATGTACAAAGTAATATATTAATTTTTGTTTCTAGGTCAAGGTCCTCTCCAGTCACCAAGTGTTAATGCGATGAACCCTGGTATGGGACCCCGGTACTCCAATCCAGGGGATATGGGACACCCACCCCAACCCTCACCCATGCACCCCCGTTCTCCAGCTATGGGGATGGGAGGAATGCGGGTGGGGTCAGCATCTGCTGGTGTGGAACCTCCCCAGGTTATGCTTGGGGGTGGCCCCCATTCCGCTGGACCGATGAGCAACGCACAACCTTCCGATTGGCCTGGACCTAACCCAAACATGGCAGTGAGTACTTTTAAAATAAATAAAGTTGAGTTTTGAAACTTGATAATTGTAGATTTGTAAGTCTTGCTCGGCGTGATCCACTTTTTTTTATCAAAATTCGCTCAGAGCAAGGCCGCAGGAGAAATATCATACCTGAAAAGTCTCCTGAAACCAAATAAGTGTAAAGAGCTACATGAAATTAAGGACTAAGGAACCCCCATACCTGCCGGATGTCTATTGACACAAGTTTTATTAAAGTCATGCAGATAAACTCAATTAGGGAAGCAGTGAGAAAGCAAGGAATTCAAAAGTTTTTGGAAAAAAAATTTTTGGGTGCATCTTGTTACTCATATAAGGGCAATGAAGAATCAGAAAATTAGTGTTGTGCGTCCTCATGTATTTTTTATTAAAATTTGGTTTGGTGAAAGTAAGGACAGGAAAACTGTTTCTTGAAAAATACTCCAAAGCATTAAAGGACAATTAGCTACATGCTTAAAAAGTATTATGATTACAATGACTTTGATCAGAGAAGATGACGAATACCCTGATATTTGATTCTGTTTTCTCCAGGAAACAGTTTGACAAAATGCTGGCTACTCCGCAGCCTACTCTCAATCAAAAAAATTTAAAAAAAAAACTGTATATGTCAGCCAGACTGGTAGAATGCCAACTACTATTCAGACACCTAAAGAAAATGGGTACCATTAGAAGGAAATTTAGTTAATAGGCAATATTTCATGACATATTTGTGGCCAGAAGATCAAAATGTCTCTTTTGAATGCCTGGTACAAACCAACCTCTTTAAAAAGGTTTAAAACTGCTATGAAATAGCCGTGTTGATGATTTTGAAGCTTTTTGGTCACCTAAAGAAATATAACATGAACATTTCAGACATTAATATTCTATATCCCGACCTACAGGTCTTACCTTTTCCTGGAGTCATGTATTCGTCATTTTTCTGTATCGTATGCATTTTTACAGGGTCCACCAACTCCAAACCCTGGCATGATGCATCATAGTATGATGACATCACAACCTGGCAATATGACGTCACAACCCGGGATGATGTCATCACAGCCAGGAATGATGATGCAACAACAACAAGGCATGATGTCATCCCCAGCTATGATGGCACAACCTGGTATGATGACATCACAAGGGATGATGACATCACACAGAATGTCGAATCCTCAGTTATCCAAAATGGGGCAAAGCACGATATCTATCATGGAAAATCAAGTCAACTCGTTCAAAATGCCTGAGAAAACACCGCTGTATCAAGATGCTGTAAGTTCATATCAATTTTCTAAAAGTTATTAAACAGAGATATTGAGAAATACCTGTTGTATTTTTATGAAAACTTTAATCAATAGCATTTTATGGGAGACTTTTTCGAGTGATTCAAACTGATCAAGGTCCTAAAACGGGAGGTGCACATGTCATACGTACAATTACACTTATTGCTCAACTGGTGACAAACAAAGATTTTGATTGTGTCTGCAACACCAGTAGAGCAATTAATATTACTAACTGAGCTTTTCCTGATGTTCGGTTCTTCTTCCGGCAAATCTAAAAAGACCACAACACCCAATATTCTACTCTATCGAATGCATTCTGAATTCCGCATATCCTTCCATTATCCATACCCAACTCTCTAACATGGTAGGCATGCCGTTTCATGCCTACCATGTTAGAGGGCTGGGCCTGGATTTTTTAGCTGACTTACACTTAAGCTTCAACTTTTGATGCTAGAGTGATGAAACTAATCCTCTTATGCTGACATTTCTTTTACGAAAGTATGCTCTAAGTGAGGTTTCATTCACCTTTAAGTATCACCAGAGACCACAGAAGCATTTCCTGGATGGGAACAAGATTCTGTCTCTCTGTACCAGTGTATCGGACACGACACTACTTATCTCAATTTGAGGATTTTGCTCCAAAATTAAGCATATATATACATATGTTTATCAAATTTCACTCAAAGCAAGGTTGCTCGAGAAGCATCATATATGAAAGTCTCCTGAAACCACTAGTGTGCAGAGAGCTACATAAATGGAAGAAGATTAAAAATTCTTCATCCTTAAAAGAAATAAATAATGTAGTAATAAATAAAGTAGTAATTTCATTCTGTGAAATGTCTGTTATGTCAAAATTAGATTTTTACTTGAAAAATTTTTATAAAATCAATTAATATCTTTTTTTATTTTCAGGTTAAAGACACTGCTAGTCCTCCACCACTGACGCATGCGAATGAACCCCCACCATTGACTCATAACCCCATGCCTGGTGGGGGAGGCATGCGAATGCCAGGACCTGGGCATCCACCCAACTACGACCCACGAATGGGGGGACATCCTAGGATGGGCGTTCCTGTCATGAATGAAAACTATCCTCCCCAAGGCTACCCAGGCCCGGGAAGTCACCCCTCACCCATGGGTCAAATGATGATGCCACATATGGGACCAGAATCGATGCCTCCGTCTGAATTTCAACATCGATCGAACTATCCCGAAGTAGCAACAGAATTCGATTTACGAGGGATTCTACCGAGTGATAAACCTTCGCAAACGATTTCATATCTCCCTCCAGAATCAAACGATCAATTTCAGCCTCCAAATGCTGGGGGATGGGCTCCGGATGGGATAAGGCCTATGTCTGGCCCCATGTACCCATCTGGCCCTAATAATAGGCCGTTAATATAATGTCAGTTTTACCTCTCAAGTGTTTTTGGTCACATTGAAGTCTATAGATTGATTTTTAATTGGAAGTGAAAATTGTTTCATAATTACACTTTGCAATTACGACTGAGCATGGTGCCATAATCTTAGTTCTTCGGATGTAAGAAAAATTCTTCGGATAACAAAAAAAGGTCCAAACCATCAACACTGCTATTTCATAGCAGTATTGATGATTTTGAACCTTTTTCTACAGATCAGTTACCACCAGACACTTAAGAAGATACATATTTCAATCTTCTAGCAAGAGGTATATCATGAAACAATACCCATTGGCTAAATTTCCTTTGGACGGAAACCATTTTTTTCAAGTGTCTGAGTCGCTGGCATTCTGTCAATCTGCAACTAAGTATCAAATCCCGAAGTTATGAAATATGTTATCGCTGGAAATGGTCAAATGTGTTGGTACTATTATTATAATAGATAAAGTAATAATATCACCTTCGGATCTTGCCCCACGTTTACTACAGAAATACATTGGTCAGTGAGTTATCTTAGATGATCATAAGAAAATTTAGCAAAAGCAATTATTGTTTGAGATATAAATCTTGCCAGATACTAATTGTCTCTATTTGAAGTCCGGTAGTAATCAAATTGTAGGAAATGGTTCAAAATCATCAAAACTGCTATGAAATAGCAGTGTTGATGCTTT
Organism: Styela plicata; assembly: GCA_963675895.2. Classification (NCBI taxonomy): domain Eukaryota; kingdom Metazoa; phylum Chordata; class Ascidiacea; order Stolidobranchia; family Styelidae; genus Styela; species Styela plicata. The sequence continues at coordinate 24,894,354 of OZ023138.1, forward strand.
TAAAGCTTTTCTGTCTATGACACGGACATCTCAGAAACCCGAAGGAGGAAACGGGATTCTGCGAACCTGAAATAAACAAAGTAGTGAACGATCCATATGGTAAATAATAAGCTGTCAACTAATAATATGCCAAGTGCTATATCTTAGTTTTGAACAGTATCTGAGATCCACTATATCAATAAAATTAAAATTAGATTTGAATGGTATTTGTTGACCACATTAAAAAAAATTGGCGGACATGTCATGTTTGGCAGGGGAGTATCCCCATTTAGATGTAGGTTATGTGTGTCCCTTGCTTGGTAAAATTCTTGATTTGGATGCAAATCTCAACTATTTTGAATTACTGCCATACGGGTCATGGAGAGATCACATCACCCAGATATGGGGTATTTGAGGAACTGTACATTGCTGGACACTTCTCTAAAGTACCGTGGTTCCCAATGCTTAAGACCGAATATTCTGCTCTGTCGAATACACTCTAGATTTAGCATATCCTTCTAACTTTTTCAAATAAAATAAATTTTAATGAAAAATCAATGAAATTTTCTATAAGATCTTTCTTGTTAAAATAATAACAAATTTTTGCAATCGTATATTCTGAAATGTTTCTTAAATCCACTTTCTCGTAAGTTTTGAACGAAGAAGTTAGAACAACAACTTACACTGGAACTTTGAAAATTGTGGGTGTTTTATGTAACAACTGCGCCGGTTTACTCAGCGTCAGCCACCGATTAATTGCACTTTATCGACCTACCAGCATGGCACACGTTATCAATCTAAAGTTTGAACTGTGTTCTCAAGTGCGAGTCACTGACGGATCGCCCCTCGGTGACACATACGAGCTAATGCTTGTATCAGCTAAAAAGATTTGATCAATAAAACCAAGCAAAATTTATAGGCATATTTGTTAAGATTTTACATTTATTTTCAAAGTTCGCGTTTATTTGGGTTGAATCTTTTCGGATCAATGTTTACCACCGAATCAGATGTGAGATACTATGTCCTGATTTTCCGACTCTATTTTTATATCTCAGTTACCGACATGAAATCACCAATCTTTTGCCTCGTTTATTCTTTTACTTATTCTGTTGAACTTACGGATACTGACATTAATTTATTTATATTTTTTCTGCTTTTTTTGTCGAAAATTTGTCGCAAAATCATACTTTGACACCTTTTATTGTGAAAGTCCAAAAAAAAACGCTTTTTTCAAGTAGGCTTTTGTCAAGCATGAGCCACAGATGGTCTGCGTCTCATCGACGCGACCCATCAGTGACTCATACTTAACAAAAGATGCTTTGGCGAAATTCTTTGGGAAGGGGGTGTGCCTGCATGCACAGTTTAGTTTCTGTGGCAAAACCAGTGGTACCCTCATTCATACACCTGTGTTTTTGACACCTCGCAACGAAAATAAAAATCAATATTTTGTCCCAACCTCCTCCCCCCAAAGTTAAAATCCTATCAAAATAAAAAGCATTATTTTGCCAACCTTTCTTCCACAAGATTGAACTCCTACAATAATTGGAATTGAGAGCTGTTCATTACATTAATTCCCCCCATTCAAGTCGTTTTGCACTTCAAACTGTTGACCATTGCCAGTACAATGAATTAAATAAGGTGTAGCAAAATCATGCCATATACCAGATTCTGCACCGCTGGTCTTTATTAGGCAGGAGGCATCACCTTTAGACAACCAACTAAAGACAACTTGTACGACAAATGTCTACTTTATATGTAAAACCAGCAACTGTACTCTAATTAGAAAAAGTCCGTAACTGAACCACTATTGAAAATATATCGTAATTCAGTAATTTATTTTGTCTAGCATGAGTCGCAGATGTCTGTGACCCATACTTAACAAAATGCATATTAGAGCTCGGTTCTTGGTTATATGACTCCACAAATTTCATATCGACTCTATTGCTCTGATAACCCAATTCAGGTCCGATTGTGTTATCCAAGAGTATAAAGGAAAGTGCAAGGCACAATCCAATTGCAACTTACCTTTGATAAGATAAACCACCGATAGAAATAATTTTCTCCACCTTATAAGTTGCCAAAGTATGATTTTCTCATAAGTTTTTGATCGTTACTGAATAGTCTGTTCCTGACTGCACAGTTTTTCCTACTTTTTGACTTTGACTATTTAATAATTTTTCCTATTTTTTTCCTGAGGATTTTAAGCACAAATCATTATCTCTCTCTCTTTTGTCAAGGTTGAATAAAACGTTGCAGAAAAAATTTGTATGTTCATATATTTATTGGAGTTCGCTCTACTTTCGCCCCAAACTTTTTTTCGGTCTGCAAAGCTTGTCACATCGTCGCAATGTTGCCTTACGTTATTTTACAAATATTATAAAGATCCTTGTTCTTGTTTCTCCAAACAATATTTTCAATCGGTCCGCCTAATTGGCTTCCAATTCACATTTAGTCACTGCGGAGGTTCCACAGTGCCACTAACAGTTTGATGAATTTTTTTTTATGAACCTTCATAACTTTATCCCACTACTTTTCTGATCGCGTTGATATGCAAGTATTCAAAACTCTCATCAATAGACATCTGTCAGGGATGGGTATTCCGTAGTTCCTATTCCTGCATTTCATGTTGCTCTTTGCACTTTAGTGGTTTCGGGAGACTTTTCAAGGATCATATGTCTCTTGCATACTCGCTCTGAGCAAATTTTCATAAAAATATGGCCCTAAGCAGCGCCTAAAAGACGTCACTTAACTTAGTAGCGAAGAGCTAGTACGATGTGGTAACAGCACCTGCACTCAAAGTAGAAAACATCCAGAGAGATTGCGAACCGTTTTAGTATCTACTCTGGGCGATGACAAGACAAAAATCTGATACATATTGGTCAGGGGCTGTGATAGATTGTATGTATGTATGTTTATTCGTCTTAAAATAAATACATCACCAATATACAATAATAGGAAACAGATTATGGTAATGAGACAGGCTGTACGTACAAGACCTATTTGGCCTAAGACACAAAGCGCGACGTAAGCCTGCTACCTACTTAGAACAAAGGAAATCGAAGTGAAATATAAGTGGGGAAAAAAAGAAAAACATATACATTTTAGGTAAAAAAAAACATTGTATTGTATGTGCAGTACAGTGCGATAACAAGAATTTTCGAATGGGTGCGGAAACGCCCAGGTTCAAATGGGTTATCTCACTTTACTGGACATATTAGATTCATAAATTCTTCGTGAGAAATGGCGTAAAAAATATATTCTCTCCTTTTAAAAAAAATTTCGGATAAGATTTCGGTTGTAGTCTATGCCCATTCTGTCAAATATTGCGGAACGTGCAGCCTCGTGGTGAGGAGAAATTTTAAAAATATCTTCTTGTTGTTTGCTTAAAAAATTGTGAATATCCCCTGAAAGGTGGAAACACAGATTAAAGCTATTTGGTATTTCATACCTTCCGCCCTCCGTCTCCCAAAGCAGAATCTTAGTCGCCCAACTGTATGTCCATTGGTATATTCACACGACCCATCACCAAGGCTGGAAGTACGGTACGGCACGAAGTTCGGTATTTATTTCGTACCGTACTCTTTTTCGTACCTTCGCATTACACTTTATTCTTCTCAAATGAATTCAAAAAAATAATATAAATTGTGTCTATCGAAGAATGTTTAAACTAAAGGGCTAAAATATTGCACAACACAGGCGAAAATTGAAAATTATGAATATTCAAATAACACCCCCCCCCCTCCAACTATGCAACTGAGTTAACCAGTAACCACCGCTACTACGTTTTGTTTGTACTCTGACGCGTATTATCAGCGTATTATCGCATATTATCACAGCAGAAACATCAGAATATAAAGATATATTTAGGCTGTCTTGAGTTGAATGTTAGCTGATGGTCATCTTAAATAGAAGATATATTTTGTAAAAAAAACAGCCAAGTCACGATATAGACGAGGCATGTCGGGAACACGTCTTTCTGGTATGAAAAAATAAATAGCATTATTCAGTAATGTGAAAAGAACTTAAATTGCACCAGAAATACCAGATACAAAAATGCGCAATGATAATGTTCTTATAACCATGCCTTCGAATGAGACCGCACGAAACCCATGTGTGGTGCACAACGAACATTCTTTTGTCGAAAGAGAATTTCTTATGCTTAGTTAAGCCCATGTTTTACTGTCCTGGATTTTAAACCAGATAGCATAAAACTGCATCACTTTGAAGTAACATGTTGGTGACGTTTCTTGCGGCGATGGCCAGATCTTACAAATAAAGCTTATATGAACATTGGTAGTTGGTACGGTACGAAATTACTGCCCAGCGAATCGTACCTGTTTTCGTACTGGTACGAAATTTAGTACGATAAATGAAAAATATTAGTCGAACTTAATTTCGTACTGGTTCGAAGTTCGGTACGATGTACGAAAAAAATAATATCGTACGGTACGGTACGCAAAATTTTCGAAAGGTACGGTACGAAGTTCGGTACGAAATTATTTTGCTGGTTCGAAGTACGATAAAAATTTCGTACCGTACCGTACTGCCACCCTTGCCCATCACTGCGATATGAAAGTTCGTTCGCATGAACATTGAAAACCTCGTCTTATACAATAGTGATCGCAAACTAGTTTTACTTAAACTAGATAAGGTAAAACGAATTTACCGCAGAACTAGGCCAAGCATTACTAGGCAACCTAGTTTCACTTTCAAAGCCAGGTAGTACCAAGATTGAAAACCAGGTAAAACTAGGTAAATGTGGTTTTGTAGCATTTAAAACAGATTAGAAAATTGAAATCACCGAATTGTCTATTTTGAAAGCATTTTTACAATATTTATATGATTTACTTAGTTTTCATACCAACTACTTACTTTATTGAACCAGGTACCTAGTCGGTTGTTTCAAGTACTTGGTTAAAAGTAGGTGAATTTACATAGTAAATTAAGCGGATCAATTTACAAACGGAAAATCCGCTAAAAGTTGAACTAGGTAAATCAGATTTTTTCATTAAATTTCGCTCAGAGCAAGGCTGCAGGGACGAATCGTACTTGGAAAGTTTCTCGAAATGCAGGGATAGGAATTGAGGAATCCCCATCCCTGATAGATGTCTATTAACGCGCGTTTTTATGCCACGCAGATCAACACGATCTGGAAAGCAGTGAGAAGGCATGGAATATTCGTGAAACTAGGTACAGGTACTTAAATTAAACTTAAATTAAAGTAAAATAAACTCAGTAAACTAGGCATTTTTACCTAAAATTACCAACACTAATACACACCGTCAACTTCCATTGTTGCTTTTATTTTTAAATAAAGAAGATCCTTTTTTAACAAACCTTTCGAAGAGCCACATGTGTTCGAGGTCTCGGTTCACTTCCGCAAGAATGACATAAATTTACATGCAGTGGAAGAAGCCAGACATAGATCGTCAGTTTGGCTAATTTTTTCTTTTTTATTGAAATTCACTCTGAGCAAGGCCGAAAGTAGTGCCTAAAAGAAACCAACTAACAGCCACTCAGGATCAAAGAGCTACTAAAATTATTTGGCAAAATATATTTCTCAAGCTCATACTTGACAAACCTGAGTTTTTATTGGGAGGGCGTAGAAAAAGAATATGTAGCTTGTCCACGTTAATTAAGCAAATATCTTAAAACGCTAGCATTCCAAAATTTAACTCTTTGCTTTTATGTTTTTATATTAATGGTGCATGATATTCCGATCCATCAGTGACTTACACTTGGCCAAGGTGTTTTTTCCATCGACGTTGCACAGAACGTTGCAGAGAATTTTGTCCGCTGGGTTGGCTTGATTACCACGGGGATGTTGAAAATCACCTCGCCCTTCTGGAACATTTTACATGAATGAATGAGCAAGGCTGATAATACGGTACGGTGTGGTACGAAGTTCGGAGCGGCACGATTGAGTTTTCCGGTACGATAGTACGGTAAGATTCAGTTTTCAATTTTCGTACTTAGTTCGGTAAGGTACGAAGTTTGATATTTATTCCGTACCGTACCATACCCTTTTTCGTACCTTCGCATTTCACCATATTCTTCTCATATAAATTCAAGAAAATAATTTCATTTTAAATCTATGCCGTTTCATATCGGGCGCAGATAGTATAGTAGACGTCTATCAAAGAATTTTTTAAACAAAAGCACAATTTTGAAATGATTTAAAGCGGCGCAGGTAGGACAATAAAAAATGCAACTAATACACTTGAGCTGATTAGATGAGCTCCTATATCGGTTTTACTGTCCTGGATTTCAAACCAGATAACATGGAACTGTATCTTTTTGATCTAAGGTGTTGGTAATGTTACTCGCGGGGGCCAGATTTTACAAATAAAGTTGTTTCGGACATTGGTAGTTGGTACGGTTCGAAATTGCTATCTAGCGAATCGTAACTGTTTTCGTACTGGTACGAAATTTAAATTTAGTATTCGGTACGAAATTATTTTGCTGGTTCAAAGATTTTGAAAAATTTCATATCATACCGTACTACCACTCTTGTAAACATGCTTGTAAATTTTAGATTAATAGACCTTGTATGACCTTCCTGTCTCTTTTACAGACACTTTATTCAAATTTATATATACCGGTATATGTATATATACATATCAACTTATGAAACAAAAAAATACAGCACTCCACATCATTGATTTTACTTTGTTAAACCTAAGTTACTGTATTATGTTTGTGTGGCGGGTTCGCTGTAGTGTTGGCGATAAGTACTTAGTTTACCGAGTTTATTTTCAAACTACTTTGACGTAGTTTCAAGAATATATATAACTTACCAAATTTACCTAGAAAATTAAATATTTTACCTAGAAAATTAACTAGGCGAAATAGGTAAATGTAGCTATTCTACAACAAGGTGCCTGGTATAAAAATAAACTTTCTGAAGATTTTATCTTCAAATCTATTAAAAGTGATTTAAATACAGCCAAACGACAATTACCTAGTCTACCTGGTTTTTAATCTAGGTATCATTAAGTTTTGTAAGTTAAACTAGGTTACCTAGTAATACTTTACCAAGTTTCATGGTAATTTTGTTCTACTTTGCCTAATTTAGGAAATAACTAGATCGCCCTCACAGCTAGTTTGCCGAACACGAACATCTGTAACGTTATGCGAGGATGCGAGGCGCCGGAAGCAAAAAAGTATTTCCAAGATGGCATTTCCAGACGTCAATAATCCAAAATTGTTAACAAATATATTTCACTAAACTTGCACCGTTCATTGCAGGAATAATTTCAATTTACTGGGAAATTCGCAAGCGCTATCATGTTATATTGTACAACTTTAGATTCGCTTTTTTGTTTCTCATAATCCCTTCTGCTGCACTTTTTTAGAAAATAAGAGTATTACAGCCAGGAAACAACGTATTGTCACCTTAATTCGAACAGGAAACCCTCTTTGCTAATTATGTAAGTTTTTGCACGCTTTCGGCGCAATTTTCCCCATTCGAGTGTTTTACGACCAAATGGACAGGAAAATTTTTTTCAGTAAAATTTTGCGTTGTTTCGTAAAATGGCTCGATGGCGCAAAAAAATTTGTTGCGTGCTTTAGACGCATGCATTCGTTGGGATAGGATATCCTTTTCATCCTGTGGGAAAGGAAAGCCGAGAATACAGCTTAATCATATGGCGAACCACAACCTCTCTTGCAGATCCGAGTTCCGAATTGGGATGAAAGTTTTTGGATTATCGTACTTTTCGTTTTCCTGTGCATGCACTCGGTCGGCGGAGGAAGCCGCAAGCAGAGCTTATGTGAACCACTGTGTACCGGTGAGGCGTCCAGCAGACCTCTCCTCTTGCATATAATCATCATACCTCATAGGATTCGAACCTGTGTCATGACGATCAGAGATGCGTAGCTAGAAGCGTATTCCTAACACTTTGCCGATTGAGCCAACCGGACTGGGCAAGCCGAATCATTTGGAATAATTTTTTCAAATCTGATCGAGTCACTAATTCCATGTAAATAACAAATATCCCAATGGTCTAAGAGCAACAATTTTCATATTTTAACCTCAACATGCTATCTTTTTTGGTCAAAATTGACCAAAATTAATAGCATTTTATCGTTAAAAATGAAAATTCTAGTTTTTTAGCAAGTTTTTGTTCCTATGAACGATTCATGATTGATTCGAATAAATTGCGCTTCGAATCGATTCCAATCACCGAATCGAATTGCCCAGCCCTACCCGTGTGACAAATCACCCTAACACGCGCACTATAGCTGAACTGAATCGATTTCATTTGAATCCGCGTCTTTTGAATCTTTGGGTCGACCGTGTTAAGTATGAGCCACAGATGGTCCGTGGCTTCAAAGGTAACTGGGACCGAATTTCTCGCAAAATTAATTGAGTCATGGCAACGGCATGGCAAGTCATAGCAACGTTATTTTTCCAAGAATCTGTCAACTTAGGAACTCCTTGCCTTCTCACCGCTCTCCTGATTTGCTTTTCAAATGAATGTGTGTGCCGCCGGTTCAGCTATCCAGTTATTCTACGGTGAGAATTTCAGTTATAGGATTGAGTGTTCCCGTAAACGGTAATTCACGCACATGGGCATTGTGTGAATACGTCATCGAAGAGCCGTCGAGGCTGAGAATTAAAATCCTTACTGGCAATTTCTCGATGTTCGGAAACCCCGTGCGTTTGTGGTAATGTATTTAATTTACTAAATATATATTCCCTGAAACGTCAATTCTCGTTAATTTTTTAGTACAGTTGAGCAAAAAATTGTGACCATTTCTTCATATACCACAAAATAAGAGTGAGATAAAGAAAGAGAGGAACAACGGCTTTATGCCGAACAAGTCTAAAAGTTTACTTAGCATAAACGCCGAGTAAACCTTGACGAGCGGTAGTTGGGCTGGTGTAGCCGCGTCAGGTAGGGCGCGTTGGGACTGGAGATAGGCAGGTCGGGGGAGGTGGGTTGGGGATAAGCGCAGGGAGCTTTCCTCGGTTTAGGCAAGTCAGGTTGAGGGAGGTAGGCCGGGGATGGACAGGTGGGTCAGCTAGAAGGGGTGGACTGGCAGGTCTAGGTGGGTTAGCGGTAGGTATTGCCAGGTCAGGTAGAGGGAGGGTGGTAGGTAAGGGAGGTGGCTTGGGGATGGTCAGGTAGAGGGAGCTGGGTTGGGTAGTACGGATGCGCTTGGGATAGGTGTTGGTTTGGGAATAGTCAGGTCGGGTTAGGGGGAGGTGGATTGTGGATATGTAGGCCAGGGTCGGGGATAGATGGGTAGGTTAAATTTTACCGAAATCGATTGCATTTTGTCGTCAAAAAGTGGAAAATTTAGTCCATTTCGTAAGTATTTGTTTCAATGAACGATCCACAAATGATTCGAATATATTGTGTTTCGAATCACCGAATCGAATTGCCCAGCCATAGTCGTACCCCAATGTCGGTTATCTTCCGACGTCATTAGTCACAAAATAGCGACAGATAGCAATGGATAACTCAGCACAATGGTTTCGACTTCGGACAATTCTAGGTAAAAGTACTGGTTTTACCGAGTTTATTTTCAAAATACTTTTACCTATTTTCACGAATATCTAATTTACCTAGTTGAACTTTTAAAGAGTTTTTTGTTTAAAAAGTAGGTAACTAGAATGAAAAACTAGGCGAATCAAACATTCATTGTGAAAAAATTTTCCAAAAAGACAAATTGGGGATTTTAACCTTCAAATCTTCATATCTTAAATGTGCCAAAAAAAAAAAATACCTAAGGTATCTTTTTAATCTTGGTACCTAGTTTTGAATGTGAAACTAAGTTACCTAGTAATATTTTACCTATTTTTGGTGTAAATTTATTTTACTTTGCCTTGTTTAAGCAAAAACTAGGTTGCCATCACTGATTTGGACTTTTTTGTGTGTAGCTCGCTCCAAGTTGTATGGACTTATTCGTAATATAAAATACCTTCGTGAAGAAAAACACCGAAGTAATATATGTATGTAGACAAAACCTAACGTACAATCAAGTGGAATCGATTGTATAGGCTACATAAAATGCACCAGCGTAATAGTAGAGGTATTTTTGAAACCAGTCTAATTAAGGTGATTCCGGAGTTATGGGGGATTTCATGCGCAGTTTCTATTTTGAGTCCTTGCTTTTTCACTTGCGTTTCGATTTCAATTAAAAAACTTAAATGATAGTTTTGTGCTAAAACAAATGCTCGACAGAGTGATGATTGGCCGGTTTCACTAATATTTCTATTTTTCTGATTTGAGGTAAGCAAACGCATGTAACTCTCTTTAATCTTGAATCTTTATTTAAATATTATTTTTTGGCTCGTATTAAATTTTACTCAAGGGTTTCGATTTTTCCCTGATAACTCTGTAATATAATATTTATTTTTATCGCTTTTCTGTTGACAGAAGTGTCGAAATAAACTATAGCTATGTCTTTGTATAATTATCCTGACGTAGACATAGTTTATTTCGACGCCTTTGTCGATATAAAAGGCGATACAAATAAAGATATAACATTACAGAGTTATCAGGAAAGCAAATAAAACCTAAAGGAAAGTTAAAAAACGTGCCACGGGATAAGTTCCAAGGAAACACTGGAAGGAAGTAACGCGTGTTTGCTTACCTCAACCTTACCTCATCCTACACGAGATTCGAACCCAGGACATTAAATAAACGTATCTCGAAGTATATTTCTGCCGTTTTCACTGACTGGGCTAACTGGGCACCACACCAAGCACTTTATTATTTAGGCGCCAGGAAAAAAAGACTGAATATCTTTTGTGTGATGAAACTTGGTACCGTGATACACTGTACATCTCACGAATAATGTTCTCGTTTCAACAGACAGATAGATGGTAATGAGCTTGTATTGGTATTGGCGTAATTACTGTTTAACACCTTTGAAGATGCAATTAAATGCATTGTAATAATTGCTGAGCCAAGCCAAGTGCTGAGTAAAGAGATTCAAAGACGGTGGCACGCGTTTGCTCACCCAAGTTACTTCGTAGGCTACGACGATCGACCAGCGAGAAACATAAATTAGTTCCGTTCTCGACCTGTTCGCAAGGGTGGCAGTACGGTACGGTACGAAATTTTTATCGTACTTCGAACCAGCAAAATAATTTCGTACCGAACTTCGTACCGTACCTTTCGAAAATTTTTCGTACCGTACCGTACGATATTATTTTTTTCGTACATCGTACCGAACTTCGTACCAGTACGAAATGAAGTTCGATTAATATTTTTCATTTATCGTACTAAATTTTGTACCAGTACGAAAACAGGTACGATTCGCTGGGCAGCAATTTCGTACCGTACCAAGTACCAATGTCCAAATCAGCTGTATTTGTAAGATATGGCCACCGCAAGAAACGTCACCAACATCTTACATCAAAGTGATCCAGTTTTATGATATCTGGTTTAAAATCCAGGACAGAAAATCATACGCGTAATTAAGCATATGTCACCCCAATATCATTGTTCACATTGCATATAATATGAGAATGGTAGACCGGTGGTGATAAATGGTGGTAGGATGAGCACAGTTTTCGCGAATAAATCTGGCATTAAGCAATATTTAGCATATTAGCAGCATTGTGTAGTCACAAGAAATTCTCTCTCGACAAAAGAATGTTCGTTGTGCACCACACATGCGTTTCGTGCGGTCTCATTCGAAGGCATGGTTATAAGAGCATTATCATTGTGCATCTTTGCATCTGGTATTCCTGGTGCAATTTACGTTCTCTTCACATTACTGAATGATGCTATTTATTTTTTCATACCACACAGACGTATTCCCGACATGCCTCGTTGTCTATATTGTGACATCGCTGTTTTTTTACAAAATATATCTTCTATTTAAGATGAGCATCAGCTAACATTCAACTCAAAACAGCCTTAATATATCTTTATATTCTGATGTTTTTTCTGCTCAGATAATATACTTCTGCGTGTCAGAGTACAAATAAAACGTAATAGCGGTGGTTACTGTTTAGCTTAGTTGCATAGTTGGTCAGGGGTAGAGAGTTTTAATTTAATTTTCACAAAATTTTCGCGCGCCTGCGTTGCGCAATATTTTTCCGTGATTAATTTCGTATATTTCGTAGCATTAAGCCTTTGAAGTGAGAATTTTTACTCAATTTTTACAAAAATTTCAGCGGGCTTCCGGCGCGCAGATACATTTTCCTGTCTGGTAATGTTTATTTCACTCTTAAAACATGTATTTTTGTATCGTTCTCAATAAAATTTTGCGCGCCTCCGACACCCTAATCTTTTTGTAAATTTGAAAGCCTTAGTTTGCATGTTGGAAAAATGTGCCCCCCCTAATTTTTTTTCTGGATCCGCGATTGTAATTGGTATATTCGGGCACCGTGATTTTTAGTATTATGAATGCTGCTTATCTTGTCAATTTTAATTGGGCTATCACAACTTTCGTTATTACAGAAAAATGCATTAAGATTAAGACGTCATGATTCAGTGGCCTATATGTATTTCCACGCAATCACAAAGTTTTACGCCACTGCAGTAAAACCAATATACATAGCTCATCTCATCAGCTCAAGTGAATCAGTTGCGTTTTTATTACCATACCTGCGCCGCTTTTAATCATTTTAAAATTGCCCTTTAGTCTAAAAATTCGTTGATAGACACAATTCATATTACCAGATCCCCGTTATGAAACGGCATAGATGTCAAATGAAATAATTTTTTTGAATTCATTCGAGAAGAATAAAGTGTAATGCGAAGGTACGAAAAACAGTACGGTACGGTACGAAATAAATACCGAACTTCGTACCGTACCGTACCAAGTACGAAAATTGAAAAATGAATCGTACCGTACTATCGTACCGGAAAATTCAATCGTACCGTACCGAACTTCGTACCGTACCGTACCGTACTGCCAGCCTTGCCTGTTCGGTATCCCAGGCAAGTTGGGGAAGGTGAGAGACGCGGAACGGAACCTGTAGTGATGGAATTTGGAACTCTTATCTAATTTTCGCCAAATACTAAAAAAAATTGAAATATTTCCAGCTCTGAGTTGGTCGTCAAAGTCTACCGGTACCATAATGACATGGTCATATCATTGGTTCATATTTAACGTTAACTGTTAAACTGCAAAGATTTGAATTGTCCTTTACCGGTAGTATATTACCGGTACAGTACAGCGTATGTGAATCAGGAATGGTATGGACTATACAGTATAGAGAGCCCCTATACCAGGTCCGATAGAATTAGTTATTATGTACCGGTATTCGTTATTGAATCCCTAAAAAAAAATTTAATGTAGGCTAAGTTATAAACTATAATAATACCGTGCTGAATATGGTAAATACCGGTATGTCACTGTAAAATTGGATCCAAAAAGGGTAGCATCATCCACTGTTAATGCCTAGTACACTTGCGAAAGGAACATAAAAAGATCGAGGCAATATATTGAAATAGAACAAACACAGAACAGAAAAGAACAAGCGAGGAACCAAAGCTACAGGTATTTGTCTTGCAAGTCAATTTATTAATTTTACGCCCAGAGCCAGATTAGAGTAGGATTAAGACTCTGTTTGATTGAAGAATTCATATTATATACCGAAGATAATAGTTCTAAAATAGCTAAATGCAATCGTATTCCATCATTCAAGATGACCAAAATCGGATAAGTTATCTTCTAGTTTCAGAATCAATTCGAACAATTTTCTGAATTGAATCAAAATATTAACGAGGTTATGCAATATATCAGATGAAATCATTTCTCAACTAATGGAATGAATATATTTGATAGAGTTGTATGAGTTGTTTTCATTTTATTTTTTGTCGTTTGCATTTATTTTTTTTTAATTTTTTAAAATTTTTTATAACCACTTCCTAGAGTAGATCCCCTGTCCAAGTCCCTGTAACCGCAACCACTTATGGCGGACAGGGTTACAATGGCTGGAAAGATATGGTTTTTCCTGTTCGGCTTATCCTACCCAAGTTATTACACCCTGGGTTGAGTAATAAAGATACGTAAATTACTTAATCTTATTATTTCTCATTCTAGGTTTTATCTAAGTTTAGGGGGGTGATAATGTTTGATTGTTTTAACGTGAATACAGATGGAAAAAGGTATTCCTGTTTGTATTGTGAATCCTGTCAAGAATCAGCCACCTAGTCAAGCCAACATGGAAAACCAAGATAACCGTACTAACGGTTCTCCACATGAACAGTTTAATCTAAGAAGCAGAGTCAGTCCTGGATCTCACAATATCAACAACAGTAATAATGCTTCATTTCCTGTACAGCGAGACAATGATGATGAAATGGGTGAAGTGCGGAAAAAGAAGTTTGTGCCGCCGAAACCTAGTCGCGCCCCTTCAGTGCGTAATAAGAATATGTCATCAGGCGAAAACAATCATACTAATTTCACCAATCAAATCACTTCTGTTAAAAATTCTGTGTCAATGTTGTCTAGCAAGCAAAATGAATCACATCTGACAGAGTCTCGTAGTGTAACGTCTGGTACATCTGTTAACATGCGGGCAAAACCTGAAGAAAGAAAAGCGAAAAGTAAAGACGCTGTTGGGAGAAGTAAAAGAGCATCATGTTTCAAGCCTATGCAATACCAGTGCACCATGTTGTCTGCTGAAAACCCACCATTAGAACAGAAAGCTCTTATAGAATTGAAAAAGATATTTCAAACTGAAGACTCTTTCAAACTAGCAAGACATATGACTGTGATTGATTGCAAAGTTTGCCAAATCTTGGAAAACAATTTTGAAAGAATTTTCCTTCCTCATGCATCTCAATTGAGACAAGATATTTTGGAAAGATACCAGTGCATTGCTTTTTGGGTTGCAATTTGTATTTTAAAATGTTCAAACGGGAAAGAAGAACGTGCTGCAATGCTCAACATTTTTATTAAAGTCGCTAATGAATTAGTTCATAGCATGGGCAATGTATTTGGTTTTTCAGCAGTTATGCATGGCCTCACGTGCCCACAGATTTCATCGTTGAAAACTTCATGGGTTTTGCTGCGTGAAAGGTACACTAGCAATGCAGTGACATTTGATAAGAAGTTACGACCATTATTGCGTTTCTTGGACGAAGGAAAAGGCCAGATCTCACTTTCTACGACATGCATCCCCCACATAATGCCAATGATTCGATTACTTGAGGACCAGAAACATGAGATATCTCATTGGAGTTCAGGAGAATCGATAGCAAAGAAATCCAATTCATTTGGTTCTCTATTGGATCACATTTCGACCACAGGTTCTATGGACAGAGAAGATTCATTGAGTTTGCACAGCATGGACGCAGATAAATCAGATTGGTGGGAGAATCACCCTCATGAAACTTTCGATTCACTACTCTCGCATCTAGTCTCGGGTCGTTCGATCTTACAAAATGCAGAAGGGTTTAAAAGAAACGCTAATTTGAAGTTGATTGATTTCAAAGAAACAAAGAAGCTTCGAGAAATGTTCACAACTGATTTCCAGATCAGGATGTTGTTTGGATTCAGAAGTGCTGAATCACCGAGACGGGAACGGTTCCATAAATTTGACAGAATTATTACAGCAATGTTGAGACATATCACAGATTGATATTTTATGGATTTTGTCGTGTTAGGGAAATATCCAAAATATCATTTTCCAAATATAAGTTTATCGTAAGTTTCTGTTAGATCATGGTCTAACTTCTTTAAAAAAGATTAAATTGCAACAGATCTTATAAAACAAGAATACAGTAAAGAATCATTATTTCGTTGTTTTATAAGATCTATTGCGCACTTTGATCTTGTCCAAAGACGATGATCTAACGAAAGCTTAATATAAACTTATATTTCTGTGGAATGAGAACTCAATATTAACTCATTGGTGCACCCTTGTGACTTTTCTCGCACACGGATCCAAGAATACAATGAAACAAGGAGTTGGGACTGGTAGTTCATTACGAAGTATCAACGACTTTTGAAAAATAGTTGTCAAACATGTTATGGTTAAGCATGAGTCACTGATGAAGCACGTCGGTAGACGCATTCCGTCTATGGCTCATGTATAGCAACTGGGTTTCAGAATTTTCTTTGGGTGTCTGAAATGTTTATATCAGTAAAAGTAAAAGTTTGTTCGATGGCATGTCAAAAAAATGTTTTCCAATCTTTGCACTTTATATGGTAGATATTATGACTGCCATTGATAATAGAATTTAAATAATTGTGATTTAAACGAAGATATTTATTACAAATTCTCCTTCAGAATAGGTTGAATTTTTTTCGCTTCTAATTTCAGTCCTTAAATATTTCGAACAGTTTTATTCTGCACCAAATTGCATTTTCAATATCTGTAATTTGGTCTTATAATTTTAAATCATGTGCTACTGGTACACTACTTGTAAAAACCAAAATATCATCATCGCATTCCACAGAAATATAAGTTCATTGTAAGCTTTCGTTAGATCATGATCTAACGAAAGCTTACAATAAACTTATATTTCTGTGGAATAAGATGATGATATTTTTATTTGTATACTCAGTATTATCTTATCCGTGCCTCTGTACGACTGTGTTCACACACGGATCCTGGTATGCAAAGAAACGAGGAGGTACAGGTAGTCTATTATAAATTATCAATGATTCACTGAAAACTAATGTTAGTAGGGGTGGGCAAAACCGAAATATCTTTTTGTTTCAGAATCGAATAATTTTCCTGAATCGGAAGTCATATAATAAACAAACAAAGACATTCTTTTGTCAGCTCATAAATTATGCGAAAATTCAGAATTTTATTTTTGAAAAAATGTAAAATTATCCCTTCGTTGATTTCGAATTGTTGTCGAGATCGAATCGAATAAATTATGATTTGAATAGGATTGAATATTTTGGACAGCTTTAATGTTAGCCTTATTTTATGCTTTAATATCATGTTTATGCACGAGTCACATATAAATGTGTGGGACACAGATGAGCCATGCCTTGATTGACATGGATCTGACAATTTTTTTGTGAAATTGGTTCACTTTTCAACGAGGCTGTGGAACCGAACTCTTATATGGAATGTTGCGATAGCGTTCAGATATTCCTTCACACGATTTATTTTTTACGTCTTCTGTCAGGTTATCTGTGACACACAAGAAAAATGTTAATTTCTTATGCACTGCAACAAAAGTACAGTAAATTTACTGGTCATTTGCAGTTATTGCATGTTTCCAAAGTTAAAAAAACGCCATGTTGATGAGACTTATGCCAATTATAGGCTGTTGATGAACCGCACCTTCGCGGTGCATATTTGGCCAAAAAAGTCAATTCTAATTTTTTTTCAATACCAACAAGTAAAATTACAGTCTAAGACCAGTGATTTTGTTGCATTTTTGTTACGGTGTACATTGGAAATTATTTCAAGATCATCTCAATTCATCAAAGCTTCATAAAGTCCACCCTTATGGCCTTGATTTTTTCCCATATCAGTTATTTTTCAAAATAATTTTTCTACCACTCGAATTTTGTTTGGTGCTCAATGTGCTCATCAATTTTTTCTAGATGTATATTTAATATTGATTCCAATATTCATATTCTGAAAAATATATTTTGTTTTAATTATGGTAAGATTATTCAATCGTAATAATGTAAGTAATAATTTTCTAAATTCTGTTTCCAAACTATTTTTTGCACATCTCTGCACCTATCTCTACATTCACTATAGCTTGTATTCCAAATAGCACATCCCGAAAAGAACCAGGACCATATTAAATTCGCATTATTTGGGCCTTAAATTTATATTGAATAAGCTAATATGAATAGGCTTTGTCTATATCTTCTTTTGTTAAAACTTGTTCTAAACAACACTGGGAGCAGTGTCTAGTACAGTGGTTCTCAACCAGTGGGCCATGGAAACATTTTGAAGTGGGCCACAGACCAATTTAAAAAAGCTAGATTTATTGAAGAATTTAGTTTCATCTGTGCAACTATACTTAATTTTACAGGAATAATGGCTTGGGGAGGAATTGAGTTTTTTGATTTGATTGAAACATAATGTTAATCCTGGTGCACACAGGCTTGCTAATGCGACCGGTTGAATAAATAATTTGTTTTGAAATGTGTTTTGCGGTAATAAAAATTTATTGGGCCACAGAATTTTTGTCCAACGAAAACGAACCACGAAAAGAAGAAGGTCGAGAACCACTGGTCTAGAAAGAATCTATTAACTGCCAATTACGATATATGACAAATATCTACCACAAAATGTAGCACCAGCAATTGCACTCTGTGCGGCATATATCCCATATAGTATATTGTGTGGTAGTAGAATAACTATCCACTTCCAATTTTGATGTCCATTTATTTTACCACCACAAATTATTCATATATACAACTTTTTGCATAATATTTCCAATAATACTTATTCATTGTGACTGTCATATTGTTCAGCACATTGTGGTGACAACTTTAAAATGTACTATAAAGTTTAACAAAAATCATTTTTCTTTACCATACATTAGTGACTAATTACTTCGCTCTTATTCTAAATCACAGTATAATTTTGTCTATACGAATGCTTTATATTAACAAAGATCTTTTACTAATTTTTAATAGGCTGTAGTTTCTATGTAGTTAATGATTCTTTGATACCAGTAGATCAAATTCTCTGACTGTTTCACATGTGCTTTGACTATTTCCCTCTCGTTTCTGATTTCAAAATGTCCGAGCAACGACCAGATATGAGGTGATTTGATGTCATGAATTCAACAGACCAATCCTACCAACAAAGATTCATTGAAGAAGATAATAACAAGGTATGAAGTTTTGTATTCATGTTCAATTCCCAAATTTTTGCCTCCCCTTGCAGATTGTCAGCAGCTAAGAAACTTGAAAAAATGTCTCCATCGGAAGAAAACTGACTGAAAGTCTCTCTCTATTCTGTGATTGATCTTTCAATCATACACTAAAACAGTAAAGCATTTCTTTCAGAGTTTCTGATGGCATTCAAACTGTAGAAAAAGATTCAAAATCACCAATACTGCTATGAAATGTAGCAGTGTCGATGGTCTTAAAACTTTTTTGTTCATTCGAAGAAAATGGCATTAACATTTCAAACAGTCAAAGTAAAGCAAGATTCTGTTATCCTGATGTTTCTGAAATTTTCTATTCTATCTCTAAATATCTACAAATGAAGTGGATAACAATAATATTTACTTTCCTTTGTAAAAGTTAGGAACATCTTTACTCTAACGTACTGTTTATGTCTTGGTGCAGTGTGCATGTTGCTCATATCGCATATCTGCATTTTCTCACTTTTATTTAATCATTATTAATTGCTAGGAGGGATATGTCGCAAGTCAGTGCTTTATGCCAACTGGGTCTTGAGCTTACAGCCTGTCTCAATTATGGCTGATATCTAACGAAAGTTATTTGGTCGTAAATTTTTTTATTTGGATGTTCTTATCAGATTCAGCTTAATAATTTCATTCAAATATGTATACATACGATGAATCCAGATCAGAAATTCCATTATTATGAATTAACTACGAATTGACTTATGCGGCACGGTTTTTGTTTTAATATTAATTTCTTTTCTGATTTGCACTGCGGGCGAGGGATTGCAATTCAGTTTTACTTATCAAGTGTTAGAACCTTGATTAATACCAGGAACTCACTTGGCAACTTTCAGTGGAGAGTTGTGATCTATGACCACAGATTTTGTTGCGATAAGGGTACGATTTCAATATTTTTTTATTTTGACGATATTAAATCTTTTGATTGTCTAAGGTGCAGGGGCGTCTATATGGGAGAGTTGTGATCTATGACCACAGATTTTGTTGCGATAAGGGTACCATTTCAATATTTTTTTATTTTGACGATATTAAATCTTTTGATTGTCTAAGGTGCAGGGGCGTCAAGATCAATAATTTTGAATAGTATTGAGATATGAAAAGTGTGTTTTTTATAGCCACTTCTTGGAGTGAATCACCCTGACCAATCCCTGTACTAGCGGCCACTTATAGACAAACAGAGTTATACTTGCTGTGAAGATATGAATCTTTCTGGTTTGACTTGGCCTACCCAAGTTATTGCGCCCTTGATTGAGTCGTGGGTATGGATTAATAAGGGGGACTCACTGGGACTGGGCTGAGATTTTCAACCTTCGATGTCAACATGTTAATAACCACTAGGCCATCACGCTCATAGTTTTCCATGCCTCGTCCGTAGTTTTCCTATGTTTCCATGCTTAAGGGAACCGAATGAATAATTAACTGAATGTGAATTAATATCGTAATTGCTTTGTTGCATGCGATTTGGCACATAGGATTTAAATGAGAAATACAGAAAATTACAGTAAGAAATTATATTAAATGAGATTATCCTGTAATTTAATTTTTTCTTTTCGCTTTGCGAGGATATTGGTATTTTCTATTATGATATTGATTTCAAATTGAAATTTTCATTTTTATCCTGTGTGAAAGAAAAGCTCAGAATACGGCTTAACCCATTGGCGAGCCACGGCCTCTTGTGCAAATACCTGTTCTATATAGAGTATGAGATTTTTGCCAAAATGTTTGCAGATTTTCCCGCATAGACGTGTATTTAAACTGAATCATTTTGCATTACTCTGCTACTCAGAAACCCGAAGAAAATGGTTGCAATGGAAAATTAGAAGAAATTTCTGCCAATAGGCAATGTTTCGGGATAAATCTGTTTCCTTGAAAATTGAAATATATTTTTTTGACTGTCTGGTATCGACAAAGCTGTAGAAAAAGGTTCAAAATCATCAATACCTCTATTAAATAGCAGTATTGATGGTTTTGAGGCCTTTTTCTTCCACCCAAACAAATAAACATGAAATTTTAGACACCAGAAGAAAATCAAGGTTCTGTAACCCTGGATTCAATCTTTGTGAAAAAAGTCAAAAGAATTATCTTATTGAGCGGATCTAGGAATGACAATTTCGTTGATGCAATCGATTATTGTAAATATTTGCGTACTATTTTCTTCCGGTCAAAGTTGAATGCAAAATAACTAAACTAACGATTAAAATAATTTGAATATGTCTGAAAGTAATGACCAATTCATGCTGGGGGATTTTGGATTTGTATGTCCATGTCTAGATATTTTAAAGCATGATTTCAGCTTACTTCAAAAAAAATCAGCAAAGAATTGTTACCTAAATTTTAATACAAAGTTCAAATTCTTAATTTATATGTTGGATTTTTGCCACTAGGTATTTTCATATTAAAGAATAAAATAAGCATCGCCAGTAGACGCAAACAATGTATATTGCCGACCCAGTGCCTATTTTGTTCATTTATTTGAACATACATTGCCATAATTGCTCTATTGCCTATTAATTATGCAAAATAGCATTATAGACCGATTAGATGCAGACTTATAACTGCATGAATGTTTTTCCTGGGTGTTACAAGAAACAAAGGAAATAACAGATGGTTCAACCATTGCCCAGGGCAGATACCCCACCTGCACTTTGTTATAGCGGTTCAGTTTTGTTTGTGATGTTTTACATAGTTTTACATTTCCTATCGTCTTATCAGTTGACATTATTAAGTTTGGGCACAGCCATCAACCTTGCTTGAAGGGAATGTCAATAACAAACTTTGCAACCTGGAGAAAATAGTGAATCTAATTGTTCAACCGGTGATGTGCAAACGATATTTTATTTTTTGCCCACGTTTCGAATGTCTATATAGACGCTCTTCATCAGGGCAATGAGAGCGTCTGTATAGGTCGATGGCTGTTTTATTTTTTTCATTGTTTCGAATGTCTATACAGACTGTCTTCATCAGGGCAATGAGAACGTCTGTATAGGGTGATGGCTGTTTTATTTTTGCCAACGTTTCAAATGTCTATACGGACGTTCTTCATCAGGGCAATGATTGCCGTGATGGAGAACGTCTGTATAGACATTTGAAGCGTTAGCAAAAATAAAATATCGTTTGCACATCACCGGTCGAGCAATTAGATTCCCATGATTTTTCCTGGTGGCAATTACTCAATCTGAAGAAAATAGATTAGGTAATGCCGTGAAATTGCGAAAATAACTACTGAAAATATATTACCAGTAAAAACGTGTTCAAATTAAATATTTGGAATATGGGTTCAAATTTGACTTTATTTGCGAATTTTGTCGACGTTAGGTTGTAAACCATAATGTCAGTAATAATATAAAAAAAGTGCTGGGGAAAGGTTTTAACTTTCTGATGTTGGGGTTAAATTTTTACCTTTGAACCCCTCAAGTCAATCATAGTAAGAAGACTCAAGTGAAAGTTAAAATTGAACTATATCCTGAAAATCATCAACACGGCTGTGTAATAGTAGTATTGGCACTTTGCAAGACTTTTGATTTATTCAAACGTAACATCTTTAGATAAACAGGATTTTGATTCTGATTATATTGCCCTATGAAATTAGGTTTATTAGGCGCTTTATTCAAAATTTCCAACTCTGCCAAAGTTTCTTATCGAATTTCAGCTTTCAATGAACTTCCAACATGACCATTAATTATTTGGCACCTTCACATCATACTGCGCACTTAATAAAATGCTGGAATTGTATTTTTTTTTCATTAAAATTCACAGTGAGCAAGGTCGGAAGCAGTGCCTGAAAGGAACCAACTAACAGCCACTTAATAGCAAAGACGTGGTATCAGCAACTTCACTCTAAATGGAAAACATCCCAAACGGCACTGAACCGCCATACTGAATTGCCATAGTAGAGTGCAGGGAGTGATATCTACCCTGGGCAATGGTAAAACCACTCTACCACTTCTTGCTTCCTTTTAATCTCTTACGACACGCAGGAAATACGTTGAGACTATTCCAAACCCCGTACTTACAGGGCCTTGAGTATTATGAAGTAAATTTTCAATTCTGGATACCGGTACTTTTATTTTTAAATTGAATCTGAACTTTTTCATGTACAAGCAAAAGCAAAAACTTTTTAAATGTACGGTAGGTACCGGTGTTTAATATTGAGGCCCATGAATTTTCTCTAGAGAAAATGAGGTAAACATTTTAGACACCGAAGAAATTGTCATTTTCATTCAAATTACCAAGGACTAACGTTATGCAAATCTTGTGAAAAATGAAATTGAAAGAAGGAAAATAAATTTTGAATTGAAAGACTTTCTTTTTCACCAACTCAACCTTTGAAATGTTTGGTAAATTAAAAGTGCAGTTAGAATTTGAATATTTTCATTTTTTGAGAAAATAATTTGGTGTAAATTTTCCTTGATCCCTTGGGAAGAGTCACAAATATTTGGTTTTACATGATTTCGAATATTCAAATGAATGTTTTTTGAGACATTTTATTTGAATTGACATGTAATTTGTTTCCGTCCCGTATGTGCAAGTACGCGGTCTTCAGAATTTCACTAACAAATTTCCTGCTTGATGTAAGAGACGACAAATTTGATATCATGTGCAATGCAATAGTATTTGGTTTTATCATCGCCCAGGGCAGATACTACTCAGTGCACTTTACCCGTAACGTTTCAGTTCTCTATTGAATGTTCCTCATTTTAGTGTGTGTGTTTTTCGCATATTTCCGATCATCCCTATTTTACCTAAATCATATTCAAAATACGATAGTCCATACAAAAATGTCATTCAAATTTCAAATAAAGAAAGTTACTTTAAGAGCATATCTAATGCTTTGTGCATCAACATTATGGTGTTCATGAAATCTGGCACGCATTCCGTTGTGAATGTATGCTGATGGTGAAAAAGTTGAATTTTAATTGTATAGGGATAGATGGACTAGAATACCAGGATGTGATCATCGGATAATGATGTTTTTTTATGCAGAGTATTTAAAAAGCCTAATATATATATATATATATACCAGGCTGGCAAAATGACAGATACTCTGCTGCTCAGACACCTGAAGCTAATGGGTTCCACCTGAAGAACATTTTAGCAAATGGGCAATATTCTATGATATATCTGTGGCTGGAAGATTTGAACGTCTCTTTTTGAGCAATTTAACTGCAGAAAAGATGCAAAATCATCAATACTGCTATGAAATAGCAGTGTTAATGGTTTCTACATCTTTTTGTCCATCCAAAGAAAGTGACATAAACATTCCGGAAACAGGAAGAAAAACAAGACACTATCACTATCGCCTTGGTACATACCATCAAAAATTCTAGCATTCAAAATGTGTGATTTGCCTATAAATTTTTGTGACTCAGAAGTGAGTGAAATTATTTTACAAGATTTTGTGTTATATCATCTCTATTAAAAAAAGAACTTTTCAATCTTCTCTTAAATGATTTGTTAACATTCATTTTTTGATATGTAGTCTGTTCTTCTGTTCGGAACAATTTTCTTTGGGTGTCTCAATAGTAGAGTATCGTTATTAGATTGTTATTATCCTCCACTGTAGGTACAGGCTTTAGAATAGTCTTAACGTATTTCCCGCATGTTGTGAGAAGCGACTAAAAGGAAACAAAGAAGTGATAAACTGTTTTCCATTGCCAAGGGCGGATACCGCTCAGCCTAGCACTTTACCATAATGGTTCAGTTTCATTTGGAGCGTTTTCCGCTTAGAGTGCAGTTGCTGGTACTATATCTTGTAGTTGCTCTTTGCTATTAAGTGGCCATTGTTGGGTTCTTTGAGACACTGCTTCCGGCCTTGCTCAGAGTGAATTGACTTGAGTTGACAAGAAAAGAAGATCATTTCTCACAATACAGGTAATTAGATCTCTAGTTTTCTGGCAGGAAGTCGGAAATATAATTTGAATTTTAATAAGCGTTACTCAGTATAGGAGTCTAGCTTATGTTTGGTTAATCAAATCATAATGATCTTTCAAGTAACAAAATGATTCGGTCATGCACCATGGATGATTCATACTTTTTATGTTTGTTCCATGCTTGTTTTTTAAAAAAAATTAAGATTTTTCTCATAGACTTCTTGGTTATTTGTAAAGAATTTAATAATTTCCTGAGTGCGGAAATGTGGGAGTGCGGTTACAATTACTCGGTTGATCTCATTTGCATATTCCACTGATACCTTATGCGTGAAGATCTGGAAATCTGAATTTTAAATACATAACTCGACATTAGTCAATGAATTTAGTCAGTACATCACGGAAAAAGGGTGCAACAATTAACCCTCAGATTAGTTGGTTATTTAAATGGTTAGTTAAATTACTATGGAATAAGTTAGATAAACGATGACCAGCAAGTATTCAAGTTACTTTTATTTACAAAAAAAATCCTATTTTGATGTGTCTTTGAAGACTTTCGACACTCTGTTTTTGCGCAATTACAAATAATAATAATTTATTATGCCCTAGGTATTTTGCACCCATGAATTCCAAACTACCCCTGATCGTGACTAGCATATGAGAAGGGTACACATGAGATTTGAAACTGTCAGCTTCACTATGATGGGATAACATCTTATGTGATGCGGAACTGAACCATTATGATAGAGTGCAGTAAGTAGTATCTGCTCGATCATTGGTAAAAAAATCTGTGTCAACCTTCAGTGAGGCAAAACAACCGAAGGAGACATAGTTTTTGACCACCGTCCAGGGCAGATGATATTCGCTGCACTGAGTTTACTTCTGTTTATGATATTAACCCTAAAATGCTTCTGGCATTACTAGCTCTGCCCTAAGTGGTATTCAGTATATTTCTCATATTTGATGCTCCTGGCATCGATGGGAGTGAATTTTAACGAAAAAAAATACTACAAGATTAATAGAATTTTATACTAAAACATAAAGCTCATGGTATGATGCTGTTGTAAAATAAAAATTAATTCATTGAGTGTAGTACAAAGTCAAATTTTTACTTCAAAAGTTTAGTGAATTCAATTTTAGCAGCATTGATTTTATGAGTAGTTACAATTTCACTTTACTGTTCAAGACTTATTATTTTGCTGTGTCACATTTTACCTGTAAAAAATGTGGTTGGATTATGGGCTGTATTGTTCTGACCAGGGGTTGGCAAAACCGAATCATTTGGAATGCGAATCTAATTCGAATAATTTTTCCAGATCGAATCACTTATTCTGTATTAATGACAAAATCCCATTTTTACTCTTACAACTTATGTCTGTTATAAAATTCAGGAAATTTACAGATTTAGAGGAAATGTATTTCTGATCCACAATCCATTGTTTGGAAGCAAATATTTTTATTTTTTAACGACGCAAACGCAAAAAACGAGATGAGCGCTCTGGAGTTAGAAAACATAAAGAAATGCTTGCAGAGCATTGCGCTTGCGTAAAACGCGAGGGTAAAATAAAACAGACCTAGAAAAAACGCATTCTACGCGAACGTGTAGTGCAACCTTTATCAGGCAGGGAGTATGGAGGCATTTCCTACCCGAACCCAAGCCCTAAAAACATATTTCTGGCATCATTGGTACAGGTACCTTACTTTGAGCAGATCTATTTTATTATTGGAATATGCTCTAAGCAAGGCCAGAAGCAGTGAAATGAACCTAATTTTCACAGTTTCTATTAAAAATTATGACAATTTTATCTTGTAATAAGATTTATCTTGCGTTCTTGATCACTGAGGACAAGCAGTTTTACTAAAATGAATTTCCAGCACTCGTTGGGAGAATATTCAAAAGAGGACTGCACCCCTATAATCAAGTGCAGTTAGGGGTATCTGCCCTGGGCGATGATATAGCCATGTCTGTTTCTTTTTGATCACCTCTATATGTATTTGAGCAACAGGGCAGGTTTATGCACCTGCAAATCAATATAAAATAATAATTCTATAATTATTCAATCAGTAACATTCATTTCAAAAATATCAAAATTCTTAGAAATGCCTCAAAATAGACCTCAAGCCTGATCAATATCCTTCATTTGCATAAATTTACATAATCACCTCATTTGCATACTGTCGTGCATTGAAAATTTCCAGCTGGTCTCAAATTAACTATGACATCATAATACATGAACAAAGACAATCTAGCTTTCATGAAACGTTTAGTCGAATTAGAGATTCAGATTTAACGTTTGGCCATGCATGGGAAGATGATAAACTGAGCCTAATAACCTCTGTTTATCATCTTCCCATACATGGCCAAGTTTGCTATAGTTGTTATAATATAATCAGACTATCAGACAGCTTAATGTTCAATTTTTTTCTTAAATTAGTCTGATGTCGTATATTTGCGTTTTATTCTGATTTAAAAATGATAAACTTGATTATAATATAAATCAATAATAATGGTGTTGAAATGAGCCCAAATTGTAATGTACTTCATCATATTTTGCAAGATTTGTTTTCAAATTCGTAGAACGCGATTAGTCAAATACAAAGCTGCAAATATTGATGGACACTTCTGAGAAAATTTCGTATCTTGATCGCCATGATTTATCTAAAAACTGTTATTTTAATTTTGCAAGATAAATTTAGACTTGAATGACCATTTTTTTGCGAAATAGTCAGAATTTGCTAGAACGGCTATAATTCTAAACAATATTGCATATTTACACATGTCATGATTTTTCTGCATGCAGAGGATTCTCAAGCAACGATTATTCTGTGTTCATATATCTACAAAAAATAAAATATTTTGCAGTAAATTTGCTCTGAGGATTTTGTGGGGTTTAAACCAAAATCCATCGAAGCAACTCGAGCTTTTTAACTGGTGTTACGGTAATTTGAAATCCTGAGATTATATCCGTAGGCCATTAGTTCATTTATTTTATGTGTGGCTGCCGGTCTTGTTTAAGGCGAAATTCAAGAAAATAAATATTTTCATAGACTTCAAACTGATCCATGAAGCGTTTGGGCAACAAAAATTCGAATTTAAACTGGGATATTTTTATTTGATTTCACGCTTCGCAAGGTCAAAAGAATCACCGCGCTGATCACTATTTGTATTGCAAAAATCTACGTAAAAAACGTAATATTATACCGATAAGTACCTAAGTGACCCTGTTGGTACGGGCACTAGAATAGTCCTAACATATTTCCTGTGTGTCGTAAGAGGCAACTAAAAGGAAGCAAAGCAGTGGTAGATGGTTTTATCATCGCCCAGGGCAAATACCACTCAATGCACTTTACCATGACGGTTCAGTTCCAGTCAGAGCCAGGACCATGAAAAAAAATTTTTTGTTTTGAAATTTAGGACACAGGGATTCAACAAAGATAGCTCGAAGTTGTTTCAGTTGTTTTTGGCGCATTCTCAAGTCCTCCAGACGTTTGTTTGGCAAACTTTCACAAAAATAAAACTGCATCGTAATAGTGAACTGTGTATTAATTAACACTGATGACTGAATTAGTTAATTATGGCAACAGCATGTAATATGGCGTCATTTTTAAATACCGTATTCTTAAATTGGAATAATTTATAACTTTTTAATCTGACATTCTCTCCGCCATATTGTTTTTCATTACATAAAGCAAAACTTTTGTTCAGTTTGGATTTCTTTTCGATACAACTAGATATTCTGTTTTATTTATTTCTCAGAACTAGGATAGTCCTTATAGTTGGGTTTGAACGATATTCGAAAGTCATATGTAAAACAGTGATTAATTAAAGACTTAGAACCTTTCTAATCTAATAGTTAGTCATCAACCTGTACTTTTGCAAAAGTTTAGAAAAAGATTTTATTTTTATCCTCTGGAAGAAGAAAGCTGAGAATATGGCTTAACCGTACAATGAACCGCGAACTCTTGTCCTGTGCATGGACATGGTTGATAGAGGTTACATAAACCACCATGCGCCGACGAGGTGTCCAACAATCCTCACATATATAGTCATCCGTCACAGGGTTAGAACCCAGGACAACAGATGCTTAGTAGCTTGAGATTGCCACTAGGGATATTCATACTTGTATAATATGCACAACCAGTCGAATGGAAACAGTGTTGGTAAACACTGTTTTCATTTCACCAGTTGTGCATATTATACAAATTGATAAGATGCCTAGTAGCTTGAAGTGTATTCCTAACAATTTCACCAACTGAGCTTACTAAGCGTTGCTGCACAGGGATCCAAGAACACAAAGGCAAGGAGGAGGATTTGGCAATATTTGTAGATATTAATGTATAAGTTGGCATATATCAATTTCACTGAAATTGAATGAGTTCAAAAATAATCAAAAACGGTGCATGAGTAAGCCCTGTAGGTACGGGCTTTAGAATAGTCCTAACGTATTCGCTGCACGTCGTAAGAGGTGGCTGAAAGGAAGCAAAGAAGTGGTAGATGGTTTTACCATCACTCAGGGCAGATACCACTCACTGCACTTGACCATGATGTTTCAGTTCCGTTTGGGATGTTTCCAGTTCAGTACAGCTGCTGGTACTGCATCCTGTATTAGTTCTTTGCTGTTGAGTGGCCATTAGTTGGTTCCCTTTAGGCACTGCTTCCTTCCTTGCTCAGGGTGAATTTCAATAAAAAAAATACAATATTAATCAGAATTCCAGAACCAATGACAATTTGGATAAGGATTTTAGGGTGTAATTTCTCTCCAGATACGGTTTCAGCTGACTTTTGACACCTAAATATTCTGAGGACTTATCAAAAAATTTGATCTCTTATTCTATTTTGTTATTTATTATCAAGTATACGTTGTTTATGCAGCAATTAGGTGTCGATAAATATATTTCTTCACGACTGCTCATCTATTGTGATTTGAAATGTTTACTTAGTCCTAGTCAGGGTGGCAGACTGTTGTTTTTCATCGGGTGTCTGAAATGTTCACGTCATTTCCTTTATGTGAACAAAAAGGTTCTAAACCATCAACACTGCTTTTGATGATTTTTAATTATTTACTGGTGTTTTGTGGCTACCAGATACCCAAAACGAGGCCTTTCAACCTTCTAGCAAGAGATGTATCATGAAATGTTTACTTTTGTAAATTTTCTTCAGATGGAACCCATTTTCTTCGGGTATCTGAGTAGCAGAGTATCTGAGATTCTGCCGGCTGTCTGTGTTCGGAATTGCAAGTATCATCACTGCCAAATATTTTTTATGACAAGTAAATAGATGGATGTGTTTTATAATAGTACAGGTTTAATTTTAGTACCTATTACTTTACATTGACTGTTTTTGCAAAAAAAATATGATTTTTCATTATGATTATAAGATATTTTATTTTTTTAGCAAGATTATTAGCATTTTCTCCAGATTTCTGTGCAGCAGAGTAGCAGACATTCTGCCAATCTGGAAAGAGCCAAACATGAAACACATAAAATTATTAATAAAAATGAAACTACCAAGTCTATGCTTGATCACATATCGTTTCTGAAAGCCAAGGAAATTTAATATAAACTATATGCTAATTATGGGCCATTCATAAATTGTGCTACAATAGCTCGGACCATCTTTGGCTCATACTTGATGAACAAAATTCTGAACCAGGTATTGATAATTTATATCTGTCAGACAAGATGTTACATGGGTTGTGTTCATGTCACGCGTCTCGATCACAGATTAATCATAATATTATCAATACTGCGACTTGCATCAAACAACAGCAGCCTAAGGTAGTTAGTTGGTCTTGGTTTAATTTATTTATTGTCTTGCAGGGATAATAGGAAAACTAGATTTAGCTTAAATATATTTCAAAAACCAATCTTATTTTTATTAAATTATGTTACAATATCTCTGGTAATCAAAATTACGATCTTATTTTACCTAATTTACAGTTTCGTCTCGATTTACGTCGGCTTTTACAGTTTGAGAAATACCAGTCATTCTGGAATTTATTATTTAAGTTTGTTTGTTCAAAGCAAAATCAGGGGAGAGGCAGGTTGGCAAAATGTCAGATAGTCTGCTTATCAGCAACCTGAAGAAAATGGGTTTTATCAGAAGAAAATTCAGCAAATTGGCATTATTTGATGATTTATATCTCACTAAAAGTTTAAAATGCTTTTTTCAAGTGTCTGGTAGCAATCAAATTGTGGAAAAAGGTTCAAAATCACCAATACTGCTATGAAATAGCAGTGTTGATGGTTTTGAAGCGTTTTGTTAAAATGAAGAAAAGGACAGGACACCCAAAGCAAAACAGCATACCGCCACTCAGGCATCATTCCTTTACTGTGATCTTTCTCTAAACAACTTTCTTGCGAAACCTGCAATTACATTTGCAAACGATTGTTCAAGTACAGTTCCATACTGAGGTCAATTGTCTTGTTTGTTTTTATAGTAATTCGTACAATATACCAATCTAGTCATAATCTGTCGGTTTTCTGTTGAATAATTGTCACTCAAGTGATTCGTTATAAATACAATATGCAGTTGCCAGACTGTAAGAATGTCCGCTATTCTGCTGTTTATATGTCTTTTAAAATCATTGCAATCAAAGTCAATTGCTGAAATGAAAATATGCTCGTGACCGGGTCAACATAGGAAAACTAACTATCCTTCTTTTATGCCTTTGAGGTGAATTGGATCCGTATGCTTAAAGCTAGGATGCTATAGAAAGAGGATTTACTACTAAACATGAGATTCAAGGGTCTTCCTACACACATACACAAATTTATTTCTGTAACTATTCGCCTTCCTCAGACAAGCATTGTTGAAAGCGCTTATCTGAGGAAGAATAATAAGAGAAAAAATAACTTTTATTAATGACCTTGGTCAGACGTTGCAGGAATAAAATTTGTGTCTGTTTGTACAAAGACTCTTGAACGTCTCATCTAAAATGGGAATAGTTCAAGATATGTCAGTTATAGATATACAAATCTATGGGAGTTTTATTAAATTGATAAAATTTTGAAATTCCTCTCTTTATATTGCATGTAAATTTCTTTTTGTTGCATTTTAAAATGCTTGTCTAAGGAAGTCTGACTTTGGTCAGAAGAAACGTTACAGAAATAAATTTGTCTAAGCGTGAAGCAAGACTTTGAACCTCTCTAGTTAGTCATAGTTACTCTTGCTACTGTATCCTTGCATGTACTGCATACGGATCCGCAAACACAAAGGCACAGAGGAAGGATAAGTAGTTAGTCCACATTTAGAATGCATTGTCATAATTTATGTGAAATTTTACAACGTAAAGTTAGTCAATTCAAGAATAATAAAAAACAAAAACCTTTTATTAATCCGTAGTATCGAGAATACCTGCCTGTTCCCCTCTGCTTTCTAAGGTGTTTTTCAAAGCTTCCAGCTTAGAAGTTCCCTTCGAGATCAAAACAATCATCAGTAAAGAAAATTTGATCAATTGTTTAGACCTCGAGGCTGTAATGCTGCCTTATTATTATTGTTTTACATATCTCACCGAACATGAGCCAAGAATGTACCATAGATATAATGCATTAACATCTATGGTTCATGCCTGATTATAGAAAACAAGAAAAAATTTCATTTTTTTGAAAAGCTAATGTTCCCGAGGAAGCGGTATTAAGGTGTTATTGAATTCCCCTTTTGTGGGATTTTTTGTTTATAAATAACAGTGTCCTGCGACAGCTTCGTTATGGATGGGCTTCAGTGGTAGTTACAGCACTGCACTGTTAGAACTGCAGCAATATCAGGATTTGTATCAAACTCCACAACATAAAATGTGGCATTTGTGGAATTCGGTGCAAGATAAAGCAATAGTAGTTGGATTATACTTGAAATTATTTCGAGAGTGTGAATGCATGTATCTTACTTAAGCTTGCTGGTTTTACGTCTTGAACCAGCTCTTTTTCGTTCTGTTGGTGATCGTTGTTGGTTCCTTCTAGATGCTTTTTCCCATCTTGCACATAGCAAATCACCAATATATATATATATACCGGTATATAGATTACTTTGTGACTTTTTGACAGAATTTTGGTTTGTTTGAAGAATGTTCAATACTTTGTCTTCGGATAGAAAAAATGCTTCAAAACCATCAACACTGCTATGAAATACCCTTTTATACAGTTAGATTACTACCAGGGTATTTCTGAAAAGATATTTTATTTTTTCAGTAAATGAACCGTCTTGGAATTTTACACATTTGCTAAATTTTTCTGCTCTTAGATTCCATTTTCTTCAGATGTCTGGTAGCAGATGTACCAGTTTATGTACTAATATCGTTTGCCTGCTGTATCCTTGCACTAATGATTATGCTAGAAAACTAGATATGCGGTTGTTCTCTCGTTTTTATCATTGTTATATCATAAACACATCGTTTGAATATTTTACAAACTGCCGTGAGCGTGAAACAATTTGTCTTCAGACAGTTGTTGGTGTTGAAGGTTGTAATCGATTCAGACAGAATGAGCATTAAGAGTTATGCTATTGGTCTGGACTAACTACTTACCCTTCTTCTGTGCTTTGTGTTTGCGGATCCGTACGTAGTACATGCAAGGATACAGTAGCAAGAGTAATTATGACTAACTAGAGATGTTCAGAGTCTTTCTTCACACTTGCACAAATTTATTTCTGTAGCGTTTCGTCTGACCAGTTAGACTTCTTCAGACAAGCATTTTAAAAAATCGACAAAAACAGCACCACAGATATAACTTAGAACAGTTTATAGCAAACAGAACGGACTTTGAAGCAGTTCTGTCTTCATATTACCGTGCATGTAAATTTCTTTTTGTCACAAATATGTCTGTCTGAAGAAGTCTGACTTTGGTCAGACAAAACATTACAAAAATAAATTTGTGTAAGTGTGAAGCAAGACATTGAACCTCTAGTATCAAGAGTGTTGCAGTTATTATAGAACTACACAGGGTTAAAAACCTGATTAAATTTTCTAGTCTTGTATGAGTTGAATGATATAGATCGAAAGTCTAAAAACCATCATTTCTGAGGATGTCCTTGGCAGATTATTCAAGTGTTTTAAAATATGGTTTAAATGTAATTTTGTTTTTGATTATACTTCAATCGATACATTTTGCAATGAAATAATGGTATATACAGACTAAATTTTTCTATCGACGCAATAATATACAAATACAAATAGTAAATTATTAAATTCTATTTCTGCAACGATTCGAAATCAACAAAATGATGATTTTGAATTTTCGTCAAAAATGAGTTTGAATTTTTACATAAATTATAGGTCGATTAAAAGCTATTTTGTTTGTTTATTGATTGATCTTAGAATCGATTTGATTCAGGAAAAACATTCGATTAGATTTTGAAACCTGAAAATATTCGATTTTTGATCAACTATGACTTTGTTGCTAAATCAGGCAAAACCATGTCAAATATGAGCAATTTTATTTTAAAGATGTTCAGATATTCTCATTATATACCAGTAGTTAATTTTGAATCAGGGATGGCCAAAACCGAATATTTTACTATTCCGCACACATTCTGAAAAAATAATTCCGAATATGAAATATCGAATACGCTCTGAATTAGCCAGGTTTTTTATGAAAGGCAACATTTTGACTTTTTTGAAAAAAATATACATTTTAAAATTGAGTAGTTTTGATCAAAGTACATTGATTACATTTTTTGAATGAAACTATGTCAATTTAAGGAGTTTTATGAAACATCAAGTCCGGAATATGTATTCATGTCAATTTATATCAACCGAATATACGGCTTTAAGAAACAACAAAACAAGGCCTAAACTAAACACAATACAATAAAGATAATATTACACTCTGAGTACAGGCAAGCTAGAAAACCTGATGCTATGCCCACACTACTCAAGACTAAATGCCTTCGTATCGACAAAGCAACAGACCATGATAAGCCTGACTATAATCAGTGATCACTTAGAACAATAACATCACAATGATGATAAATAATAATGAGATGTAACACAATGCCTTGCTTGGCCAAAGTTAATTCTCATAACAAGGAGCAAAAACGAATCTTTCTATCGATTTGTTCGGATTTATGTAATAAAACTTTTGCTATTTTGAATAATATGTTCATTTTTGAATGTAATTGAATATTCGATTAGTTTTGGAAATCCCTGTTTGGAATATTGTTTAAACTAAACTACGATTACAAACCCACCATTGACACAGAACTAATATTGTTTTCTCTGGGTGTCTGAGATTTTAATGTTTTAATTGGTTGGTCTAATCGAGAGATTTCAGAAATATTCAACGCTGCTATTACTAAATGACAGGGTTGTCAATTTTGAAGCTTTTTATTTTTTTAATGTCAACCACCAGAAGAGAGGCATATTCTTCTTCTTGCAAGTGATTAGGAGCCTGAACCTAATATCTTTTTATTTTAGAA
Organism: Styela plicata; assembly: GCA_963675895.2. Lineage (NCBI taxonomy): Eukaryota > Metazoa > Chordata > Ascidiacea > Stolidobranchia > Styelidae > Styela > Styela plicata. The sequence continues at coordinate 24,929,393 of OZ023138.1, forward strand.
TTGCATTGAATAATTTTTCAAATCACTCAAATCAAGCTGACAGAACGTCATTTTTCTCCCGGTGTCTGAAACGATAATGTCAATGTCTTCGGATGAACAAAAAGCTTCAAAGCCATCAACACTACTATTTCATAGCAGTGTTGATGATTTTGAACCCTTTTGTATAGTTTGGTTGCTTGCTTGCTTGCAGTTAATGATGCATCTTGATTTTTTATTGAAATTCACTGTGAGCAAGGCCAAACCAGTGCATAAACTAATGGCCACTTAGTAACAAAGAGCTAATACAAGATATGGTACTTTGTGTTGCAGAGTATCTAACAGTCTGGCCATATGTGTTTTCTTTGACTAGAAATACCATAGCAGTATTGATAAGTTTGAAGCTCTATGATCAATGCAAGGAAAATTGCATGGAAGTTTCAAAATGAAAACAAAATCCTGTCAGTTTTACTGTTTATATCTGTCAAGCTAATCAAAGCTATTACTTCCATTACAGTTAGAAAAAGGCAAAAGTATTGATAGAATTGCATTTGAACTTCAACGCAAAGATCAAAGAAATCATCAGGTTGGATATTTGTTTATTGTTGATGGTGGGAATGTAGGTACAGGGGCTTTCGAATAGGCCGAACGTATGTCTTGTGTGTTATCAGAGTCGAATTAAGGAATTACAAATGCTATAGATGGTTTTACCATCGTCCAGGACAGATATCACTCACTGTACTTTACCATGGTAGTTCGGTTCCGTTTGAAATGTTTTTCGCTTAGAGCGCAGTTACTGATATCACATCGTGTTGTAGCTCTTTGCTAATAAGTGGCTGTTAGTTGGTTCATTTTCGGCTCTGCACCCGGCCTTGTTCAGTATGAATTAGAGAAAAATAATTTGATAAATTTAAAAGAATTGCTTCTAAATTATGAAGCATATTTGACCCATTGTGGAGTATAATACCAGAATTTGTTTTAAATGTTGCATGAAATTGAATATTTATACTGCAATGAATTAATTTTGAATATTTGAAAATGAAATTGAAATTACGTACAGTGAGTTGTGGAAATTGTTTGAAGAACTATTATTGTGGATATCAAAACATAGTGACCTATCAGGGCTTTGTCCACGATTGTTCTTTCACTCCTACGTTTTAGTCAAAAAAGGCGAAGCCACTGTGTTACTTCGAAGAAAATAGGTTGTATGGGAAGAAAATTACAGAATATGTAATGTAATATCCAGAATGGCAAAATATTTTATTTTTATCTGGTGTCTGAAATGTAAATTTCATTTTCTTTGGATGTATAAAAAAGCTTCAAAATCATCAAGACTGCTATTTCATAGCAGTATTGGTGATTTTGAACCTTTTTCTACAGTTAAGTTGTCACCAGACATTCAAAAAGAGACTTAAATGTTTTAGTCATAGTGGCACATGAAATCTTGCCCATTCCCTATATTTTCTTCTGATTAAAATCATTTTCTTCAGGTGTCTGAGTAGCTGGTTTTATACCAGTCTGGTACTATGACAATCCATTTAATGAGAGATGAATAGATGTGAAAATTGTAATTCTGTTGCAGAAGCGTTGACGGTTTTAATAAATTTAGCTTGTTAATTCAAAGAAAATTTTATAACAATTCACACACTTCACAAAAAAAAGGATTTGTCGCTTTGCCCAGACCCCTGGACAATCTTGGTATAAGTCGTACATATCCTATACTAGCAGCCAATAGTTTTTGTTTTTGGCTTTTTAGAAAGAATCTCAAAATCAAAAATAAAAATCATCTTCTTGTACGTTAGGTTCCTCCTCATCATAGTCCGCCCAGGAACCACACCCTCGGACGTTTCAATCTGGAAGAAACATTGCAAAGGTTCAGACCACCTGTCTCGGATATTGAATCTATCATCACTAGAGGGCACCACATGATAAATTTAGGGCAACAACCCTACTCAAATAACAGACGGCACTCGGACGAAGAGGTTGGTAATGGACGCAATAACTACCTAATGCTGTTTCATTGTATCCGCTATGCATCAGGCTTTTGATGAATTCTCCTCTTAATCTCACGTTTTATTTGACTGTCTGACTTATCTAAGCATTTATGTATGTATTCATTCTGCCTTTTAGCATGCATAATAACAAGGACTGTCCTAAATATTTGATCTTGAATCATAAATCATTCCATTCGATTTTCCCAGTGATTCAAAATCTGCTATTCCATGGCAGTATTGATGATTTTAAGACTTTTTGGATGGTTTGGTTACTACCAGACATTTTAATCTTCTAACAAGAGTTAAATCATGAAATATTGGCCATTTTCTGGATTTTCTTCTGGTAATACCCACTTTTTTGGGGTGACTGAGCAGAGTATATGACATTTTGCTAGTCAGCCTCTATATTTTGATTCTCGTCCATTGCAGTTCCCGTCGGATCACTCCAACCCCGATTCACCTACTACTATGATACAAATGCAACATCAAACACTGTCACAGGTAGGTGGCTCTTGTTTTTATTGAAATTCTCCCTGAATAAGGCCGGAAGCAGAGCCTAAAAGGAACCAACTAACAGCCACTTTATAGCAAAGAGCTACTACAAGATGTAGCACCAGCAACTGCACTCTCAAACGGAAAACATCTGCCATGGTAAAGTGCAGTGAGCGATATCTGCCCTGGACAGTGGTAAAATCATCTAAAACTTTTTAAATTAGTACATGCACCTCACTCAGCGATCATTTCATACACATCTTTTAACTTCAAATGAGGTCGAACTTTTCACCGAGTTTTTTGTCACTTCTTTGTTTCCTTTTTCTTGTCATGTCTTGTCAAAACTCATGGTTTGCTTAGGATTAGGTCTGAATAAACTTGGTAGGCATCTGATTTTAGATTTTTTTTATTTTCAAATTCTCTGGATTATGTGTTTCTAGGATCTTGCGCAGACTCTCGTAATAACTCCATGAAGCCACAATTATATTTTTAAAATATTTGTTCATGGATGAAAACTGATCCCTTAAGGTTCTCTTTGCTCATTTGCTTTGTAATCCAGTATTGATTCCTTGTAATCTGCTAAATTACGCTTTCTGTGGCGAGAAAAGAAAATTTGGCATCTTGTAGATTGCATCTAATTTGCAAGCCTGGATATGAAATGTGTGTGTGAAGCAAGACTTTAAATCTTTATAGTGGTTCACTGTTATTCTCGCTCCTATATCTGCTCTTGGTCGGGATAATGTGGGACTAACTACTTATCCATCTTCTATGACTTTGGATCTGTATGCTTAAAGCTAGGACACTATAGAAAGAGATTAAACTACTAGACAAGATGTCCAAGAGTCTTTCTACACACATACACGAATTTATTTCTCTAAAGTTTAGTAGACGCTTGTCAGACTGAACGTTACAGAAATAAATTGGTCAGACAAAACCTTATAGAAAAAAATTGTGTGTAGAAAGAAAAGACTCTTGAATCTCTTGTCTGCTACGATATCGTTGCATTTTTTTGTGCATTTCTGGTATCTGCACGATTGGTCGTGGTTTGCCATATGGTCAAGTAATATTCTCAGCTTTCCTCTCCCACTGGATTAAAATGAAATCTCATCCTATTCTGAATCGCTCAATATGAAATATTGAAAAGGAATTTAATTATGCCCTGTAGGAACGGGCTTTAGAATAGTCCAAACTAATTTCCTGTGTGTCGTAAGAGGCGACTGAAAAAGCAAAAAAGTGGTGGATGGTTCTACCCTCGCCCAGGGAAGATACCACTCACCTCACTCTACCACGGTGGTTCTGTTCCGTTTGTGATGTTTTCCGCTTAGAGTGCAGTTGCTGGTAATACATCTTTTAGTAGCTCTTTGCTATTAAGTGGCTGTTAGTTGGTTCCTTTTAGGCTGTTTCCAGCTTTGCTCAGAGTATTTCAATGAAAAAAAAATTAAGCCCAATTTTAGACTATTTGATCTCCGTATCGCAGCAATTAACCAATATGTTAACTAGGTTGGATTAAAAATTATTAACAAAGCCATTTCGGACGGCCATAAGATTTCTGTAGGTCCGCTTGCTGTTGTACACACAGAAGTCCGGAGATGCTCCTCGCTATTCCGTTTCAAATTGGTTTCTGGATTATTGTCATAAAAATATTTTTGAATGACCCAAATGTCTTTTGATCAAGCAGACCATGTAGATGCAAAGTAGGATGTGATCACAACTTATTTCACACAACATTACAACCAAGTCCTTGCACATAAAAATCTGTAAACTGTTCTGCAAAAGGAAAGGATGGGATATCATTTTTATCCTGCGGGAGAGGAAAGCCGCGAATACAGCCTTATTATATGGCGAACCACGGCTGCTCGTGCAGATACCAGTTCCGAATCGGAGTGGAGGTTTTTGGATTATCATATTTCTCCTTTGCATGTACCTAGTTGGTAGAGGAAGCCGTAAGCAGCGCCTTTGTGAACCACTTGCACCGGCGAGGCGTCCACCAGACCTCCCGCATATAATCATCATCATTCACAGGATTCGAACCTGCGTCATGAAGATCAGAGGTGCATAGCTTGATCATTTCTCATTCTTACTCTCATCATGCAAGAACTGGTACCGTTAAGCTGACTCTCCCACAGGAAAAATTAAAATCTTATCTTTTTTATCAATATGCATCTTATTTTTCAGTCATTTTCTTCCGATAGTTCGAATGAGTACGAAGAAGGTTCAAAGAAAAAGAAATTCGTGAGTTGATTTGATACGTTTTTGGAGGCCAATTTTTAATATAATGATATTTCGATACTTCAGAAACATTCAATTTATCAAATATTCAATTGATCAGGGTAATATGGACCAACTTTTTATCCTTTTTTGTTTTTATGTGAGTCTTGCTTCACAGTTACACACATTTTATTTTGGTAACTTGCATCTGACCAAAGTCGGACTTCATCAGACAAGTATTTTTAAAAAAAAAAATGCTTGTTTGAAGAAGTCCGACTTTGGTCAGAAGAAAGTGTCAGAAATAAAATTTGTGCGAGTCTGAAGCAAGACTCTGAATCTGTCTATTTAGTTAGCAGAAGATCTCGTGTTCGATCCCCGGCGAGTCCGGCTCGCTTATCCATGCGCACCACTCAACCCAGGGTGTAATAACTTGGGTAGGATAAGCCGAACAGGAAAAGATCATATCTTTCCAGCAATTGTAACCCTGTCCGTCCATAAGTGGCCGCTGTTACAGGGCCATGGGCAGGGTGATCCACTCTAAGAAGTGGCTATAAAAAAAGTTAATGTTAATCTTGCTATTCTATCCTTACATTCAATGCATGCTTCCATAGAAGGAAGAATATTCCTGTGAATTTTTCGAATAGAATCAAATTCGGAAAGATTCGATTCAAATTTTGTAATTGGATTCTGTATTACATGCATCTTGAAGAGGCAATTCTATCATACTTGTTATACCAAAGTAGATCAGTCCCCTGAGAATATTTTATTTTTTTATAGTTCATTCATTTTGGAGTGGATTGATTGGGCAAAATGCCCTGTACCAATGGCCACTTATAGTGTTGTTTAAAAGATGTGATCTTTCTGCTTTGTTTCAGCCTACTTAATTGCGAAGGGCTACTAAAAGATGTAGTGCCAGTAACTGCACTGTACATGGTATTGAACTGCCATGGTAAAGTGCGTGAGTAGTATCTCCCCTGGGCAATGATGAAACCATCTACCACCCTATGTTGAGTGGGGGGCATAGATAGACGGTCAGTGTTAGTGTTGTTTAAAAGATATGATCTTTCCTGTTCGGTTCAGCCTACCCAATTTATTAGACCTTGGGTTGAGTGGGGGGCATAGATAGACGGTCAGTGTTAGTGTTGTTTAAAAGATATGATCTTTCCTGTTCGGTTCAGCCTACCCAATTTATTAGACCCTGGGTTGAGTGGGGGGTATAGATAGACGGTCAGTGTTAGTGTTGTTTAAAAGATATGATCTTTCCTGTTCGGTTCAGCCTACCCAATTTATTAGACCCTGGGTTGAGTGGGGGGCATAGATAGACGGTCAGTGTTAGTGTTGTTTAAAAGATATGATCTTTCCTGTTCAGTTCAGCCTACCCAATTTATTAGACCCTGGGTTGAGTGGGGGGCATAGATAGACGGTCAGTGTTAGTGTTGTTTAAAAGATATGATCTTTCCTATCGGTTCAGCCCACCCAATTTATTAGACCCTGGGTTGAGTGGTCTATCTCCAACCCTTCTTCTTTCAAAAATGCTTCAATATCGTTATCAGTTAGGGCACAATGTCAATGATGAAACCATCTACCACCCTATGTTGAGTGGGGGGCATAGATAGACGGTCAGTGTTAGTGTTGTTTAAAAGATATGATCTTTCCTGTTCGGTTCAGCCTACCCAATTTATTAGACCTTGGGGTTGAGTGGGGGGGCATAGATAGACGGTCAGTGTTAGTGTTGTTTAAAAGATATGATCTTTCCTGTTCGGTTCAGCCTACCCAATTTATTAGACCCTGGGTTGAGTGGGGGGTATAGATAGACGGTCAGTGTTAGTGTTGTTTAAAAGATATGATCTTTCCTGTTCGGTTCAGCCTACCCAATTTATTAGACCCTGGGTTGAGTGGGGGGCATAGATAGACGGTCAGTGTTAGTGTGTTGTTTAAAAGATATGATCTTTCCTGTTCAGTTCAGCCTACCCAATTTATTAGACCCTGGGTTGAGTGGGGGGCATAGATAGACGGTCAGTGTTAGTGTTGTTTAAAAGATATGATCTTTCCTATCGGTTCAGCCCACCCAATTTATTAGACCCTGGGTTGAGTGGTCTATCTCCAACCCTTCTTCTTTCAAAAATGCTTCAATATCGTTATCAGTTAGGGCACAATGTCCAATTTATGATCAAATTTTTAATATACTTGATTCGATTTTTCAAGTAGTTTGAAATCAACAGAATTAAAAATTTATGAAATTTTCAGAAAATTTGTGTAAATTGTGATGAGTTTTACACTTTTTGGGAAAGGGATTCTTTTTCTATATGAGATATATAATTTGAACATTTGATGACAATAATTTCAATATACAATATGAAAAATTACATACCGGTACTCTGAAATTGGAAATATATTAAATCTTAGCCCCCCCTCCCCCACCCAGTATTTGGTTGCAGTTGCTTGTCCTGGTTAGGACATCTTTTATGGAAATGTCCTATTATTACAGATGGACGAGGCGTCAGAACTTGAGAATCTTGAATTGTTTGCGAAAGAATTCAAACAGAAAAGAATAAAACTTGGCTTCACTCAGGTGGGTTGAATGCAGGTAACATGGTCTTAACATTTCATTCATTTGATGAATATTTATCCTCTTTGGGGTTTCGAGGTATCGTTTAGTGAATTATAGAACCTTCTTCCTCGTTTATTTGCGACTTCGGATTTTTATGGGATTGTTGTCACAAGGATGCTTGAATGAGATAGTATCAATGTCAAGATCAGAAATAACATGATCTCTTTCCACAAAATTACAAGTAACCTTGTAATTTTGTGAAATGAGGTCATGTTGTTTCTATTCTCTTAACAAAGAATTAACAGAGAGCTCTGAAATCATCAACACTGCTATTTCCTTAGAGCGAATCGGAGGAAAGCGCAGAATACAGGTAAAACATAAGACAAACCACAATTACAAAATATTCAATTCGGAATATTCGAATCGTAGATTATTCGATTCGATTTCTGCACTGATCCGGTATCAACAAATGTAAATAAGTTTGATTAATTAAGTAAATTTAAGCTGATATAGGATGTCTTTGTTTGTTTATTATATGACATTCTATTCCATTCGAAAAAATTATTCAAGCCGATTCTGAAACCAAAAGATATTCCATTCTGGCCTCACCCAACCACAATCGCTTATACAGACACCAGTACTAAATTGAGGGTCAACATTTTACTAATGTTTCCTGTGCATTGATAATACCAGCAGCTCGAATTTAAATTTTAGCACGAAACATTTATCAGTATTGTCCACATTCCATAAATCTCTTCTCTATCATGGAATTTTCTCTGGCGTAAGTATTAAATTACATACATTAATATTATAATACTCATTTAAGTATTAAATTTTATACAAATTAATTTCATCTGTAATTTTCAATCCTCTACCCAGGGCGATGTAGGGGTAGCGATGGGGAAGTTATACGGAACCGATTTCAGCCAAACAACAATATCAAGATTTGAGGCCTTAAATTTGAGGTATTGATTTTGATTTTCTTTGCACATGTTATTATTGGAACAAGCCGGCGTACATAAAGTATTGGATTTCATTTTCATTTACCACAAATAGTAGCATAACCATGTTAATGGGATTCATGAATGTTATCACTTGTGCAGCTCTTTGATGATTAAACACAGACCTGTACCTATTTACTGTGCGGATTTGTAATTTCTGAGAGCTGCATTAAGTTCGTTAGGAAATTCGGCTGTAGTTCTCATGATTTAGTTTTATCCTCTTGGTCGTGGTGCTGTTTGAGTAAGGAGCTCTAAATAATTTTTTTTTTTCTCTTGAAATTCAAATTAATGTTTGTTGTACATACTTTCAATAATCGACCAAGGAAAACTGACTGTGGCATATTAATATAGAATATAAACCTCTACACTGGCATTCGCTTGAATGTATCTTGAGTAGCTACATCTCTACATTGCTGTACATCTGACCTTATTCAACTCCATATCACTTATTATTCACATTTTTCCATTTAAGTGTGAAGAACATGTGCAAACTGAAGCCTTTGCTAGAAAGATGGCTGCAAGATGTCGCAAGAGTGGCCAGAGGAGATGGAAATGAAGGTAGGGAGGAGGATTTCCCTATTTTTGACTCTTGCTCAGAGCAGATACCACTCATTTTTGAATTATAAACGAAGAATGAGCTATCTTGTAGTAGCTCTCTGCTATTATTAAGTGGCGGTTAGTTGGTTCCTTTCAGGCACTGCTTCCGGTCTTGCTCAGAGTGAATTAAAATAAAAAAATCTGGTATATTATGGTTGAAATGTTGGACACACAGACAATGTTTACGAGTCATTTAACATTCCCAAACAATGGAAATCTTTCAATTGTATTTGTGTTGAATTAAATTATTCCATTCATTTCCTCAATAACTTTGGAACTTGTGTTGACCATTTTTAATGATCAAAATTTACTCAGGGAAACAGAATTTTAGGCGATTTACATTGTATTGCAGAGAGTACTTTTGTAAGATTTATCTGTCATTTTTGTATAAAAATATTCTCTCTCCTCATTATTCACAGGTGGCCGACTCTCCCTGCCTCAGCCTGTGATACCAGTACCTCAACCCCCTCTACTATCCGGACGACGTCGTAAGAAAAGGACGAGCATTCCAACGGAGGGAAAAACAAGATTAGAAGGAGCTTTCAAAAAGGTTCTTGTTACTTGTTATGAATATTTATTTCCTTCCTTATTTTAACATTTTTTCCTGTGCATCATTTATTTCTGTGAATGGACCTGGTTGGTGGTGGAAACCGAACACACAGATTCGAGTCACAGCGAGTCCGATTCGTTAATCCATGCCCACCACCCAATCCAGGGTGCAATAAGCAATAGCTTTGGTAGGCTAATCCGAACAAGAAAAGATCATATCTCTCCAGCAACTCTCACCGTGTACGTAGTTGGTACAGGGCCTTGGTCAGGGTGACTCACTCCAAGAAGTGGCTATAATAGAAAAAGAAGAATATTATTAATATTGCCTTTTCGATATTCTCACAGAATCCAAAACCAACATCAGAAGACATTTATAAATTCTCTGAGGATTTGAACCTCGATCGTGAGGTTGTTCGGGTTTGGTTTTGTAATCGAAGACAGAAAGAAAAGAGAATCACTATCCAACAACAACAATATATAGGAGAGGTATGTTATGCACGACGGGTTGTCAAAATCGAATCAAACTTTTGATTTCAGAATCGAACAATTGTTCTTAATCGACTGTTTGAATTCAAAGTCCTAAAATGAACTGACAAAGGCATCTTCCAAAACATTATGAAAGGTTAAAAATATGTATATTGTATGCAGTGTTGGGAACGAGTCACAGCACTTCAAGTCCCAAGTCAAGTCTAGTCAAACTACGATTTCACAACAGGTTACATTGCGTGTCTGATATCTTTATGATGCGTTTTCTTCTCTGATGAATCACGCAACGACAAACCCGATTTTTTAAAAAATGATTTCTGACCAAATTTGAGATTCTGGCTAAATTTTTCAAGTCCTCAGTCAATTCGCATCTGCGTTTTGTCGAGTTATTTAAACAAGTCAAGTCATTTGAAAAGGTGACTCGAGTGCAGTGGAATCATTGACTCGAATCTCCCCAACACTGATTGTATGTAAAAGTATAGAAAACTTCCCAGGTTCAATTGCACTTAATGTTCCTTATTCCTACAGGACTCCCCTCCACCAACATCCCCACCTGGATATGGAGCTCGTCAACTCACAGAAAGATCACAGTCTCCCTCTAGTGATGATGAATTCCACACGTCTCAACAAATGCCACCAATTATACAATCTCGATATGAGTCACGCTTGAACGAACACAGCCCTGCTGCATTTTCAAAACAGGCTCAGTCTGTAGATGAGCTCACAGCAACAGCAAACTACGCAGCTAAAGCAGCCTCAGTTCCACAAGCTGTTCCTGCTGGGGGTGAAAGTTCGCTGCCAATGCCGACAAGACTATTATCGGCAACAACTTTAGCGCCACCTATCACCATGACAACTCGACCAGATATTATTAGACCTGGGTTTTTCCCAGGACTTCCCTTACATCCTTCAACCTCCTCAAGGACCCAAAACTATAACCCCCTCCTTCCTTACCCGGCCTCAATATTAGCAATGAAAACAGAGTCAACAACTTGAGGGAGGAGATAATGGGGAACCCCCTGATAGTTCATTTTTTGAGAGAGAATGATGATACATGATCAGAATGTTTTTGCTAGTATTTGTATATTTGTTAAAGAAATCAAAATATTTGGCTAATGTTGAATCTTTTCCAAGTATATTGCTGAATTTCAAATAGGTTTGAAGTCTGTAAAAATCTTTCAAGTCTAAATTTAGCTCTGAATCCTTGTTGAGCCGTTTTAAATCCTGGGAATGAACATTTGAAAAGTTGTGCAGATATATCAATCTAGAAAGGTTCCAAGTCAGACAAAACGTTACAGAAATAAATTTGTTTAAATGTGAAGCAATACTTTAAACTTCTCTAGTTAGTCATAGTTACTCTTGCTACTGTGTCCTTGCATTTACTGCATACGGATCCGCAAGCACAAAGGCACAGAGGAAGAATAAGTAGCTTGTCCACGTCCCCCAAACCGATACAATAATATATCCATGAATATAAAAATATATTTTTCTAAAAGGCATCTTTGTAAATCAATGTCCGCCTCAAAAAAATTGAAGCCTCCAGGCAGAAAATATTTTACAAATTTGTTACCAGTGACAATGGATAATCTTTGACACAAGAGTGGGTCGGCGACCAAAAAGGCAAAATTGAGTGTTAATGTGCTTATGGCGTGCTGCTTTTCGGTGATTTTGTTAAAAGGCCAATATTTTGATAATGAAAAAAATGCACCAAATTTGGTAACTTTTCACTAATTTATCTTAATTTCGGTGGATTTCTCTACTTATTTTGTAGCGATCAAATTTTCCATTTTTCATCAATATATCAACAAATCACTAAATAACCGATTGCATCATTCCAACCAAACACGTAGACCTGCACATTTTCCCGACTTGCAAATTCATCGAAATCTGCAACATTCTAAATTTTTATCATCTCGTAGGCAATGTTCTAAGTAAAATGCAAGAAATCAGTACTGGGTTACATGGGAAATAAGCAAACAAAACCTCAAGGAATCAATCTCTCATCCTTGAAGGGAATATTTTAAAATTTTATCATTGCTTCATAAGTTCTTTTTACGAAAATCTGTGAGAAATTCCAGAAACCCATAATCCTGTGAATTTGCAAGAATGCAATTTCTCTGATTTGAATAAATATTTCCATTATATTTGGAATAAACCTGTTGACAAACACTCGATATATAGATGCTATCGGGTATTGATTGTCAGAGTTACTCCAGTCGTTCTTGCTCGGAGGTTCGTGTCACAATGGTATATCGGATTATCAGCCAGTTAGTGCTGGGCTAAACCGAATCCTTTGGAATTTGAATCTTTTTTTCTGAATCGAATCGCTGATTTCATAAAAAAATGTATAATTATTACTATTGTTGTTCCATTATGGTAATTAAAATTTACGGTTATGAATTACAACTATTAACATAAACAGATATAAAAGAGGTGTATTTTCAATTTACACTTCAGTTCAAGAGCAAATTCGACCAAAATCTATTTTGTCATTTGAAATGAAAAATTCCACTTCATCTTTCAAAAATTTGAATCAATTTGAATCACCAAATCCAATTATCCAGTACTAAATTTAAATAAATATTTTACGGAACTTGTCAGAAGAATGTAAACGAATAATTTTCTGTCAAGTATGAGCCACTAATATTTGAACTTTGAATCGAAATATATGTTTTACAGGCTGGTTACAAAATCAGAAAGTTGTAATTGAACAATCTTTTGTCAAGTAAGGGCCACTGATGGGTCGTGCCATTAGGACATGATCCATCTGTGGCGCATGCTTGACAAAATAATATATTTTCAATCGATAACTGGACCATACTTATCAAAATATATTTTAACCAAAGCCCTTGTAATTTGAACTATTAAAATTTAATTTTTCATATATTTTTTGTTCAAAGGATTTCTCATTGGATTGAAGTCTCATTTTGCATTTAACTGATATCTTTTTAATTTTTAGTTTCATTTTCCTTATTTTGAATTTAAATTAATAATGTTTTCGTTCATTTTAATATATTATCACCATATTGTTTTCTTTAAAATATGTTCCCCTTTCACAAATTTCGTTTTATCGAGTACGAGTCACAGATTATGACCAATTTTTAAAATACTTTTTTACTGACTCACTTGCAGAGTCTTCCCTTTAGTTTGAATTGTATTCGAAATTCACTATATAAATATGATAACTTTTCTAAGTTTCGGACAAGGAAACTACTAATATTGGGCTTTATTTTGCAGTAAAGTCATGATGAATGTTACGTAAAGTTTTGGCATATATCATGATTTTAGACAAATTCCAAGTCTTTCTTCGCACTTACATAAATTTATTTCTGTAATGTTTCGTCCGACCATAGTCCTTTGGTCAGACGAAACGTTACAGAATTAAATCTGCGTAATGTGTAAAGCAAGACGTTGAACCTTCCTGGTTAGTCCTTTTCACTCTGGCACGGAGGAAAAGTAGTTTGTCCACGTTACCCAGACGCATTGTGTCATGATTTTACTGCAAAATGAATCGGTTTGAAAATATCGGAGAACAAAATCACTTTTAATCAGAATTCTAGGATGCATGACTTTTCGGATAAGGACATCCCTACTTGCTTGGTTCTCGCAAATTTAGAATCGTTCCAACGTATTTCCTGCATGTCGTATGGGGCGTCTAAAAGGAAACGAAGACATGGTAGATGATTAGATGATTTTTTCTTCGCCCTTCGCCATTTACCATGATGGTTCAGTCATGCAGGGATGTTTTAGATTGCAGTTGCCGTTACTACATTTTTAGTAGCGTTTTGCCATCCAGGGCCTTGCCATCCAGGGCCTTCGGCCTTGCTCAAAGTAAATTTTAAAAAGATCCTCTGCAGTTTCACGCTATCTCAGTAGCTCCAATTACTTTAATGTTTTCTGCAGAATTTCTAGGAGGGAGAGTTCTTGCAACCTCGTATTCAAATAGCAGAAACTACTGAAGCACTCCCAAGCCATTGCAGTCTGGTCCTGGCGTTTTAAATCTTGAGATGATATCTATACACACTCCAAGGATTTAATATGGCTTAACTGTATGGCGTACCACAACCTCGCGTGCAGATACCAGTTCCAAATCGGTGGAGCAGCAAATTTGCAAATTTTTCATGTTCATTGACATGTAGGTGGAGGAAGACATAACAAGTAATTTTGCAAACAGCCTCGCTCCAACGAGGTGCCCAGCAAATGTCTCGCATATAATCTGTCCATCGGAGATTCAAACTTACCAGTTTCGTGCAGGGTAATTTACGATGCGTAGCTCAAAAGCGTATTTATTCCTAACCGTTCATGCTTGAGCGCTCACAAATTTCCAACAGAATACGAACTAGCATCTCTCTCCAATCCAAATTTTCTATCAAGTGAAAGTTCTTGAATGTTCTTTTCTACACTTCGTTTTATAGTCATTTCAATGCACTACTTCATTTAGTGTGAAACTTTTTCCTCATGAAAAGAAAAATTTTTCTAATAGAAATACTCAGTGTTCCCAATATTAGAACAATGTTAAATTCTTTCCCATTTCAAAAAATACATACTTTTGGCATATTTTGTTGGGGTTGCAGCAGCAAAATCACGATTTATAACAATTTCACGATTAGAGAATAAAAATTTCTACTTTGAAATCTTGTTAATCAATACAGAATGCTGTCCAGACAATGATATCAGTTAAATTTGAAACATAAGCGACTTTATTATGGAAACACTGTTTTATTTCCGTGTGGGATCTATCTGCACTATTTTTTTGCAAGTAATACGTACTATGTTCCAAGAACTACTTTAAGTAAAATTATTACTACTAATTTGTTTTATGAATTTTTCTACCGAGCTCACGATGAAACACAAGCATAGCTTTCTGCGTGCCCAGATGCGATATTCAAACGATGAGCAACGCTATAAAGGCCACAGCACACATACATGTTTTAACCGGTGCGTTGGGATGCGTTTCAGGTACCGAAACAAAAACGGCTGTTAACATCTGCATTGCTTTGCATTAATTGTATTCGCGCGCCTACGAAGCGCGATCGTACATGCGCAGAGTGTAAAATCCGAGGTTCAAAAGCTAGAAAAAAACTGCATACGCAAGCGCGTATTGTGGTCTTCATAAATGCCGTGCCGCGCATGGTTCGGTACCGGTAACTATTTTCGGGGTTGTAAAATTAATTGCTATGGCGCGTCCCACAATCTTTCAGGACCCAGAAAGTCAGCCACTCGGAGCCTTGCTGAATGATAATCCTGTGGTAAAACAAGCGGCACGAACAAAAATATCATGTCATATGCTTAACCGGCCCATCAAACTAGGCTTTGGTTAATATAAATATACCCCCACTAAAGTGGTCTCGTTGGCCTCCCGACTCAACGTGGCCTTATTTGATGTTATTTGTACGATTTCCACCAGTCAACACGTGTGATTTAAGCATAACTTTCTGTGTTCGTCAAAAGACTACTGCTCACTCTCCTCGTAGTTGCAACCGAATCCTGTGATCTGTGAAATAATCGATCTATGTCCCAAATTAGTTTTCATTTCCTGGTAAAAACTTGATACACGGGTTTTATTTTGGCATGAGCTATCAGTGCGCCATGCTCGAAGAATCTTGATTCGGCAGAAGATAAGACGTCATATAGGTTGTTTATTTCGATGCATCGTCGATACAAATAAATATATCATATCA